>WAAB01013368.1:96248-167229 GCA_013389865.1 Piaya cayana | reverse complement strand
CTCTCCGCGGCCTCGCTCCCCACCCCAACCCCTCCGCCTCCCCGCTGGATTCTCCTCCCGGATTTTTTGTTCCCCCCAACCTCGGCCGCCCCGCCGAGGGGGTCGCGGAGCAGCCGCGGACGTGCCGCGCAGGCGGAGCGGCCGCACCGGCTCCGCGGGCTCGGGGCAGAGCCGAGCCCAACCGACTCCTCGGGTGCCCCCCCCTCCCCGCCCCGCGAGCTCCCTCACCCCAGCGCTCATAACGCTCCCGGCGCGGGACGCAGCCCGCGTCCAACTTTTCCGCGCGGGTTGTCGCCGCCAGAGGAACCTCCCACGGGCGAATGGGGCGAGCGTGAAAGGAAAAGCGCGGCGGCCAAAGCGGCTACGGGCAGCGCGGGGGGCAGCGTCTCGTGTCCCGTCCCCCCCCAAAGCTACGCGGGCGCCGAGGGCTCCGCGCGAGAAAAGTTAACTCCGGGAAACGAGCCGGGAGAAGCGGGGACGCAGGCGGCTTCTTTTCCTCCACCCTGACCCATCCAGCGCTCTCTCTCCTCCCACTCGCCCCGCTGGATTATTTACTCTCCTTTTTTTTTTTTTTTCCCCCCCGTATTAATATTAACAAACTCTCTGTAAAAGCAAGGGGCCGAGCAGACACAACTCATTTCAATTTCAAATGAGCCGGTAAAACCTAGAGAGCGAGCGAGAGGAGAAGAGAGGGAGAAACCTTCCCATTCGAGGAACCGGCTTCGCTCGCCTTTTCTTCTCGTTATTAAACGAAAGAGACTGTAAAACGTTTAGCAAGAAGTGGGGGGGGGGGGGAAACCACCCCAAGAGCCGCAAAAAAAAACCAACCAAACGCGCGCATACGAACCGAAAAAGCCACCCAGGTGCCACTCCGGTATTTAGGCTGCGGTGCGAAGTGGTCGCTGACGCTTCTTTTCATTTCTGCACAGGGCGAGCCCCCTCCCTCCCCGCAGCGCTCGGTACAGTAGAGTTTGAGGAGGGAGGAAAAANAAAAAAAAAAAAAAAAAAAAAAAAAAAAAAAAGACAAACGAAGCTATCAGCTGGGATGATGTTGAAGAATGAAGATAATAACGTTGCTATAGGTGGTACTTGCCATGACATTATTTTTCACTGAATATTTCAAGAGCTGTTTCGGCAGAGATGGATCCGCCCGGCGCAGCCTGTCACCCGCCTCACCCCGAGCCAGCGGGAGAGAAACCCAACCTGAACCTACAGAACCGCCTTACTTACAGCTGCCCACGAGGAGATGCTCGCAAAATACCCACGCGGATCTCTTGGCGCTCTCTGCGTCTCTGTTTCTACCTGTATCAATCACTCCCTTAGCTTCTCCCACGGTTTCTAATCTAGCCGCTCTCCCAAAATGATCCGCGTTCCCAATTTCATTAGGCGTTTGTCGATTAAGCTTAAGACAAATTCCCCCAGATGCGCAAGTACCTTCACTTCGTGGCTGGAAAAAGGCGGCCGTGGGCTGCTAATTAAATAGCAACAACAACAAGAAGGAAAAAAAAAAAAGCGGTTTAAAAAAAAAGAAAATAATTTTTTGTATATAAGTTTCTTAACTTTTTTTTTTTTTCACCCCCGTTTTTCTTCTCCCTCGCTAAGGGTATAAAGCGGCGCCTGGTATTTCATCTAGGAGCGCTTGATTATTTATTGTTTGTTTTCCTCTCCTTCGCTGGGGGCCGGGAGGGGTGGGGAGAGGGTGGGGGCAGAGCAGCATTGGCAGGGCGAGAGAAAAAATCGGTCTTTATTGTTGTTGATAGCAATACATCAATTAAACGTCATTGTCTCTCGCAGAAGTTGGGAGAGTTCACAAACGTAAATACTCTCATCTTGGGTTTTCCCTCTCCAAGCTTCACATGACAGTGACAGATATTTTTTCCCTCCCCACCACACCTTGATTTTTTTTTTTTTTGGTTGTTTGTTTCCTCCCCCCGCTCTCGGATTATTCTTTTTAATGGAGGTGGGAGGCTTTCTAATGGGCTTCGATGCAAATCAGGCTGGCTGGAAGACACCCGCGGTGGGGATCGATCTCCAGTTCATTGAGATGAGCACTGAAGGGGGATGGCAAACAGGGGATAATTTGCAGTTCATTCTGCCGGGAGACTATTTCAATGAGATGCAACGCGCTGGGCTGGGTGATTGTTATTAGGGTTCGCGATCGGGCACAAACGCCCTCGCCGCGTGGGGGTTAAAAAGCTCCTCAAGCCCCGCATGGTTACAATACACCCCGAATAACGATCGGGGGGGGGGGGGACACACGACCCCATCGATTTGGGATCGGGAGGCGGTTCCCCCCGCGGAGCCACCGCCGGGGCAGCAAAACCTCGAGCTGCCCGGACAGCGCGTTCTCTGCTTAAACGAAGCAGCCCCGTCCTCACACGGCAAAAACACCCGCTTCTCAGCTAGCAGGGTACTTGTTGGCTTTTATTTTTTTCTTTTCCCCCCTCTCATCTCTTCTGTGTTCTGCTTTTGCCCCTTTTGTAATTAAAAAAAAAAAAAAAGCCACGCTGCGCAGGAGTTCCAAACCTCTCAAGCCGTTTTCCAGCCAACACAGGTTACATCTATTTTGGAAACGTGTGTAATTAGGGGCTTCCAGATGCTGCAGTCAGCTGGGAACTTGGCTTTGTGTTCCGATGGATAATAAACTTTTGAGACGGTCCTGGGGCGCGGCTACCCGGGGGCAGCGAGCACCAGCTCCCTGGAATTGTTTTATTATCAATAGGCTGGATCCCGCTATTCAGCGTGGGCATCGCGAGTCCCGTGACTCTGTAGGTTTAGGTATGAGTCCCTTTGAGGACACGCTGTCACCCCTCCGCCCCCCTTCGCTCTACTCTCCCCCCTCCTTTTTTATTTTCTAATAATAATTCCCCAGAAGAAAAAAAAAAAAAAAGGAGGGGGGAGACCAGAACTGAATCCTGCTCCATTATTACTGACAACAAATAATTGATCATTGCTCTCAAACACAAGCTTTTAGCCGCATAATTGAATAGTAAGCAATACGGGTTGAGCCGAAGGAAAAACAGGGAAAAAAAAAATAGAGGGAAAGAGCCTGCCCTCTCCCCCAAGTCGCAGAGAATCCCAGTGTTCGGGAAACTCCCCCACCCTCGAGATAAAAATGATTATGACTAATGCCACAAGCAGCCAAGGTGGGATTATTTAATTCAATTCTTTCTTTACACATTTGCTGCCTTTTGTTTGACCTGATGGCTGGCAAATTTTACACCTAGCTGTCCCTTTTGAGTTTATTGATGAAGGTGCTTCTGAAATGATTATCAAGAGATTTACAGCCATCACTACCCACCTACGGGAAAAGTAGTAAAATCAATCCTTCAATCAATCAGACCCCTCTGTGCATATCTTTTTAATCTGCTCTTTTAGCTGTTTTATTACAACACGAGCATTAAATATGTTTGCTTCAAATTTAACACGAATACCTCCGAAGGACTCTGTCAATTTAGACGTAAATCATGAAGTAAACAAGCTGGATGGAAAATTCTCAGGAAAGAGAGTAGAAAAACGGGGCATAAAAATATACCAGCAATATCCCACATCAGTGTATAGGCAACTACTCTGTACGTACAACCTACATAGCACAAAAAAAAAAAAAAACCATTACAGAAAGATAAATACACAGCACTGCAAAAGACTCCCATGTTCTTTTACATGACTCCACAGAGAACACGGAGAGTCCTAGTAATTAGAAATACACTCACATCCTAAAGATTGTCACTGTTTCTCCTAGGTGATTTTTTTGTTTTATAAGCAAAATTTCTTATTTAAGCTTTTTAAAAATCACTTGAGAATATGTCTTGATTTCAATATTATTGTTGATTCCAAGGTATCACTCTATCATTTATACACCTTGTTTTAGGTTAAAGAAATATATTAGAGTGTATTTCCAGTGGGTCGCTTAGGTCAGAGGTCTTTCCCACCAGTTTGTTACACAAGGGTCATCATATATGGACAGAATGAGTCTATTCTATACAGAATAAAAAACTGTATTCAGTGCCACAGAGAAGTTTTCTTCCTGCAAGGTACATGCCTTTACATCCCAGTTTTTGGTTGTATTTTGTTGTTGTTGTTGTTTGTTGGTGGTAGTTTTTTTTAATATATGTCCTAGTGTATCACAGCCATATAAACCCACCATCTGCTTCCACCAGACATCCAGAAGTTTAGAAATGAAGCGACAGAGATTTCTCCAGCTTTAGATACAAATTTAAAAAAAAACATTCTGGGCTGCAAAAACGTCTTGCAAAGACATATTGTGATGTCTCTCATCACAGAAATAACTCTGGGTAGAACAAGAAAGGAAAAAAAAAAGCGACACTGAAATATGTACATGTCAAAAGAAGAATCATGAAAAAATACATCTGATATTGGCTGATGAGATATAACTAGCTATCAGTCAAGATTTCCTCCAAACATCTTGCTTTAAGAAAAGTGTCTTTGTACAGCAGGAGAACTTCACAGTCAGAATTACTGTGTACCCTGGTATCTACATGAGAACCTTAGTGTTGATTTAAAAAAAACTATCATAGCTATCATTTCTTTATCAAAGTACTATATAAAATAGTATAAAATATGGGAACGGGAGCCACAGACGAGGAACTGAATGCACAGGACTGAGGACTGTATTTACCAGGCTATTTAAGGAAAAATATGTGTTCTTAAGAAACTGTTACCTTAAAATTTGCTTACTTTTGACACAGAAAAAAAAAATCTGTAGTCTGTCTAAACACAAAGCCAAAATTTCACAGGGCAATTTTCTCTGAAATAGAACCTACAGATGATTTTCTACAGGGTAATCACCTAACAGAGTATGACTTCTTGTTGTCACAAAAAGATTTTCCCTGCCAAATCAGATTTACAGAATGTACATTTTTATTTACGTTTTAAGGTTTCATTTTAATTTGGAGAATATGCAGCGATTATGGCATAAACATGTCTCAGACCTCAGGGGAAATGTTTCCTGTAGAGTCCCAACTTTCTTGACTGATGAAATGAACCTGACAGCGCCTCTCATTTTCATGACATATTTTTGATTCAAATACAGTGGAAGTATTTGTAAGTACACACATTTTGTTTGCATAATATTGAGGTGCCCTGATTAATGTATGGTGTTTACAATGTGAAAATTGTCATGCTCTTTACATCAACACAAGAAGCTGGCTTGGCAGCCTCCAGTTGCAATAAAGTAAATACCTCATGAATAAAGTTCTGCTTTCCATGCCTGAGCTAAGCAGAGTTCTCACAATCCACCTTTTCCTCCAGGTTTGGGCCAGCCTGTTAATAGAATTGGTCTGCAGTGGCAGCTTGCAAAATACACACCCTCCGAGTGCAAGTATGTTTGTTAACAGACCCGCACATGCATTACCTGGGTCTTGTGAGGCACCCAGTTCCTCCTGGAGCAATCTAACCCTCCAGATACATTTTTTGCAGTTTTCTTTTCTTCCCACTAATGATCCTTTAATGTTCAAATGGCAACAGCAGCCATTGCCTACCTGAAGAAGTAACTCCAGGAGTTTCTCATTTCTTAGGATAATTCTGCAGCAGGAAGGAGGGCGAAGAGTTGAGCACTGAGCTGCCAGTCAGCTCGTACTGAACTATCAGCAGATACTATGCCAGCAACCCAGAGATAGCCTTGAAAACTACTGCTCCATAAACTCAAGATCATACAGTTACCACCTAGGAAATGAAACTCACAATTTCCTCCCCTTCCCTTCTGTAAGAAGAGCTCATGTCACAAGATTCAAAGAGATCCTTACAAACAAATCCAGAAACCAGATTTGGGGTTAGAAAAATTGTTTCCATCCTTTATGTGCTTTTATATGGCAAGCTTGGACTTTCAGCCTGGCGGTACAAAGTATTTCTTGAATTTCATCCTGAGTTACATATTTTGTGTTTTGGTCCTCATTTCACAGAGCCTCAAACTCCCTCTCACATGGAGTGTCCAGGAGTGCAGCGCACATTTATTTGCACATTGTAAGCAGCTTTTTTCAGTCTGGCTCTCCTCAGAACTGTAAGCAATCATTAAGCTCATCTGAGCTCACAGCTAGTCACTGACACCCTAGAAGCACTGCCTGAATATGAATGCAAAGCTTGAGTAAATTTTAGATCATACTAAAAGGCATTTGTTGCAAAAATCTTACACGCAGAGACAAATGTAGCCCCAATTCAACCATCATTACGTCATGTACATACTGTGACAGACAAAGCAAAGGGGTGAGAATGGTACTTACATATAAGACAACATAGCAGAATCAGGAAGAACTTACATCAAACACCCGTGTTTATTCTACATCCATTTGTAAAGCTCAAGGATTCATCATATACTCACTTCTGAGATGATGAAAAGCCACTTTTCTTGCCCTCAGAAGTTTGCAATGCAAATGGCCAATCCTAAACATGTTATTGTTGAAATTCATCTTTGTGCAGGAAGCAGAGCATTGACAGGGCAGCATGGGCAGCGTTTCTGTCTAGAACTGCACATGAGCAAATTTCCAGCAGAGGGTAACTGTGATGATCGAGTACATTGTTTCTGACCACCATCTGTCACTGCCCCATGCCTGGAAGACACTGTCCCACCAGCTGAGCTGTGGCAATCGGCGGGTGGACTCTTCCTAGTCTGTGTTGTGCCAGCATTAGCAAAAATGTTTGCATGACATCCTCTACCAGCAAGGGATGGAAATCTCCTGCATGCAGAAGGGATGGAAATCTCCTGCATGGGGCAACAGTGCGTGGTACGGTAACTTCTTAAGCTGTTCCAGCTGTTTGCAAATAAAATATGCGTCTAAGCCCCTAGTCTACACAAACTGATTTCTGAGAGGAGCTGTATTTGTGCGAGTGTGCCAGATCAGGCCCATTACTAGCTTCAGACAAGCATAAACAACTATTCCATAGAAAAAAGATCTAGAGAAGGCACCAATGACAACGATTAGCATGTAAAATACTGTACTTAGTAACATGTCTCTTGTAATATGTTTAGTTGACAGCTGCATACCTTTGCACTCCCATACATTTCAGGGCTTGAAGTCACTTGCTCTGTTTCCAAAGTTTATTCAGCCTGGCTTCTTCTACAGTTGAAGCAGCTTCCATTTTTGTGCTGCAGGAAAGCACGAGCAAAACTATAATATGTAAGAATAAGTTTCATGAAAACACAGAGCAAAATGCTTTATAAATGTACTGAATTAAGTGGAATTAAACAGAGGATAAATACAGTTCATTCCCTCTTCCCCCTTCAGTACTGTCTTCCTCAACACTGTACGTATAATCTTACAGCACAATATCATTGCTGCACTCACTGCTCACACAGCATCATTCACTTACTCTTTGTTTCACGTCTAGAATTTTCTAATAGCAAAATTCAATTTCAGCCAGCGCTGTTCTCAAGAGCTGCCAGACCTGCTGCTCCTTTGCCCCACTGGTAATGGGTTGCTCTAAAGTAGAACAAGACCTGCCCGTGTTCAGCAATGGAAGTCACAGCGAGCAGAAGCAATTAGGTAAACTCAGTGCAAAGGTAAAAAGTGAGATGGACGTGAGCCTAATGGGGGAGAGATGGGTAAATCTGCATTCAAGTCCAGCACTGCCACCAACAGCCACTCAGAGCATGCAGCTGTCTAGGGCTGCAAAATGTTTAGTAACACTTTCTTGTGCCAGTGACTGTGGGTTGTGAGGGGCCTGTGCTTAGTGTTTTGCCTGAGGCAACAAAATCCTGTAACTCATGCTGGGTGCCATATTCAGGGAAGCCTGCAGGAATTGCTTGCTGGTGACTGGGGAAGCACTCGCTGCTTCTCTAAGCAAAACTGCTGTGACATTTCAGGAGTACAGCTCCTTAAACCACCTGTTCAAATCAGCTAATCGCAGGTAATCTCAGCCCTTAAAGAGGATTACTCAAAGATGATGTAAATACTAAATAACCAAAGACGAAAACTGGAACTGGTAATTTGCATACTTGTGTGTGTATGTGACAGCACACGATTATTTTTCCAATAATTGTAATCAGTAAGACATCACAGAAAGTTCTCATAGGATTGACTTTCAGAAATGAACTGGAGAATGTGCTTCACATTTCTTATTATTCTGCTTTCTTATTGTCATTCGCATAAAATCAATCAAAGTGATAACTGGAATGTCTAGAAACAGCCGGAATTTAATCTGGAAGAATTATACACGAGTATATCAGCACTGGAAGTGTATTTGCTTAAAGGAACTATGTATCACCACAGAGAATGCAATGTTCTGTACTTGAAGCATTTGCATATATCTACAAGTTTATACTAATTTCACTATAGAAAGATGACGTTCAATACTGCTTGGAAACTGTGTTATAAAACTAAAAATAGATGCTATGAAATTTGAAATTAATTGAAAATTCTTTAGTTTATGACAAACCATATTGTAAATGCTTAGATTGTATTAAATAAATATTAGCCATAAACCTTAACGTAAGTCCAGATTTTTCTAGGCCAAAGGCTTTGGGAAATTCCAGGTGTCACTCCAAACTTTGTATCCTTTTGACTACCAATCCTAGCCCCTGTTTAGGTAGGTAAATCCTTGCTGGTGAGGCCACACCACCAAGGACCAGGGACAAAACTGCCTTGGAGGCATTTGGCCTCAGTGCTCCAGGGGTCTTGTTTGCCTTTGGGTCCCGTGGTTTCAGGATGTTCAGGAGCTTTGTGTATAAAACTTATCATCTTAGAAGAATACAAAGAAATTTCATCAAGTTTCTCTTAAACAATTATTTTTTTCCAAACTATGTGGATGTTACTGGATAGGGATTTAGCCTATCTCAATAAAATCAGTTGCACCTTTCAGTACATAGCACATACATTTATCCAGTGGCCTAACCACAATATATTCCAGGTTCCTTGAAACTGAAAGGCTGTGCCAGATGATCTTTCAAGGTCCCTTCCAATGTGGACCATTCTATGAAAGGTTAACATGATTTTACATCAGACTGGATTATTTGCATATTTACTGCTTTATTATATCTTTCAAAATCAAATAAATGACATAATTTGGACTTTATTGCAGAAAGAGCTGAACTGCTTGACTGACACATGATGGTGAACAAACTGCATTAGAAGCTCTGGCTCTCGTATTTCTCTTTCATTCAGAAAAGGGCAAAAAAATAATCTGGATTTGTTCTGTACAAAATTGCGATACTGCAGGCTAAAACTTCCCTTCTCAATCTAAAAACTTTCCCTCTCAATTTAAATTCATTTTAAATTGTTATGCTTTACAAACTTCCAATTGGGATTCTAATTGTTGACAGACATTTTACATTACATGTGTCTATCACTTTGATTTAATATGCATTTTCAATGAAATTTAAAAAAAGGCCTCTAAGGTGGCAATTTAACAGCAAGGCATGCTGTGAATTTTAGATACAAAAATTATCTAGTTTTCAAGGTGCTTTTCTGTACCTCTGAAAATAGCCCTCCAGAAAGGAAAAATAAAATTCAGGGGACGTCTATATGGTTGAATTATCAGAAGCTAAATATCTCTGAGAATATTACCTACTGTTTTAGTCAATCACAGTCTTCAGAGGCAAACCAGGTTTTACATTTATGCAGCATTTCAGTCCAGCGCTTCCAAAAGTATTAGCCATGAAAGAAATAAAATGTATTTGGAAATACCAGGTCTGCTTTATTACATCTCGTGACTTGATTTAATTTTCTTCTACAGAAAACCCGCATTGAAATGTCTGTAAGTAATAGGTACCTCTTGTCAACTTCGATAAGAGATGTTTGAAAGGAATTCCAAATGTATTCTGAAAAAATAAGAGCAAGGCTAGCTTTTCTGTGTCCCTAAAAGAGTGGAAATCAGACCAAGGAGAGCATACAAGCTACAGGAGAGACCTGTTCAATATCAAGTCTACTTCTGAAATCATCAGAACTGTAGTTAATGTATAGGCCCTACTCTTTAGACATCAGTATCATAATGAGAACAACTCTGCATCTTTAACTTAGAATTTGTTAAACAAAATATTAACTACTTTTAAATACTTGCATTTTCTTCATAACTTCTATACAAACGTCTCTGCTTTGGCTTATTTTACATAAATAGATTTAAATCATCTTGCTTTAGTGGTCCTACAGGGTGTCCCAAAACCTACACTTGATGGCAAGAATAAACATTCATTAAACTTCAAAGGCTGCCAAAAAGTCTAGTTATTTTGATTTAGGGGAATCATTTAAATTAATCCCTATGTTTGTGTAGCAAATATGTAATGCAATCCATTTCTTTGTCTCCAACTTCAAGTCACTTACCACTGGAAAAATAAAAAAAAAGCTTTACTAATGTTTCCCATCTTGAAAAGCTAGGGAAAAATTGAAGATTTCATATCTTTTTAAAGAACCTAGTGACATTAAGGAACAAATATTATAATACACAACTGTGTACTTACGTCTCTGCGTAACTGCTGTTAAAACTAACACACACAATAGAATTCTTCAGTGGGAGCAGTAAAACCATATTTTATGTACATGTGTGTATACATATGTAATCTTTTTTTAACAAAAGAGGCAATTAATTTTTTTGAATGCCTCTCTGCCTCAGCACCCCAACTTAGCTGAGTAATGCGGTGCTACAGAAAACTCAGGGTCACCCTTGTAACAAATCTTCCTTTTTGCTAAACCCCTCTTAAAACCTGGGAGAGAGTTTAACAGGATGAAGGCCTTGGGTTTTAATTTAAGTTTTACTTTAAAATGAATCCGCTCTTCGGCTGAAAGAAGTATGTAGAGCATACTCTGTCAGAGGCACCGAGGCAAAAATAGAGAGAGCGAGAAGCTCAGATATTGTAAATCACTGTAATTCCACTGAAGCCAATGGGACGACGTCAATTTAGAGTAGCTGAGGTTGTGGCCTCATATTTATGCTGAAATGTTGAGGCTATAGCTGTATCCCTGAGCTGTATAAATATTTGTTTGAAAGCTGACTGTTGGGGTTTAGGGGGTGGATTGCTCATCAGCAAATAGTTAGGACCCTTCTCACCTTTCTTAAGGAAACCTTCCATTTTTAGGAGCGGGAATTTTGCCTGAGTAAAGAGTACAGTTATGATCCTTCTTACTTCGTGCAGGGAAACAGTAATTTTCAGCTGGACTTTTGAACTGTCACCCGTCTGACTATCCTACACTGATTCATGCAATGCACTGTGCATGAATGACCAGTAATGTTTACAAAATGAATTACTTTGACTCCAACTTTTTTAGCCAGAAAGTAATCAAAGTGAAGAGCCAAGCTATTTCTGAAATTCCAGCCTCCTTAGCTAGAAACTGCAGGCTCTGCCTCACTAATCAGAGTATTAATATAAAATGTACATGTTCTATACTGGAGAACAATTAATAACAGCAGTGTTTCCGAGCAATGTACACATTAAGTATTCCACCCCCCTGCTGCTTTTGTGTGGTGGGCAAGTTTGATTGCAGCATAGGGTACAGAGGAAAAAAAAAAAAAAAAAAAAGTGAAAATGTCTATCAGTAAGTAATTAATCTGAAAGTTATAGTGGCTTTGTTTTGCCTTTTTCTTACAGAATTAAATTCCAGTTAACATTTTGTTTCACTTCTTTCAAAGTCAATACATTTATTCATAGACATATATTCAGGAGTCTCCTAATGCAAATGTTTTTAGTAGGAATATATGTAATTGGTGTCCCCAAATTCTTGGAAGCTCTGGTTTCTTCTCTCATCAACTATTCTAATTTACACATTCACCAGCATCAGAACTATCTTCAGAATATTCTCATCCTATAAAACCCACCACCCTTTGTTAGATTTCACATAAACATTATTATGAAGGAAAAAAAAATGATATTTAAGCATCTTCTTTGCAATAGTCTGAAACTCAAAAGGGATCACTGAAATCTCCCTCAGAAAACCAGCCTCCTAATCTGAAAAGCACCACTTCATATAAAGCTGGAGATCTCTCAGAGCCAAATTGTTTGCTCCTGTAAATGGTTAGAGCTCCACAGAGAGAGGATATGAAATAAGGCTCTGTTGATTTTCCAGCAGAGCATCTGAATCACTTCCCCCACCCTAGTCAGTTAAAACAAAATTAAAAGAAAAATAAATCCTGACTAGCATGTGAGCTCTTCATTTGATGCAAATTGGCATAACTCCACTGGATATCTGACTTATGCAGAGCTATAGCAGGACTTACCACCGAGAGGTTCTGGGCCAGGGTATTTTGATGGTGATTCCTTGTGGGTGGGTGAGAACCCAATTCTTCATCCTTATTCAAGCTGAAAGCAAGGAATGTATGACAGAGCAATAGATCAGTTGAGAAATTGATTTTTTTTTTTTTTTTTTGCAAGGAGGGAGGCTAAAGAGGCTCAGTTCTTCCAAAATTAGCAGCCACTAGCGTGGTGCATAGCTCAGGTTAAATGACAAGTGACCATGATGCTGCCTAACGCCTCCCCATCTGGGTTAGGGGTGCATCCAGCCCCTATTAGCTTTAATTTCCAGACTAAACTTGCAAATCCAGAGCAGTGGTAATAATGAATAATGTCTGAGTAAAATAGCTTGGCAGGATGTCTTCAACATCACCCAAAAATCAGAGGTTAGAAAACAGTTAAATTTAGCTGTAGCTTCTCTTAAGTAGTTTAAACGTAAGTCAATATTTTTGTCCTTTGTTGTCTCGGGGTTTCTACAGGAACACAGAATTTCATCAATGATCTTTCCACACTTTATAGCATTATGCCTTTGTACTGTTATCCATCTGTACCCTTATCTAACGTGTTATCAGCACTATGAAAATAACTATCGGTCCCTTCACCCCAGAGCAAATATCAATAGGAAGAATGACAGTGGCTAGTTTGCACACTTGAAATGGTTTATTTGTTGCAATCCTGTGCACAGGATGTTTATCAGTAAGCATCAGACAGCCATGCAGAAGAAGCAGCCTTGATTCTGTCTGAGACAGCCTCTTATTGCTATTGATAGTTAGCATCAGTGTCCAGTCTGAGAAATGGAAGTGCTGCAGGCAACTTCAGTCAAGACACCCTATTGATCTACTGCTTCCTTTGCCTCCCTGAAGCTAGAGAAGAAAAATAAGAAGGGGAGGAAAAGCTTGCTGTATAAGGGGCGACGCAGCAGTCTATGACTTACCATCATTCAAAAGGGGTGTGTATGTGCATGGATATTCCTGATATTCAGCACCTCAGACAACTGTAAATCACCCACAGCCATGATAAATATAAATGTCAATGTGTTGGAAATGTCTTTTATATAAGAGGTGTCACTAGAACTACATTTTTAGCATGAAACATTTTTGCTGCTTTTTATTTTTCATTGACTTATTGTGCTTCTGTTATATCCTGTCTAACACAATCAATCTAAGGCATAATATCTGAGAATCCTATTCATAAATAATACATATTTGGGTCATTTTCATTTGTATTCCACAATGAAGATTTACAAGCCAGAAACAAAACGAGAAACAATGTGTGGAATGCTCTTATTCAGTGGATAAGAATATATTACTGTGATCAATTAATCTGCTTTTCTCTGCATTAGGTGGACATCTTTATGGTGCATCCATAAGGGTTTATAACTTAGGAGAGACAGAATCAGCTCTAAGGCTCTACCATAAAATGTCTGTACTCAGAAAAGAGAAACTTTTCCAAAGTTTTTTTTTCCAATGGGAAACGTGTTAATTTTGGCAAACTCAACTACAGCAATACCCCATCTATCAACATAGTACGCTGCTCTGCCCTATATACTACCTCTAATGTTAAATGAAACAAAAAATTAACCAAATTATACCACAAATAAAAGTCAAAATAAGAATTCTGTGGCTTTCCATAGTGTGATCCAAAACCAGTCGCATTATGGTACAAACCATGCAAATTCATTCTACAGGAGGGCAAACTGACACACAGAAATGTCACACCTCAATTTTTTTTAGCTGAAATTTAGTAGGTAAAATTAAGAAAAAAACCCAAACGTGTCTGCACATAATTGTAGGATAAAATAGTAACAAGAAAGGTGAAAGAAAGACTTAAATTGGTATTAGTATACTGATACTTCATATAAGAATCATAGAATAAATTTGTCCTGCACAGAAGAAAAATATTTGGACCTGGTGAGTAAAAATCAGTTGGTTACTTTAGGAAGGAAAGTCAGAATAGGCAAGAATTTTGCAGGTAATATAAACTGGTGAGAAAAAGTCAGGTGAATGGTGGGAGTAAGTACAAGTCTGGCCACTGTGGTAGTTCCACCCTTTGCCTCAAAAGACTGAGAGATGCAGGCTGTGCTGCGCTCAGTGCTTTGGACCGTGGTCCTCAAAGCAGGTTATTGTATTAGTTTTTCATCTATGGAAATTTGCTGCAAGTGCATCTCAAATAAAAAGCAAAATGAGTTTTGCAATTATGGCAGAAAAAGCAACTTTACATTTCATAGGCCCTTTAAAACCCTTTTCAATAGAAAAGAAAAAATAACAGTAAGGGAGAAAAAAAGGCTACATTTCCATTCCCGTTTTTATAGTTTGACGTTGCAGATGTTTCTGGGTCAGAGGCGAACATGTCTTTAGGTGTCAAAAGATGCAATAACCTGAGTCAAATATGGCCCAGTCCCCAGAAGGGTGACTGCGTGCCAGAGTATCCCACCTCAGGAGCTTGCTGGCAGCAATGTGCTCCAGGTGTCTTACACTACACAGACCTGGTAGTCATTTTAATATTTTCCGTGCTCAAATAAATGGACTTGATCTGTGTTCATCAAATGTGGGAAAATCCCAGAGAATTGTGTGCCATCTGTTTATAGGTAAAAGGTCTGCTTTGCTGACAATTTAGAGCAAAATCAGAAAACAGAATAAAAGAAAGCTCGCTTTTGTTTTGTTCTGGTTTGGTTTTATAAATCTGAGGCTTAACAACATATCAAAAACCTAACAAAGTTCAAAGGTGCATTATATTTGGATATCGTCGTCCTTTTCAGAAGTATGAATATTACCTGAGCCCCATGGAGCTCTTTAATCTGCACCACGTGACTACAACCTGCAATCCTGAGCACGCGTAGGATTCAGCAGGACACAGTGAGGGTATAAGGGCTGCATCTCGGGCAGCTGGATGTCTGCACTGCTGTGTTGGACCAGAAGCCTCTGTGACATACTAGCCATCAGCATTTCAACGCTTCTGGTTGGCCTCAGGTGGGAAACTCAAGCTCAATCAAAACTAAAAGGTTCGTTTAGAAAAAGCATGACCTTATTTTATATAACAGCTAATACAGCATTTGCTTTTCTGTTAGAATTAAAGCTAACTTTAATTCAGTTAACATGGTAGATGACAATCAAAGTGTCCATCTTTATTGTTTTGGTCTGTCTTAAACAAGACTGTTGGACAGAAGGCAGTTACGTCTGAGGTCCTGGAAGCAGCTATGGTATTAGAAGGATGACTGTGGTCACAATAACTTTCAGTATCAGTTGATAGATGTCAGCCCGCCATCAGAAAAGGAATTTGAGACCTTTCTTGTCCTTGCATTCCATGTGGAACATGCACTTCTACTTTTCTACAGAGAACTGATAACCAGATCTGAGAATTTTTTACCTGAGTACAAGTCAGAAGTCAGAAGATGATCACAAGGACTGTTTCAAAATTGTATTTTCACTGTATCCTATTGTGGAGTGAGATCTTGTCTTGAGTGTAAGAGGAGCTAATGCAGCTGGCAGAAGGAAAAAAACATCAGAAGAAAATAAATTGACAAACATAATAAAATCCAGACATATAACATCTAATATCTCAAATGGGATTCAAGATAAGCTAAGAGGACATAGCATCAAATGCTGTTAAACCTTCCAGTACAACACGGAGAGAAGAGAGAACAAGATCTCTGTAGATACTCAGCAAGGTAGGTCAGTGTATCTGCATTGAGACAGGCTCTACTGCTTTAACATGGGCTTAACCCTTCCCTTAATGACCAAGGACAGATATTTTAACCTTGCCACCAGCATTATACAGGGGTATAAAAGTTGACAAAAAGAGTTTGAAAGCTCTTATCATCAGTGAATTGGGAAAACAACCAGTTCCCCACAGTATTATCTACCCCTTTTGCCAAAAGAGACAAGTTTTATAGACTTCAATCAGAAAAGTGCAACTCCTCCAGTAATATGGCTGAGACGTTTACTTTGAAAATTAGGAATCTTATTTCTAAGGTCAATCTGAGGTTTCCTGGGTTCAGACTAAAATACTTTGTGGGGCCAAAGAAATATTTACTGGGTTCTAGGGAGCAGGGAGTGGATGTGTAGTTTGAACATATTTCAAGTCAGCCTGGGAGGTCTTCTTGTTTTTATATATTTGTGTCTCCTTAGACAACCTTTTTTTCCCCCAGAGAAATTGGAAGTGAAGAAAATGATGACAATTTTTGCCAGTACTATTCAGCTGGGTCATTTTCTGCATCGAACCAGAGAACCTGCATTATTTTCACCCTTTCCAGAACGTATTTCTTTCCAGTGCATCATCTGAAACTGTATAGTCAAATTTTGCCCAAGGGCTGCCATTCCTTCTGTGTTAAACTAGGAGTCCTTGTATGAAGCCGTGGTTTGTTTTACGTGACCTTTGACAGTGGGAGCGTTGGGAGAATGACATTATACGTCGTAGGGCTAGTGCAAGGTAGAGTTTTGTAGGCAATCATAAATTAAACAGCAGCATTTTATAAATGAGCTCTGTAATGAGAAGGTGATTGGAAGATGCGCTACTGCGTGCTGAAGATTAACATCTGAATAGAGGAACTATCACACGGCTGAAGAATGGCAGTAAAAGGTTAAAAGAAATATTCAATATTATCAATCATATTAAAAAAAGAGAGAGAACTTACAGCTGCCAAAAGGAGCTTGGGAGAATTAATGTGTTTGTGTCAAAAAGACTGAGAACAAATGAAATAGGACTACAGTGATTGCCAGAATCTTACTTGCCTGGAGAGATAACATTGGACATCCAGTTTAACTAGGCAGGTGCAAAGAAACCTCTTATGGATGTTACATAGTGGCTTTCAAATATAAGAATGTACAATGACCCCCATCCTCTGGTCCTCTCTATGGTTTCCGAGTTGCTTATTAAATCAGGAAAACCTCCAGTGAGGTGTGATGACCTGAAAACAGAGAGGAGCTAAATAATCAATGTTTTAAGTAAAACAGCAATTATAAAAAGATCTGCAGCTCCTTCCACGTAATCAGGTAAATTACCAGGAAAGGCATAAAGCACCTAAATTGGAGAAAGATGGAGGAAGGGGGAGTTTGGGAGAAAAGAAGGTCCTTTGGGAGATATCTGATAGGATGCTTAGTCTGTGTAGAGGGCAAAAGGTTAAGTGAAAATGAGATGAAGGAATGATCAGATATAGTCAGATCAGAGACAGTTAAATAGAGGAATGCGCTAACCTAAGACAAATGCGAAGAAGTGTGCCTGTGCTGAGTGTGTTGGTGTAGCCATTCTTCAGGAGTTCAGAACCAGAGGGTGGGAATTCCCAGTTCCCAATCAGTCCTAGCTGAAGCACGTGCTAGCAATGAAACAGAAGGAGTAAGGACACGGGCTGAAGATTCCTCTCTGCTACTCCGATACTGTAAAAGGATATTAGAATGCTTCTAATTACACCTCCACTTTTTGCAAGTCCCTTTTTACTGCTGGTAAGATATAAATCATCCTTAGTGATTAGAAAGAAAGTCATCCCTCTGCCACCTGTGATTTTGGACAATCTGAAAGGTGGTGTTTAAAGAATATGAAAACAGAAGTACTGAGATTACTTGAAAGCAGCAAACTTTGTTGGTTGGCTAACATTTTCATGGGTCAAAGAGCTCTCGTTAGAATGGGTTTCCATAACAACAAACAACATTTGGTTAGGAGAGGTACATAATGTAGCAAATAAATGCTTGGGACACAGTCAGTATAAAACTTCAAATATTTTGGTAAATTTCAATTTTTAGCTTACTCAAAATGGTCTGGGATAACAGGCAGCCCCAGAAAGCTCAAGAAATATCAGTACTGACCAAGTCTGGAAAAGACCACAAGAATTTTCTTCAAAAGCCTTTGGTGGCTCACAGCCTTTACGTGTTTCCAACAACAGCCTACAATTTCTTAATCCCAAACTGAAAGTTCAAATTCTTAGACACATAATTTAGAGGTCAGTATGTTTTGTGTTTCCTCAGGAGCTTAATTAACATATACAATCAGACCTGGAAATTAAGAGGTTGGAGCTTTAACTCGTCTGCTAGATGCCAGTGCCTGGGGAAAACCCACACTGGATTTCTGAAAATAAATGTTGGTGCTTTCAGCAAATTTGATGTTACACATTTTTGAGGGAGATGTTGTTGTGTTTTCTTCACAAGGTGTTTGATTAGTCATAGAATTCACTAAACGTAGCTGAAGTTCTTGTGTTTAAGACTAACACAGATCCCACATATATTTATATCAACTCTAAGCTACAGTGAAAGAAGTGTGAGTCTGTAAATGAGGTGTTTCAAATTAAAGAGGTGGTTGAAGCATTTTGACCCTATTCAATCAAGGTCAATTTTCTTCTGAATTATACCTGTTTCCTTGTCTAGCATTTTAGATACCTTCCCAGTGTCTATCAACAGAGTTTATAAGTGGCATTCAACAACGGAGAAGGAAGAAAGCTGCTCACAAAACTGCCCCTTTTCCCCGTGTGATAAAAAGCAGCGTTCCAGAGGAAGAGACAAAAGAGTGTTTGGTTCCTAGTTGTATATGCCTATGGGAAAGGAGCGGTGAAAAGAGGCCAACAGCTCCGGGAAACAGGGATGGAAAGAAACAGCACAAATCAGCTTTATAAGCTAGCAAATGATGGATGGCTAAATGCCAACTGAGAGCAATACATACAATTGAGTTTGCGTTGTTGCGATTATTAAAGGTTATTTTACCTCTAATTTTTTTGTGGTAGGTTTTCTTCTCCTTCCTTACAGAAACCCTTGATTTTCACTTTCTTGATACTTGGATGCACTTGTCATACCCAAAAGGTGATTTCAGTTCTCGCATGCCAGGAAACCTTTCCGCTGATCAAAACACAGCTGCACAAGCTTACTTGATCTATTAATGGGTGCCACAACTCTGGGCTATGTCTGTCTATACCTGTGAAAATAGATATAATTAATATAACAGATATAATATGTATAGGCAAATCCAGATGGTAAAAATTACTTATAGTAAGACAAGGCTTTCATTTGATAAACCAAACTGAGATATCTGAATCATTTAATGAAGCGTATACAATCCGCACTTGGACTACAGTGACATCAGCATGCTTTTAATCTGTTTTATTTTACATTTAGCTTGTTTTTCGATGAAGGATGTTAAGAAACACATTTTTTTCCAAAGATACTTCAAGTGGCTTTTTCCAGGCTGACACCTCAGTGCAGATTTTAAAAAGCTCTTTACGTTATTTCCCACAAGTTGCCTGGGCCACGTGATCTCAGACCATAGGGCTACACGAATTGCCCTTCAGTGGGCACTGGTCCTAGGTATTAGAACAATGAATGAGCAACTTTCTATCTGTTTTACATAAAATGCTTTCAGTCTAAGACAGGGAACGGAATATTTTCTTATAGATAACCTTTTTATTTATTACAGAAATGCATGCCATCTTCTTACTAACAAATAAGAGAGGCAAGATCTTCAGTATGCTTTATTATATTAAAACATTTTGTATTACAATTTTATCTTCTTCACTTTGACATTTATTTCCCCTTTAATGAGTCAAAACGCCTAGCAAAGAGCTCTTGATTTTAAGCGCATCCTTAACTTCAGCATATTAACTGTCACATTCAGGCTAATAGGCTTAACTTATCTGTTCGAGATCTTTGTCAAACAAACCCAAACCCCCTGATTTTAAAAAAATTGATGTAGATGGAAAATTTCACTCTAGTGGCAATAATGCTGCTTCATCATCATCATCGTAATACTTATATTCAAAATTATGGTTTTGCTCCCAGATATCTTTATCTGTAATAAGTGTCTCTTCTTGTAATAAAAGATACTGAACAAAAATCAGCTTAACAGAGGTTTCTGAAGTCCTGATTTGCACTAGTTAGCCCATTCTGAACCCTTCATTTTATTTCCTTTTGTATTGTGAGGGCAACTAATTGTTGTAGCTTTCATCATGAACTCAAGCATTACATTTTAGCAGACTGAGCTTAAGTGCATGCAGATGTGTGTAACGTCAGGTTTTTTAAGGAATATTACAAAGACAACTGTAAGCAAATTGGTGCAAAAAAACAAGAGAACATTTTTTTTTGTAATCTTAGGCAACTCTTAGCAAAGTTTCAAAGGACCTCAGGTACCTCTCAGGAATCTAGATGAAACAATCGCAGGTTTTGAGTATTTTTGAATTCTGACTCCTAAATTACATTAGCATGAATCACATTATCAATGCAAGGGAAACGTCAATTGAAAATATACAGCTGAGTTCATGATGGAAGCTACCACAATCTTTAAGAAAAATTTTAAAATCAGACTCCTCATTAATTATGGCTATTATGGAAGGAGATAAAGCAAACTACCAGACATTTAGACAAAAGTCCCAACTTTTTCCTCCCTTTTAATGCAAAACAGCTCTGCAGGACTTGGGGTACCTGCAAAACACAATGGTTACAGGTTTTCCATATATAACTTTATTTTTTTATATGTGAGGACTGGTATATGCAGCAGTTGAAATTCTCCTGGGATTTGATCTTTGCTCATAGATGGCTGAAGGGTTATTTCTACCTTTCTTGGTGATGCTAGGTCAGAGCTCACTCCTCACAAGTGTATGTCTCAGCAGGTCAGGTGTACCTTGATGTCTGGGAAACCGACTGCACTCCTGAAGACTGGATCCCCAAAAGTGTTTCTATATTCAAGCTGTCTTTCAGTGGTTATGGCATTTCTGACTTCTTACTCTCCTCTTGTGAAACTGGGAGATAGTGTTTGCTTCTTTATTTGTGTGTATGAAGAACTGAGAGAAAAAAATATAAATTCTTCTAAGAATGAACATGACATGAGAGAACTCTATCTGTCTGCCTGATTTTCATTTTAAACTCAATTTCTCCTCATGATTAATCCATCTTTTCCCAGTAATATGGACTGTTTAAGTGCTGTACATATGCTGCAATAATAACAATTACAAATAATTACTCTAATGAGGTGAACGAATAATGCTAATTAGTTGGTGGGATGATGTTTCCATTACAAACTCCAGTTTTATGGAGTTGTTAATTTTTAAGCCTAAAAGCTTTCTGATATCCTTTAGCAGGCAACAACGTGACTTAACCATCTCAGCTAATAAACCTCTCTTGTCAGATGCATATAGCCATAGAGTGTGCTCTTAAGATTTCCATCAGCACCTAGTGCAGAACTGGGTCTAGGCTTAACTATAAACACATAATAAGGCAGATTTCCCAAGGAATAGTTATGAAATAATCTCATCGCCTATTTCTTGAGGGAACTTTAAAAGAACAGAAGCGTTGCTGTGCACTTGTACTTCGTTACATATTGCCAATTCGAACCTTTGCTCAGAATGACTCTTCGGCGTGTTAACTCCAGGCTTATTAACCTCAGTCATCAAATACAGTGCACGTACAGACGTGTCTAAGCTTAAGATTAAAGTACATTCAGAATAGAAATATTTTACTAAACTGAGAGTTAAACTGAACCATGCTCTTTTTCAGCCACAGAGGACAGTGTTTCTTGCTGAAGGAATATGTAGGTGAAAACAGGTCTCTGGAAAGAGACCAAAATATTTGATGTCATAATAGTACTTCTGGAATCGAAAATACAAGTGAACCTAATTCTTAATGCTTTCACATTAAGCTGTTCCTCCCAGCATTGTAATAGGTATTACAGTAATATTAATCAAAATAAATTAATTAGTATGATTTTAAAAAGCTTTACATGCATTTAAAATATAAACCATATCATATCAGTGATACCAGTAACTTTGAAGCCCCTTTGTGTTTCTTGTCCTTCTCGTGCTCAGACCAACAGTTCAATCAACAAACCTTTTGCATTTTGTGTGTGGTTTTGTTCCTTTCTGAACCACATTTTTATTGTGGAGAGAAAGGAATTCAAGAATCATGCAGCAGATCATCAGTGAACCTTCTAGGTCTGCTGGAACAAAATCTGCCGATCCACTGAAATAAACAACAGCTATCAATAAGTTTATGATGATTCACATACATCTACACCATATTCTGACAGGAGGGATGGATGCTTTTCATCCACCTGGTATAAAAATCAGATTCATAATATGAAATCTAGTCTTACCTCACAGTCTACAGCTGCACTTTCCATTTGGTGACTGACCTGAGATAACCCCTTGCTCAAGAGGAAGATGGAGGCAGTAGTGGTCCAGAAGTCTTCCAGACCCTATGAGCAGTGCATCCACAGTCGAAGACTTTCAGTGAGAGAGATCAGTGCTTTGTTAAATTAGAGACTTAAAACAGGAAAATTACTTGGGAAGTCACAAGTCAAAATGATTGGTGACTGCTTTTGTAAAACTCCTACCTGGGTCACTAACCACCACCACCAAGCGATCACAGTTCTTTATTGGATTATTAACTCACCAAGATGTCTTTCCATGCACATTTAATGGTTCTCGTAACCCATGAATTGTTTTCTCAAGAAACATCCCTATCAGCCATTAGAACACTTGGTCAGAGTTGGAGGCCTGTAATAAAGCAATTTCACAATTTTGCATGGTGGTTCCTCCTGCCTGGTGTCTCTGTAGAAATTCAGAAATGAAGAAGGCCTCAGAAATGATTCAGTACCTCAATGAAGTTATGCTAGTATTTATGATATCACAGAGTATTAAAAAAAAGGAATCAGACTAGTGACTTCTAGTTAAGTAGTGATAGTTAGGTCAGAGAGTTGAATTCTTTATGTAGTCCAGCAATTTAAAATATTACCTAGTTGATACACACTGTATAAAATACCATTTTTAAGGGTTTTTTTCAGATTCAGATATCAAAATATATTACAAGTTCCCAAACTTGCCTGTAAAAACCCCCAAGTCATGAGCCAGTCGGATAGAAATCTGTTCATTGTAAAAAGGGAAGGGGGTAGTGTGGGGAAGGAAAGGTTTTTTGATAAGTTTGCTACACTATTAAAACATTTAACCGCAGCCTGGAGCTCAAATCAGCATTTATGTGAAGTTCCTATTTAGTAGACTATAAGAACTATATCTTGTTCTTGAAGGAGATATACCCCAGTAATTAAGATGTAAGACTAGATCCGTTTCTTAGAAACACAGAAATGGGAGCCATAAAAAAAGCCTGAAACTATGCTTCATCCCATTTAAAGTTTCTTGAGTATGTGTTCCTATTTGAAATAAGCAATAAAATAGCACAGGAGAAAATGAATAAGGGAGAAAGGCATTTATAGAGATGAATCTAGGATCACACTGACTTGTGTAAATCTATATAAAGAAAGTGGCCTGCAAGTCACTCTGAAAGTGATGGGAACCCATGCTTCAAACACATGTCTCGAAAGAATGTCGGAAATCTTGTTCCTCTTTTGGCTGCGGTTACAGATGCTTTCTCCAGACAGCGGGCTCGCTAGTTTCAATTGTCTGGAATACTCAAAAATACATTTTCCCCTGGAAGATAGTCTGCGTATGCTTACAATAAACATTAACAAAATCAAATTACTTTCACTTCAGGATAAATAGTTTCAAGTAAGTCTGTTAGAGACACTTATAGTAAATTGCTATTAATTAGTTTTCCCAATCTACTTAGGTTGTACTAATGAACACAATCACTTCTAATATATTTATATGCAGGATAAAACCTTTCTCTCTATATGTGAAAGGTCCAAGACAAAATGGAAATATTCTGCTGCAGGAACACATGGCAGCCACTTTAGGAGAGGTGAATGATCCCGCTGGTTTTGCGTGTCTCTGAACTCTGCTGGCTGAGGAACAGCGAGGAGAAGCTGTCTGCACTTGCTGCCAGACGCCCTCCTCGATGCCTGGGCTTGAGCGGGGCAAATTCTGTCGCTTTCTGGCCACAAAATACGTAAGTTACATAACATGGAAACTCTCAGCTCTGCAAAGCCAATGAAACCACATTTTCCTATAACTGTTACTTCCCCCTTTCTGCACATCACCCGCTTTTAATGGCTTGTTGTGAATTATATGATAGTATCTCTAGAGATGGGAACTTCTTTTGTTATGCTTGTGAACACAAGCCAACATCAAGTGGTTCCCAGCCCTGACAGGACATTTCAGGGCATTACTGGAAGAACAGCAGTTGTACTAATACCTCTCAGCTCCCTTCTGGTAAACTGAAATATATAACAGAAGTAAGAATCAGAATTATGTCCATACCACAATTAAAAAAAAATCCCAGTATTGTTACCTTCAGCAATTTGAAGCTGGTTACTGAAAAATTCCTAGATACAGCAGGGCAAAGATCCAGGTAATTTGCCTCACAAGTCCTAAATAGTACTGGAATGCAATCCAATTATTTTTAGAAATTATCTGCTCAATTTTTTGTGTCGTTTTTCTTAACAGCTCAGAATACCTAAAAAAGTACTGCAGCAGCCCGTAAGGCCTAGATCTAGCTGTGAAACCTGCGTGCATCACATAAAACATATGATTCCACAACTCATTAAGTCTAATTTATGGCATATGTAATTAAGCACCTTTGAATTGAACCCAGGTCTCTAGAGATAATAACACTTAGAACTTATATACGGCTTTTCATCTTCAAAGTGCTTTACAAACATTAACTAATTAACAACATAATAAGACATGAAAGGCCGATGTACTTACCCATAGTGCTGCATGGCCTCTGTATAATTCAGATTTTTATGTTTTTCAATGCAAGATCCAATCTGGGTGCACAGGGAGGATTCACTTGTGGTCCACTTCACAAGTAGAAAGCATGACTTTGTATGTATCGTATATTTGACATCCCAGAGTACTTCCCTTCTCTGCTCCTTTTTGCTGAGTGAGAAGACACAGCTTCCAAAAGTGAAGGGAGGTATGGAAAAGAACAGCTCAGGTGCAATCTATGAAGATGTGTGAGTTTACTGGGCTTCGTAGCCAGAGTAATGGGCCCAAAGCAGGAAGGAGTTCCTGGACAATTCATTTGACAAAATTCCTGGCACCAAGTCCACATCCTTCTCAAGGTAAATCTAGTAATAACTACACAGTCTCTAGGGACTGGCTAAACTATCAGGAAGAAGACCTTATTTCACCTCGAATACATTTTCCTGGTGAAACTTAGAACGTTTTCTTGCTTCTCTCTGCTATTCTGAAAAGTCTGTAGTACCTAGCCAGTTTGTTTGTTGCCTTTTGGTTTCTTTTTTAATCATTTGGTCTAATTTACACATAAGCCTCTGGAGACACTACTCATTTGCTTTATTATCTCAGTGAATGTTTTCTTGGTGATGGCAATGTTACAGATGCTATATCAAGTTACGTGAATCCCTCCTGAACATTACTAATACAAGAAGATGAAGGATAAAATAAAAGGGGAGCAAATGAAATGGACAGTATTATTGACCAGTCCATCAGACATCAGCCTGTGTCACTGATCATTTTCCTGCGCTCAGAATGCTGATCATTGTCTGTGCATATGTTGTGTTTAAGCATCACCTGTTCACCAGCTAAAAAGATAAAGGATATCATGGCACTATCTCTTGTCTCTCCCCAGACAATGTCTGCTTCTGTCCCCTTAGGGATTCTACTGTGCACCAAAAATTAAGAATTTGAAGGCCAATGGAAAAATACACCAAACACGTAAGAAAGAACTACGCAAATGTACCTCCCTAATGCTGCACATTAAAAAAAATCTCAGAAACAAACAGAAATAACTCAGTGACAGTGGTACATGTGGAGCTCCATGACAAATTAAAGAAAATGAGACATACCATGGACAGGAAAACCAAATCTATGTGGAAGCAGCAGGCTTTTGTTCTCCCCTACAGACAAGCAGTCCAGAACAAATCCTGAAAGGTAACAATCTCACAGTAGTAATGCCTACAAGAGATCCTACAATAAACACAGGGTCTAATTAAGAGCGTTAACATTTTAAAATGCAAATGTAGAATAGAACTGTCAAAATGTTTTATCCCTAAAGTGTGAATGCTAACCTTCCCATACTTATTATATAACAGTACATTTTAATTTGCCTGGAGCAGTGTGGAATAAAGCAAGCTTCACAAACACAGTCAAATGGATATTTGAAAGTACTGCTCTTTACAATAACTGCATGTCTGAGCAAAGCTTCAAATGTTGATCAATTGATTACTAAAATCAAAGAATACATTTCCCAAATGAGCTTCTACAAAGCACTCAATACCATCAGGAAAAAACAGCATAAAGCTCCACAGAACAGCAGTCTTCTCTAAAATTTTTACAAATGCAACTTTTTACTGCTTTCCCAGTTTATAGCTTAGATCTGCACAAATATAGAGTGAAGAATAAAAGTACTTCTGATAAATCAATGCCTTGATTCAGTTTCAGTATGGCAAATTCAGTTAAACAAAGATGGAAAACAGTTTTAAATGATCCAAAGGAATACTTTAAATCTTATGGAAAATCACAGTACAATTATCCAAATGACTTTTGAACCTTTAATAAACAAAATTATGGCAAAATATATAAAATGGTCTGTAATTGTAAACTATGTGTGAACATTCTTACGTCATAAGACACAGTTCTTAGTTGTTTGGTTTTTTCCTTAGAAACAAGACAGATCTATTCACATTTACCTGACCCTCTGGAATTTTCTTCCCTCAGAATATCACCCATATGAGAAGGACTATATGGTCCTTCTAAAGGTATATAAAGCTGAGATGCTCTGCCTATTTTTGAGCTTGTCTCACGCAGTTATCTTAATCTAGAACTTCTAAGGGAGAATTCTGAAGGATCAAGCTCATTTTGTTGATTTATATGAAAAGTTTTCTCAGCAACAAATTAAAATGCCGACTGAAAAGCCTCTATGTTCAGAGCCTCATATTTGATGTTGAGTTTCTGACTCTTAGGATGCAGATTTTATAGCCCTTAATCTTTCCCGAAAGCCACTGCTTCATTAAATGGAAAAAGCCCCAACAATCCAACCCACATAACATGCTCAGTAATTCCTAGAGTTACAAAGATTACACTGACCTGCAGAATTTTTTCCTTTTCTACATAAATACCTTCCTGGAGCATGCTTCTTTGCTGAAATCTTCTTGTGTAAGCAAAGAGAACTTCAGGATTTATTACAACACAAGCAAGCGAACAAATATTTAGTCAGTTGACTCTCTACCTGTACCTTTCATTGTCAATCTAGAAAAGAAGCACGGGTGAAGGAAACTGTCAGGGAAGGCTGGGAAGGAAATAAGGACAGAAGTGGTGACTGGTGGAGGAGCCAGAGATGTGGAAGATCAATAATTTATAGGAAAGGAATATTTTCATTCTCCTTACATTTTTGCAGATAATTTAATGTGACTGCATTTCCCTTTAACAAAACAGGATTTGTCCCCTATTGCTCTGTGCATTACAGAATCATGGAATAGTTTGGGTTGGAAGAGACTTTAAAGATCATCTAGTTCCAACCCCCTTGCCTTGGGCAGGGACACGTTCTGCTAGATCAGGCTGCCCGAGGCCTGCTCCAACCTGGCCTTGAACACCTCCAGGGACGGGGCAGCCACAGCTTCCCTGGGCAACCTGGGCCAGTGTCTCACCATTTCACAGTGAAGAAATTCCTCCTTATGTCTAGTCCGGATCTGCCACTCTCCAGTTCATACCCATTGCCCCTAGTTCTATCACTTCAAGCCTTTGTGAGCAGCCCCTCCCCAGCTTTCTTGTAGGCCCCCTTCAGGCACTGGAAGGTCACGATAAGGTCTCCTTGGAGCCTCCTCTTCTCCAAGCCCAACTCTCTCAGCCTGTCCTCATACAGAAGGTGCTCCAACCCTCGGATCATCTTTGTGGCCCTCTTCTGGACCTGTTCCAACATCTCCATATCCTTCTTATGTTGAGGATTCCAGAACTGGACTCAGTACTCTAGATGAGGTCTCAAATACATCTGCTAATCAAATTAATATCCTTAGTCTTACAACATGTGATTTAATGCTATTGTTCATCCCATTTTAAATCTACAAAACTGAGGCGCACAGTACTTGCTTGGGCAAGAGGCTGGGCACCAAACCCAAATTTCCTGTTAAACTTTTCAATGTTCATTTTCTGACACTTCAGTTTTTTCTTTTTCCTCTAATGTATTTGCATAACTGGTACAAAAAAAAAGGTATCAGGGCCAAAACCGAGTCAATGAAAGAAATTAAACGAAAGTATTTCAATAGATAATGGTGGTTTTGCTTGCACATGACTGTTTTTCCATACAATAAGGCAAAACGAGATTCTCCCTGTGCTAGCAGATAGCTGTAACTCTGCAAAGAGTTACTGAAGTGCTAATATTGATCAGACAAGATGGAACAGGTTAGTGAGGCAATTGGTCAGGCTAAAGCAGTCATGGCAGCACATGGGATATTATGGATGGTCGAAGTAGCTGAGGATATCTGTCTTTCTGTCTATCTACCCGTTTTCCAAGATGTCTATCATCATTGGACTTGGTTACCAAGGAACAATGGCAGCATTTAATCACCAATAGATAAATACTGTTTATGCCATTAAACGGGGCGTGGGTCAGATTTTCCTTCTTTGTACCTTTACTGCTCTTTTTTTTCCCCCCTCCCATGTGCTGAGACAGTAGCCTTTTCTCAAAGCCTGTATTTGTTGTTTTGGGGCTTGTATCAGTGGCAACAGCATAGCTCTGTGTGTCTGCCAGAGCTTATTCAATTGAGCTCCTTTCCAGGAAAACAAAATAACCAACTGATGAGAGTTGTTATAAAATTTCAGACCCAATGCCTTTTCATAATATCTGGAATATGATTTGGAAGCAGCAGCAGAGTGTCCAGCCCGCACACCTGCTCCTTCACCTGCAGCCAGAAGTGGCTAAATAGCAGAGTGAGTTTCTCAAGCAATACCTGCTGTAAGCCTACAGCTTCCATGGCTTCATTTACTCTATAGTTAGTATTCAGCAAAGAGACTACAGCACTGCAGAGCTGTGTGTATGCTGGTATTTTTCTTGTTCAAAGCTTTTGAGAACACTTTACTGAAGCATATAATGCTGTTTGAAATTGGCCTCTAAACCACATTTTGAGAAAAAAGAAACACAGGCACTTGGCTATGTGCTTTTGCTCTGTGCCATGGCTTGCTTGAGTCAGAAAATCATCCCATCTCCCGTTTCCAAGTCTCCTCTCTGTTCAGTTCTCATCAGACTGCCTCTGACCCTGAGATTCTTCTCTAATACAACAATTTCTATGCTTTTCTTTTTAATTTTTACATTACTAGTTATGAGCTCCAGTATATAGATTTTTCCTTTTCACTCTAAGCTTTAGGCTCTAATACGGTTTTAAACTCTTAGGAGAATTCATTTATCATTACAGAGTCTTACGTTAAAGACAGATTTCCAGGGGTTATGTTGGGGGTAATCGCGATGCCCTCCTGTTTTTATCAGGAGTATTCCAAAAGGAGAGTTAGGTTGTCTAAATTAGGCAATGGAGTTTTTGCCTTGACATTTGGGAGGTTAAACTTTGCCTGTGACTGTCAACCTCTCGGAAGAGGAGGTGGCATTTGGAGTAATCCAAAACTCCTGCAGAGTTACATTACTATGGCAGCCAGAGAGGAGTAAATCTAGGCTGAAGATCTATTGGTTCAATTACTGCTTGCGGTCAGGGCATGCCATAAATTATGAGATATGCAAATGGAAAACTGTGACTATTGATGAAGAAAGATGAATGGATTTATT
This sequence comes from Piaya cayana, assembly GCA_013389865.1. Taxonomy (NCBI): domain Eukaryota; kingdom Metazoa; phylum Chordata; class Aves; order Cuculiformes; family Coccyzidae; genus Piaya; species Piaya cayana. Next base: position 137,466 of record WAAB01013368.1, on the reverse strand, counting down.
AAATACTCATAATCAGTCCTGAGACTAAATAAAGACAAACATATAGTAATTTTCTTGTAAAAGATTTTTGGTTTTAAATTTTACCTGTGTGCAGGTAAAAACATTATTTTTTTCTTCTGTGTGTGTGTCATATTTGAAAAATAAACTTACAAAGTCATTTGGAGATCTGCTTTGAATTGCTTCTGCAACACCCTTAATTTTTAGAAATCGGTTGAGAAAGAAGATGCCAATTCTCATTCCGTTCTCATCGACCATAGTGTAAATCTGAAGCACTGCTCTACATTCAGTGAAGACACACTGATAATGTATTTGAGAGGAGAACCAGTTGCTTTGCTCTGTGGAGGTATAATGTACAAAGGATGCCACAAAACTAATTCAGTTTTGTGAATTTGCTGCAGGGTGGCCGAGTGTTGGTACACAATAATGTGACTGTATCACAACATTAACTCTGAGATGCTTCAAGATATTTTTGTGGATAGAAAAATGAAATGTAATTAACATATTATTCTATCACACCTGATTTTGCTGTTCCTTAAGTACATTATGTACAGTTTTATTTCTCAGTATGATTAAAATAGGAAGAATTTGACCCCTACCTTTGTCATCTAGAAAGTCTGCTACATCTATAAAAAATTGTTGGATTTCCCTTGCAAATTACCTCTTCTGGGAGAGAAGTTTTTAGTACACATAAGATAAAATGATTATGAGTGTGAGAATAACGTGAGCTATTCAACGCCACCTGCTGCTGCAAGGGGAAATATATTCCCAGATGCACCTTGACTGTGCAGAAGATGATGCAGAACCATAGGAAAAATTGCTCTGGTTGATAGTAAGTTTACTCAAAACTGTGAAACTGTACATGGAGAATCATATAAATGAGATCAAATAATCGGACTTAAAATCTTTTCCTATGCAATTCTGACTATCACTTTAAGTTTAGGAGGAGGCTGCAAGAACAATCCAATATGCCTAATTCATAATTTCTGTATGAACACACTAATAATAATGAAAAGGAATATAATTTCTTAAGCATTTTTAAGATATTTAATTTCAAATTTTATCTATGATAACAGTTTTTTAATATTCATTTTGATCTCATTCATTCTGCTCTGAATCAGTTCTGAAAGGATAAAAGCTAAAATTCAAGCAACTTCCAATTAACCGAACAATGTACTCCACAGTATACGAAATTTGAGAATAGCATCTGAGACACAGTGGAAAACCAGGCAAAACACAAAGAAATAAAAAAGGGGGAAATAATCTCTTCATTTATGTTGTAAAAAAAAGTGTATACATGCATGACTATAAAAATATTTGTGAAAAGCAACCAAGAAACAATCCACCCGCGAAGTAAAGAACGAAACAAACTGCATTTCTGCTTGACTTCTACACAAAAAACATGAGTAAATTCTGCTTAATGCTGTTCAAATCTTCAGTGTCCTAATAAGCACAGTCACTTGGTGTCAACTTTAGGTCCATTTCTATAGGTAGGCAGATTTTAGGAAAGAATAATACTGATTTCACAGAAACGCTGCTTTAAAATTGACAAGAAAGTTGCTGTGGAAGTTTAACAGGAGACTGCTATATTCTTTAATATTCTTTATTCCTATACCCCCAGCTCCCTCTTGTGCCATTCATATAATAAAGATGAAGTAGAATTGCTATATATAACTGCTATTTAACAACATAATATTTCAATGCAAGGAAAAAGAGCTTATTTTCTAGTAGTTATAAGTAGTAAGTCACAAGTGGCAAAAAAAGCTCTAAACCTTCTGGACTTGCATAAAAATGTGGTTTATTGATCAGCTGGTAAGTATTTTTAAATTATATCATTATTTTATTTCCATGAAATGGTAAATTGGGCCCATTCTCCCAACTTCTGTCTTATTCTTGTATGGGGATGGTTTTAGATTGGGCTCAGTAGAGGGTATTTTTTACAGCCAATTCAAAGTACGTGTTAGCTTTGAGCCCCCTCCCCTCAGTTTGCTTATAGCCGATGACAAAGCAACTGTAATATATTGAATGCGCTTATTTTATTGCTTGTTTCTTTACTGCCTTCCCAGAAAGTTTGTAGTTAAAACATTTTTTACAACTTTAAAGAACTGAAGTGTATTCATATTTCTAGAAGTTAAGCCAGAAGTAACTACATTTTCAGCAGTTGAATTTTCATTAAAATTTACAAAAGACCTGCGCCTTCGCTGATTTATTGTTACATTAGGTAAAACTACGCACAGTGTATAAAATACTGTGTTACTCCACTTGTAGTCTGATCTAACATGTTATCAGTGATTGCAAGTACATTTTATAACCCCAGCTACTGAATCGAAAAAAAGGTGATACAAGCATCAATCTCCAGGATAAAATCAGAGCACTTTCTACCACAATTTGACCTTAGCGATGCCTTTGGATAGTCTTACTTGTCTAAGTCCTTGCAACAATTATCAAGGGACGGTTAGAAAATGCAGCTTTAATGGTGCAGAGTGGAATTACTAGCAGCATCAAAGACTTGACACTAACCCTGGAGATTTTCAAGCACAGGAAGAATTTGAGGAAACTCTGATGCCACTGCAGGAATGAAATGGAACAGGGCTGCAGACACCAGCCGCAGACAGTATTTGTGCTCTTTATTGTCTGCATCCCTGAATTCTGCAGTGTCATTAGCAAATACAAAACGCTATAAATAAAAAAGCAGCTACAGATAAGTAGACCTCAACATACAGTTGACATCAGCTATAGTTGACAAATGTTATTTATAGCCTGAGGAGGCACAGTTAACTACAGGTCACAAAAATGTTAATTTCTGTCATAACGCAAGTAATAGTCTAAGAATGAAAAAGCTTATTTTTGGAAGGAAATGCTTTCTCCTCATAGGACTCTGGAATTCTGTTAATTTTGAATCCCATCTCATGTTTGTAGACTACAGAATAGGCAAGGAAAGGATTAGTGTGCCTTATCAAAATATTTCACGCTTCTAACTATAATATTATCCAAATTCAAATAGTAGAACCAATCCAGCTTTGGCCATGCAAATACTGAAGGTAAAAAAAGTATTAGAGAGGATGATCATAAAGACTATTTTAAATAATTGCTGTTGCATCTGCTTATAATTAACACGAAATAATTTTCTAAAAAGTACAACAGATTTATAAAATGTTCAGTTCTGGTGACCCAGAAAGTGAATAAAAAACACACCTTATGAACAAACCTAAACACTCCCTCCCAAGCAAAGGATCACCAATCGTTTAAACTATTCTAAAGTACATTGGATAATTATTAAGAGGAACATTATAGGAAGGATGGAGTTAATTATATTACATATACAGACATACTGGTCAATCCACAACTTGTAATTTAGCTTCCCCTAATTTGCATTTAGCTTCAAAGTTACTTCAGGAAACTTAAATTAACATGATCCGAGCAGCTACAAAGATGCTATGCATTTAACTTCAAAACTATACTTCAAGATCTTAGAAATTGCATACAGTTTCAGGAAATAACACACCATTCTCATGCAACCTGTAATTGTTGCTGTGAAAACAGTGAACTCATTTATTGAAGGGAAATATCACAATTAAAGGCAATGGTATGAATTTGGCCGGTCTTACAGAGGGACATGAAAATAGGAGGGTAATTTGCATTGATGTGCTAATCTAACTTTATATATGGAGGCTGCATGGTTAAAAAGATGGTGAAACTGTAACTTCATGTAAACAAATTGGCAGACTGGTTAGAATTAATATCCAACTCCTGCTGCAGATCAGACAATTTCTTCAGTAAAATGGGAAGGGTTGCAGCCTTCTGCAGCTTGTGTTCATCACAACTTTTTTTCTTCTTTTTGAGGGGGGAAGTTATTGTGAGTTTGAGTCTCTCTAGCACAGGTTTACAATCCCTACGTATAACGAACATATCTAAAATTACAGCATCTAGGTCAGTACTGAGGTTTCTAAATCCGTAACAAACATCTTTTGTATCCCTTCATGTCAGATTTAATTGTCCATAGTGAAAGGAAATCCTAATCAGAATTCAAGAGAGGTACTCCCAGATGTATCTTTCCAACCTGAACTATCCTATGACCCTGTGCAAGCATACAAGTAAAAAAAACAAACCCAGGTTTTCATCTTATTTGAAACACCAAAACAGATGAATTAATTTAAAATTTTGTTCTTCACCATTGTGTGGTTTTTACACAACAGTTGTGTAAGGGAAGTACAATGAGGCACACTGAGGGAAAAAAAGCTCAGTTCACAAATATCTCTCTTCCTTTCAGAGTATGGCCCTGAAGGATGATATTTGAGACATCGTATTGAATAATACAATGCTTTTATAAAATGATTTTACAGCCCTTCAAAACGATCTGTTTTCTATCCTCTGTTCTCCACATATACCTAGTGTCTGTTCATTCTACCTAGTTGCCCCCCACAGTCAGTTCTGCTAGGAGTATTAGTGGGGGTTAAGATAAAAATTAAACAAACATATGGACTTGCTGTATGCCAACTTGCACCTTTTTTCTAAGTAGAAACCTAACCAGTGAAACTCTAGTTTTAGTAGCTCACTCCACCAATACAAGCTCAGCTAGACACCTTACTAAAAATTGCTTAAAGCAAAGATCAAGACAAGAAACTGAAAAGCTACCTGGAGCTACCAAGCCCTTCTGGTTAACTTACATCAGGGCAAAGCACCGCAGAGTCACAGCCCTTAATTCTTTGAAGACTGATGTCTTCCCTGGAACTGCTTCCTTCTGGGAACCATTTGCTGTTATACAGCAAGATATGATTATGTCCATGTAATGTATAAGAATCTCTATGTGTCTTCCACTGGATATAAGGAAGAAAGCCTGGGCCTGTTGAAGTCAACAGAAACTTTCCAATTGTTTTCAAAGATGCTCTAATGTCACACAGAGGGAACAGTTCTGTGCCTGCTTCTAAGGTCCATGTTTGATCTGCGTAACAGACGCTTCGCAACTGGGATCTCTCTCAATTTGCTCTCATGTGGTCCTAGCTAAACAATGATAATACAATTCAAACTGAATACCATTTGTTAGAAAGTCATCTGTCATCTGAAAAGTGTTAAAAGAAACTGTATTTCATTGATGATATGTTTTCAACTAAAAATAATGAGACATTTAAGAACATTTCTGTATTTCTACACAAAATTTATTAGAATCATTGAATAAAAGGCTTTACAGAAATGTAAATGTACTCTAAAAAAATTACAGTGACAATAGATTTTTTTTTTTACAATGCTCTTGCAAACACACAGGCTTACAGCACTGCATCTGTAGCGCTGGTTATAGAGCCACGATGGCTTGCAGAGCAGTTTAAAGACAAACAAGAAAGCAAGGTCTTTGACTGGAGGAGCTGACAATTTCAATAAGGCTGATAATCTAACAAAAAGTGACAATAATGTTGTTCAGCGGGTAGGAAGGGCAACAGCAAACAAAGAGAAGGGGAAAGTGATCTTGCGAGAGCATTATTTTGAAGGAATGCAGATAAGCACGCTGTTGCAATACCTTAGGGGTGGTTTGTTTGCTTTTTAATTTTAAAGGTCTCAAATTCAGGTGTGACTGTCCAGAAATCAGCAAGCTGGTGCAAAAAAGGAAGAATTTTGGTCTGAAGTGGATAATGACACAACAGAGGGAAAAGCATCTGGTAAAAAATACACGAGGAGGGACCCAGAATAGCAGCATTTTCTCCCAGATTGGGTACATCTGATCTGTAAAATATCAAAACATCCTCAATAAAGTATGGTTGGGCAAGTGCTTGGAAGTGACAGGGATGGTCAGGAACTACAGCAGTACAAGCACACACCCATCTTAAAAAACTGTAGGAGCTTTCATTAACAGGATTTTAGACAAATCATAGCGTGTAGTTCTTGGAGACCCAGCTTGGCACAGCAGCTGCTTATGCAGAAAAACATTTCTATAACATCCTGCAGGTCTAGGAGTGAGATTATCTGCTGCAGTAAATTCATAAGTTTAGCATTTGTTGCTACTGTGACCGAAGGTTAATGTTTCATTGGTCAACTGAATCAAGTTCACCAGTTGCCCATTATGTATTTTTGTGGTCTTACTTATATACTTGATTTCAGCAGATTTTTGAGTAATCTAATTCTCTGAATGTTAAACAAAAGCCATGTATGTAAGAGATTAAGTTTTGCTACAGCAGAACAAAGCAATTTCGCAAAGAATTTTCTTTTGTAGCTGAGTGGGTCACTGAGGGTACATCCAGCCAGCACAGGCAGCTTCTGGCTGTAAACAGGTTGAATGACCATCCCTCCAGTGAAATACAGAGAAGGAGGGAATATAGCAATCTTGAACAAATACATGACATCGAGAATACAGATCCTTCAGCACAGTTGGCTGTGTGCAGCGGATCTGACAACGTGTGGTGCTGTGTAATAGCCACCCCTGACGCAGATCAACACAGAGTCAAGAGTGTTTAAGACTTCCAGGGATAAGATTGAAGGGGTTTGGGTTACTATCTTGTGTGAATCCACTTCCAAAAGCTACAGAAATTGAATATACTTTTAAAAAGATATTCTAATCCAGATGCGCAATAGTATCCCACAATTTTTTGCCTTAAATACTTCACAAGACCTAAAGGCTTCTTCTGTGCATTTGTCCAAAAATGAGAGTAAAACCCTGAAATTCTTTAAATTGATATGCTATTATTGTGTGGCTGTCCTCCTACTCAGTGTAAATAATTGGATAATTTGCAATAGAACTGGCCTAAACAACATTACTCTGTTGAAAGTTCACCTCTCTGTCAAGTTGGCAGTGGGTTAATTTGAATGCTTTGAACCTGTGCTTGCAAAGCTGTGTCTGAGCAGGGTCAGCAAAAGCAGCTGTGAGGGAATAGGAGGTGAAAGCATTAACCAGAGATGTTCCATTTGAGAGCACAGGTCTGCAAGATTCCCACAGAACTATAAACTTGCTATGCAAATGCCAAAATAAAACTTTTCTCCTGAAAATATAATGAGGCTGTGTTAGTCCCAGCAGGCAAAGAATGGGAGTCACCGAGGATGAGGAGGTGCAGTGCAAGAGCCAGAAAGCGAGCCTGAAAGGTAGAGGGAGCAGGCTATTTCTCTTTGTTATCGAGTGAAATGACTCCACAAATATGACAATAAATCACTGCAGGAATCAATCTGAGTGGAGGCAACTGCTCCATGCTGATAATGCATCAATCAATATTTAATGTTTACACTTTAATTAATCTGCACGCAGGAAGCATTCTTTCAGTGACAAAAGTGTGATGAGAAATAAAACACCTTTTATATCAAACAGCGACGAATGGCTGCCTATCTGTTAGGCTTTGATTGGGCCCTCAATTGATCATTGCAGCCTTTTTCGATTGCACCCATGTGCAATGTCACATTTAGGTATAAAACAAACACAGTCGCTGCGAAGGAAGGAGAGGGAGCTTCTGAATCTGCTTCTGAGTGATTACAACTTAATCAGAACAAAGAAAGACTGATAACATAGTAGGAGTTCTTCGAGAAGACTGAGCAGAAGCAAATAAAAGATTTTCAACTTCTGCATCAACGACACCTATCTGAACAGAATTTTACTGTGTATTACAATTATTGATACCTACTAAGGCTTTGTATAGAAAAACAATTCGGATGTTACCTGGCGCAAAGCTCCCTTCCCTTATCAGAGCTACCAGCCGAGACTGACGATCAGTATATTTTGTCGCTATTTTGTATGGCAGTGAAGTGCCAGGTACTGTATGGACACAGGAGAAGTCCCAATTCCTGTGGTCTGTTTAACCCTTATAAACTCTAGTTTCTTATTCTTTTTAAAGGACCTGATTCATTGTTCATTGATGTCAACTGAATGACTTCTATTGACTTAAGCGGGCATTACATTAGTTCATAGATGAATGGTATTGAAAGGCAAAGTGATGAAAGACAAATGAAAAGACAATGAAGCTGGACCAGGAATGTTCAATTATTCCTTTAAGAAAAGAAGGTACAGTAGTATTTTCTCTTACTTATGCTTATTACTAACATAATTGAAATATACAGACTTCACATGCAATAGCGTTTATTTTAAAAATACAGAGAGCTTAGCTTTCTAGAGCTCAGCTCAATGGAAATGATTAGTGACCTGAATTCAGATACAAAATTGCCATAAATTTATAGAGGGTGGAACCCATGCAAACTTTACTGTATTTTGCGTATCATGAGCCAGCAGTGTGCCCAGGTGGCCAAGAAGGCCAATGGCATCCTGGCTTGGATCAGAAACAGTGTGACCAGANTGACAGGATGAGAGGGAACGGCCTCAAGCTCTGCCAGGGGAGGTTTAGGCTGGACATCAGGAAAAACGTTTTCATAGAAAGGGTCACTGGGCACTGGCAGAGGCTACCCAGGGAGGGGGTTGAGTCACCTTCCCTGGAGGTATTTAAGGCACAGGTGGATGATGTGCTGAGGGACATGGTTTAGTGTTTGATAGGAATGGTTGGACTCGATGATCCGGTGGGTCTCTTCCAACTTGGTTATTCTATGATGTTTAAGTTATTTTGCAAAATCTGTCATGTAGTTAGGATCATGCAAAGGACTCATGCAAAAGTCAAATAATTTTAAGCTTTTATTAAGTAAGCCTGCTACTAATGAAAAAAAAAATCATAATTTTGGTTGGTTGGTTTAATTTTTGGGGATTTTTTTTTTTCCCCTTGTTCTACTGAAGATCTTTTGTAGGTTTACTAGCCAACAAACAGGAGAATTCTACTTAGGATCTAGTGGCAACAAACTGCTGAAATGCCTGCCCAGATTTAGAACTGCCTAGTTTAGGGTGCTCTGTCTGCTGACTTAGGCAACACTTGAAAAATTGGAAATAATATTATGGTATAAAGTGATATACTAGAAGTAATTTGAAAATATTAATCCTCAATCCTACAAACAAGTTTTTGTTTCACTAAGACAAGATGATCTTTGTCTGTGATTCACAGTTTTTGTCTGACTATGCCGAAAGTCTAAGACACTCAGAAACACACTCCTAAGACTGCTGGCATTTTCGGATACCATGAGCAGCAAAGTATTTAAAGCATGAATGGCATCAGAAGACTGGTCAAAAAGTTCTGAAATATAGTAGCATACAAAAATTGGAGGAAGTATTCACAGAGGAAATGAAAGATGATGAATATGACATTTAAAGTGCAAAAATAGAACTTAAGCTAACTTTTTGCTTCTGATATTTACTTGTTATTCCCACTTACATTTTTTTTCCACACAACTTTTTATGTAAAGGAACAAACCCCAAAGATTTCATTAGATCCATAAAAATGAAGACAATGGTGTCTCACTAAAATACATAAATAGCTTTTCAGCAGACTTTACTAACACACACACACATACCCACCCAAAGAGTTGAGTCTGCAGTTTATCTTTTCCATAAAAACTCCTCCCCCTTCTGTGTAAATCAGATGAACAAGCTAAAAAAAGGGCAAAGTCAAAAGAGAGGAATGCACTATTGTACTGCATGATCACCTACAAATATTTATGGAAAAGATGAAAACACAACTGTGTGCACATCAAGCTTGTCCTAGGACAGCTTTCACATGCAGAGTTCAAGTTTATGAAACAAAGCCAATTTACTGAATGAGAAATCTTCATTTGCCTCTTATGCACCTAAAATAAAAGTAAAATCACACACCTGAAAAAACAGTTATTTACTTGACAAAATCCTGAGGGGACAATGCCAAGCACTTACGGCTCTCACCGGTAGGCAAAAAACCACCCCCACAGTTGTGTTTTCTGATGATTTCACTCTCCAGTTGTATACAACTTGATGCACAGAACTGGAACAGCACCTCAATGAAGAAAGCCAAATCCTGGCCCCTATGAACTTCAGTTTCTTTGAAGCTCCATAGAGCTGCATGGTTTGGTCCACAGCAACACTCCTGACATGCATGGAGAGAGGGTTACGGTGAATTGACAGGTCTAATCACTGTCTCAAACTATCAAGCCAAGCACTAAGGCACTCTCCCAGCATCACTTCTGGCTACAGTTTTTGGCATTAGCCTAAAAACTTCCACCTTAGTTATGTAAGGAGCACCCAGCGATATAAGCGTCCCTATTAATTTTTGGGGCATAGGCTACTTTTCCACCTCAGCCTTGTCACAGCTGTCTGCTGCATAAAAAGTGGCTGAGATGCACTAAAGAAAACTGGAAGACTAATAATTCATTAACCTGACAAATGAAATGTAAGTCCTATCGATCAAGAGTAGAACTTCTTGGGTATAAAAGAAGCATATATTATCCTGACAGTATTTTCACAAGATAAACTGAAGTTTCAAAGGCGGCAACCAATTCGATTCAAGTAACTGTCTCTCCTCAGAAACATTCATGATTACAGTCATCAAGCACAAGTTGGTGGGATAGCGCTACTACCTCCGTTTTCACAGATTTGGATAACTGGAAACAGACTGTAATCAAGGGAATAGGACTCTATCACTCTCACAGCTTTTCTGAGTGCTGATCCTACGGAAAATACTAAGCAAAAGACTGACTCCTGCATCACTGAATCATGACACTGCTAAGAGCCAGTATGGAAAGATGTACAGTAATATAAAAGCACAATAATCTTTTCTCTTTTTCATCACTAGAATGGAAAAGCTCAGGGCTTATTACATAGCTAATGAGAATAAACACACTTGCAGCTGGCCTTCCACCACCTGTAGAAGGTGAAAGCTGGCCAAAACCCAGTTGTGATCAATGGATGGAAACCAAGAGTGTGGCTCGGATTCAAGTCCTAGACTACTTACAGCAGTATAATACTGGTGCCAATAGACCCACTAAGGAGGGGAAGGCTCTGAGCAAGAGGCAGTTTCTGGTATTCTGTGATGGTAAAATATACTAGGGCAGGCATCAATTTACCTTGGTTAGTTATGTTTTAAGTTATGCTGCATTTTGGTGCTCAGGGGCCTAATTTATGATTCTAATTATAAAATGTATTATGAATGAAGTATAAGCTAAGCACATGCAGGTTCTAATTCTATTTCCTCTCAAAGGAAAGAGTTAAGCTGCCAGGCTCCAGTTCTTTCAACATTTCCTATCTGTGACAAAAATAAAAATCTGAAATCAGTGATGTACCACTGCAAGACTTTTACGAAGCTCATGTACAGCAAGTTAAATGTCTGTCTTTTTTTCTTTTTTCCCCTTTTTAATCTCCAAATTATATTTCTGGTACCTCTGTATTATAGCTGTCACAACACCTAGTTTTGCAGGTAAATTGAAATTATGGAAAAGCAAACCAGTTCAGTTCAGACTTCCTCCCTACCTCAGAAAAATCACCATCCCTAATATTGCTTGGTATTTCATCTACCTACATTCTTACAGAGAGAAAGCATAGGTCAGCTGAGGGATCTCCCCACTCCTTAAGGATGGAAAATATCCTAATTCACTCAGAAGAGAAAATTTTACTCTGTTTTGATTGTAGAAGTTAACTGGACAGCTCAGTTAATGTTTTACTCTGTGTACCCTCATTTGCACATAAAAATTGAGGGAGAATGTTCCATTATTTCCTTCCCTCCCAATTATAGGACACAGCAACCTGTGCCAGGCTGAGCAGGTGGCTGGTCCCAGCTCTCTAGTCCTCTTGCTGAATGCACTTAATAGGGAACTTTTAGTAAGACAGAAAAACAATTGGTATGAGTGTGGGACCAAGTTAATGTTAACAGAAGTTAAGATTTAATGACTCAGACTGTCAGTAACTTATTTAAAAAATATGACATCATAGAATCACTAGGTAGGAAAGGAACCACTGGATCTTCAAGTCCAACCATTCCCATCAATCACTAAACCATGTCCCTCAGCACCTCAACCACCTGGAGGAGGCTGAGGCAAGACCTTTGCTCTCTATAACTACCTGAGGGGAGGTTGTAGAGAGGTGGGTGCTGGCCTCTTCTCCCAAGTGGCAGGGGACAGGACAAGACGGAATGGGTTCAAGCTCTGCCAGGGGAGATTTAGGCTGGAAAAAAAATTTCACAGAAAGGGTCATTGGGCATTGGAACAGGCTGCCCAGGGAGGGGGTTGAGTCACCTTCCCTGGAGGTGTTTAAGGCACAGGTGGACGAGATGCTGAGGGACATGGTTGAGTGTTTGATAGGAATGACTGGACTTGATGATCCAGTGGGTCTCTTCCAACCTGGTTATTCTATGATTCTATGATGAATAGTTTTTATGTTACAAAGTATTTATGTTATAAATGTTAAAATTTAACAAAAAAAATCACTACAGTAAATTTCCCTCTAGTTTCCACTGGTTATTGTTGATATTGACAACAAGGTAATATCATTCATCTTATTTAAGCTGAATATATAACTAAGATTTAATAAGAATATAGATACCGAACACAAAAATTGTCCTTAGTCTTATGAAATTGTTCGTTACTCCCAGCAGCTGCCAGGCCCACTAATGCCAGTGGCCGAAATTCTGCAGTCCTTAATCACATACCTTTACCTTCAGTAGGAGTTGTTCTCAATTTAGGATCAAAGACCATAGTTTGCTGGGGCCAGTCTTTCACGGGAGGATTGGGCCCAGACTTTTAATAAGGGGTTTGGTGCCTTACAAAGAGGTGATTAAGATCTTCCTTTGAAAAACACAAAATGCAGAGTTCTTCTTTTGGATTATAACAGCACAGATAGCCGTAGCTTGTGGATTTCAGAGTATTAACTGCTAATCCACAAGTGAACTGAAAGGTTTTTGTTTATTTGTTTTGCTATTACCGTGTTTAGTTGAACCTGTCAACCTTCAGTTCTCAGTAAGTTATATTTAAGTTTCTTAGCAAAATATTTTATTTAAGGTGCTCAAAGTTTCTTGTTCTTTTTCATATATTCCTCCCTACTGCCCTGAACATCTTTGTGGATACGTCCAAGATTTTGAGTGATTTCCTAGTTATATGCAAAACCTAGGCTAGTCTTTAGGTTTTGTTGTTTCGATTGGCTTTATTTAACAAAAAGCTTGCACTTATTCCTTAGAAGTCAAACCATGAAGTTTTGAAAACTAACCCACAATATAAAAGTTTCTATTTTCCTTAAGTGACATTCAAGGATTGCTGTTAGTCGCTGACAAACAGAAAGTAGTTAGTGTAATTATTATAGAACCTCAGTAAAAATCAGATTCTAGCCGTAGGTGATTGCAGCTATAAAGTTTCCAGAATAGAAACAATGAGCCCTATGAAACTAATGAAAAAATAGCCAACTTCCTTACTCCAAAGTCTGATTTTTACAAGGACTCCATTTCTTCCTGGTTGCCAAAAATGAACAGTTTATTTGAATCTAGCTTAGGTCTCCAGGAAAACAATTTTAATGTAAAATTGAATAATGTTACACCAATGACAGGATAATTAAGTGGTTTCAAAATTGAGCAATATTTAGGTGCATTTACAGTAGCATGCCCCAATAATGAAAATAAAGAAAATATATTCTAATGATAGCATAGTTAAAGATGATAAATATCCAGACATAACCTTTGCTGTATCACTGTACTGTAATCAAATAAATTAGAAATGTAATGACTGCTTTGACACAAACAGGTATTTAATATGCTGAAAATGTACCAGATTTTCCCCCTCAAGCATTAGTAAAATCCCCAAGAAAATTAAAATCCAGGTCATAGCTAAATTCTTTTGAAACTGGGATTTAAATTAAAAAAAAAAAAAGAGTTTGGTCACTGTAAGAATTCTTTGTGCTGTTACATTTTTATAAGGTTAAGGCTAAAAATAAGATCAAAATCTGTTTGGAGGTTACATTTAAAAAAATAGACCAGGTGTGTTCAGAAACCCATCACACAAGTCTGTTAAGCAGATACCGACCAATAAATTAATTAAAGGTACTCTCCTTTCAAATCAAAAAAAGAGGAGAAAGCTGCTAGGGACATTTATGGGGTGGTGTTCTTATGACTAACAAGTTTTTTCATGCTTGGCCTCTGTTGTACAAATCACCGATACTTCTCAAATACTTTCCAAAAGAAAAATGAAACAGCTGTCTGTAAAGAAGAGAATTTAGTAACCTCTTTCTAGATAGGTGGATTGATGCTAAAGGGAGATGACACGGCTCTTTATCAATCATTAAAAGTGAATAAGGAAATAAGGGTTCAACACTGACCTAATGAAAATCCTTGCTAATAATTCCTGCCACCACACTCAGAAAATCAGAATTGACACGTGAAATATCTCACTCTCCTTCGTATGCTAGATTTCATTGTGACAATTAGCATCCAAGCTGATCAAACAAAAAAGTGTCTTGCACTGACCTGAAATCATACTATACTTACAATACTTGCAAAAATAAATAGAAGTTAATCTGAGGAACAGAAAACTGTCCTGAAAGAACAACAGGACTCCTTGAAACATAAGCTTCTCCAGCACTTTAAGGGCAAACAAAATTCAATTTCTACATTTCTTTCCCCAATTATACAAATTTAATTTTTTTGCCGACCACACAATTGCTGGAAAAAGGAATTAGTCGGTGTAAGGGGTTATTAAACATAGCATTCACCCACTGCTCTTACACAGAAAAGACAGCCCTGAAAAACACAAAGCTGATTAATATGAAAGGCAGCTAACCTACAACCTAAAACTTGAACTGAATGGTGTGTGCTAATCTTTCTCAAATACACTTATGAAAGCTAAATTTGCTGCTATTTGTCATTGCTATGCAGGCAAAGTGTTCGTGTGAATGGTATCTCCCCAGTGCTGGACAAATCAGTAAAAAACCAAGAAATTTTGCCCTCACTGGTAATTTTCTGAGTCTTCTGTCTGTCTATGGCTGCTTGAATGGCAAACGCTTCACAATCTGGGGTCATTTGTGATAAACTTTGTCAAAAAGATGCCATTCATTACTGGTAATTTCCTTAATCCTCAAGTTGCTTGTAAGGAAAAGGATTGAAATTCTGTGTCGTATATTTGCTCTATTTGATCTACAATCAAAATAACTCTGCTTGTTAGCCACATTAATAAAATACTTGCCAGATCAAAATCTTAATAGCCAGTCGTAGAGTTGCCATTGTTTACTGATGTTTGTTTGCCAGCCTATCTGGAGATATAAGGAAAATCTTAATAGCTCTGGCCACTCATTAGCAAAGTACTATGGAGTCCTAATCCCATAATGATATTATACTATTTTTCCTTACAACGGCAACAAGTTGGGCAAATTCTCATTATTTATTAAGATGTGGTACATTCTCTGTATATTGAGTTTCTTCTTATGCTTGGAATTCTTATCCCTCGTCATTCTTCTGCCGAGGCTAAGATCAAAGTAGATCGGCCTTACAGAGCTACAGATGAGTGGCTGCCTTTCACAGAATATTAATGCCCTCTTGAAGAGCAAAGCTGGGAAGGAGGTGTAATCCCCTGAAGAGAGAGCCCTGTGAGCCTAGTCATACTGAACAACTGTAGCATGCTTGCTGGATCAGCTGTTACAGAGCGCGGCCTCGCTGCGGTGGAGCTGCTTCTCCCGGTTTAACAATGTAGTCCAAATCTCAAAGCAATAGCGAGACTAAGTCTTTTTCTGGAACTACAGAATTGTGTACATGTGTTTTCTGGCACACTGACATAGGCCAATGTGATTTACAGCAGGAAAACATGTGACCGATTCTGTATTGCTAAATTTTCTGTTCCCAGACTTGTCATTTTTCCAGTTTTAGTTTTTATTTCTCTCTGCCTCTCTTATGCAAGGACTCGTGTTATTGATAAGCTTGTTGGCCGTGGGCAACAGTGTCCCCCTTCAATCTACTTCCAGCAGTGATCCTGCCATACAGGATTTCTTTCTTGCCTTCAGATCGCTTGCAAAGCCTTTAAAGGGGAATTACTTTAGACCCTTGTTAAAGGTAAGGGTAAACATGCTAAGTACTAAGACATTCAGTGGGTATCGCTATATGAAAAGAAGAAACGTTATATTCATTACAGAGGAAAATCTAGTAATAAAAAGTATTACCTGCATTTATAGCCCTTGTAACCTAATTTTTGTGACAAAGCAAAGAAGTAAAAACATTCCTTTCTGCCTTTCAGTGACCCCTATAAGAAACCCCCCATGGAGTCATTTAGGACAGTAATTTGAGTGAAAATATATGCAGCCTTTACTTTGCTCGCTTTTCTTAAATTAATAACCTTTACCAATGATAAATCTGAAAGTTTCTAAAGACATCTGCAAAAATGCTCTCGAATTACTACGCAATTAAAAGAAATAAAAACTTAAAAGACGTTTTCCACAACATAAAAGAGTGACAGAACATGGAGCTGTTGTTCAAATGTTAAAACTGTACATAAAATACCCCTTCAATATATGCTGCTAGTAAAACCTAAGGCAAAGCAGGTCATTAAAATGTCAGACTCAGGGCAGAGTGGAAAAAATGCCGTGTTTAAAAGTAAACATGTAGACATTTTATAATTACTTCCCTTAAAGTTAACTGCTAAAAAAACCCAACAAACCAAACAACCACCCCCCACCCCTGCAACCAAAACTAACCCCCAAAGAAACAGCTCTGCATCATCAGGTTGAAGAGTCAAGCTCTAGTCCTAATGTCTTGCTCCTAATAGAAAAAGACTTTCTGGGTCTTTATGCAGTCGCTGGATGTCAGCTCTGTGTATGGAATGTCATTTTCCTTTATCAGTTTTCTAAAGCAAAACCACAATGACATGTTCCTGCCATTAACATCAATGTCATGTTTATGGTAAGTCTGACGATGGATAACAGGAGCATTAGAAATCTTGGGATCGTGTGTGGCAGAGGAACCCTTGGGAAGTTACACGGCCTTTCTCGGGCAAGGCTTTCACTGACCAATGGAAAGACTTCCACGTTTGCTGTTGTGATGATGGTAATGTCCACACGAAGGATTTTAGCACTGCAGTAAAGAGCTCAGGCTGGAAAACTGCGCTCAATTCCTTGTCATCACATGAAATAAAGCTGCCCATCGAAACTGGTAGAAGGCTAAATTACGATAAAGGAGATGTTATGCTAACTATGGGGGAACTGAAAGCTACTTAGTTGAACTAACCTCTTTCGTAGTCCAGTTCAGATGAATCAAGACACTAAAAGCAAAACCAAAGTCTGTATATTCAGATATGAAGGATGTTGCAGCGCTGAAAATAAAAAAGGTTGTATCATGATGTCACTTTTCCTATTTCCAAGCTTTCTGACCCAGGAACAAACACTGATATCCTTCTGACTCATCAATCACATTCCACTTTTATTTCCCTCCTACTGGAAAAAAGTGCATCATGGCCCTGAAGACAGAATTTTCCATCTCATTAATTTTGTATATTTTAAGCAAAGTGGCTGCATATGAAGTCAGTATAACACCTGCACTGTGTCTTTTAGTGAGCTGAATTTCTAAACTATGCCTAGAAGGTGGCACTGCCCCAGTAACAAGCCTGTCCAGGAGTCAAAGTTCCACATTATTTGGGCTGGTGTATATCTGAACACACTGCTGACGCACACAAAATTATTCCAAGTTAATTTTGCTTTAATCAAAGAAAAGCATTGTCTTAAAAAAGTCAGATAATTTTAATGATTCAAAAATAAAAAGCTTGTACCCTCAGGCAGTTTCAGTGACTCCCACTCATTTCCATGCAGGAACAGAGGTAACTGATTTTGTCCTCCAACATCTCCACATCTCTGTCCCCTAAAACTAACAAACATCACTGCTGAAAGTACAGGTTGTCACATTTACAATCAGTGATTAAAACCAACATTCTTCTGGTTTCCATCTGATAAAAGCAGAGTTCAAAGCAAAGAGACAATAGAGAAACACAAAATAGCTCTGAGAGATTAAACTTCTATTTAACTAGTCATTTTTTCTTGAAACTAGCTTCTACAAGGCAAACAAAAACCTGCAATCATCATTTGAGACCTGTTATACTGAAAATACACAGACCACGGGAGAATATTAGTCTTCATACTTATGCTTTCTTTTTCTGTTTTCTGCTATTTTATATAGGATAATCAAATATATTAGGGGGAGATAGAAGAGTCGTTCAAGTTTTAGAGTGGTATAATTGACTCAGCAGTAGAACAAAGGCATCTTTAGACAGCTGTGGTTCCATGACTATTAATGACAGATGTGTTATGATCAATACTTCCTCAGTATGCATGATCAGTATTTCTTAGTCATCAGTTTACAATGCCAACTCTATTAAAAGAGCCAAAGCATAGCAACTATGAATTTTTTGCCAGCTCTAGGGTTTTCATTCATGACACCAAGCTACTTTGTTTTTCCTACAATTTCAGAGGGTTTTTTGGAGAACTAATCAGCAACTTCTATAGGAATCTCCTAGAGCTCCCATTTCCTAGAAGTTCCTTTTCAGAATTCTCAGTTTGGGTCAGCTCTGAAAACTGTGGTCTTGTTTATTTTAATTGATGGTTTGGTTTATACTCAATGTGACATTTCCACTGGACCAAAGAATCCCACCTACCTTGGCAACAGGCATTTGTTTCCCCAGTGTTGCCCCCTGTGCTGGAGAAGAGCAGGCACTCCTACAGCAGCTCAGTGAATTCAGACAGCAGGTTAATCCAGTTTAGAAATAAAAGAGCAAAAAGAAAATGCTAAAAAGAAAAAAAAATTACAAAGTATCAGCTCTTTGACCAGAGACTGGGTGATCACTAGATTATCTAGGCAGGGAAACTGCAGCCTGGGAAGACAATACAAGACACCTGTGTTCACTAAACTTTTAACACAGCAACTCCAGAGTAGCCTATCTGCCCACAGCCCTGTGTAATCTGGCTGATTTTCCCAAATTAGAGAAGGGGAGAGATTAGGAGGAATTCACATGAATTGGTAAATCAGCAGAACGGGGGGAGTTGCGTGTTTCTACCAATGGATGGTGTTAAAAGATTTTTAATCAGAACAGCTGCTTATAGAATTTGGCATTAAGAAAACATGACAAGCAAACCCCAGGTTGCCTGCAGTGCTCTGGAAAATGCGCACACAGTCACTTTTGCCAGAGGACACATGGAGTTGTCTCTTCACAATCAGTAGTATAAGCTGTTTGTGGAAACATCGATCTTTAACTAGCACAGCTATATCTGGAAAAGTGGGAAATCTGCATCTTTCTCTTCTTCATTAACTCAGCTATTCTGTTTCTCTGTGCTGGAGTCAACAGATCTTACAAATCAACAACATTAGGGCTGAGGTGTAGATCTATAGGTGCTTTCCATTTGTCTCCTTCCCTCAGATTGGGAGAACACTTTCTAAGAAAGAAAAAGATCTGATTTACCTTCATTTGTGTTGTCGTTATAGCAATGAAGTTTGAAATCAATATTTTGAGGCAGTGGTTAGAAATCTAGCAGCATTCTTGTATGAGCTGTCATCACCATCTGCACTGCCATTGACTTTTTCTTAACTAAGCCAGTTGAAAAATAGTCTAGCTGAAAAAGAAAGCAAAAAAAAAAAAGTTAGATTAGTTTGAATCAAGTTCCTGTGCAAATGCTTCTCTTGGATCAAGGCAGGAGAAACAGCAGGAGCTGAAGCTGCTGTAGAAATACTAGTGTAGCCATGTTCGTTGATATCTGACTAGATTGCCAGGCTGACGTAAAGTGAATTTTTTTTAGGTGGATTCTAATGTTACAATCTCTGATATTTTCACATTCCATTTAGAAACCAACCACAGAAATGGTGTTTTTATGGTGGCTCTGTTCACACCATACTTGATGTTGGCAGCTCATTTCTGTCTTAGTCGCTTTTCGATTTTTTTTTTCCTTTAGCAGATGTTTACAATTATTCCATAAAATGTTTCCATTTTCTGTGATCATTGAATGTGAAACGAGGTGACATTTTAAAAAATAATTTTCTGGCCAGAAACCACGTTGTTAGGTTCAAATAGTCTTTGCCATTTAAACTGTGGTAAAGTGCTTATATCACTGTAACAGCAGCATCTGCACTAGTTCGCCTATTCTTTTTCTGCCAAAATCAAAGTGTTATTTGTTATTATCTGAGTATATTGTATCTGGTAATCAGATGTATATTTGTCTTTTTATTTAACCTTAGAGACACAAGGCCTACTCTCCTGCGTTTGTGCTTGAGGATTTCTTGGGAGGCCGCAGAACAAATGGTATTACAGCAGCCCGAGCTTCTGAAATGCAAAAGGTTTCTTTGCTTTACTTTCAATCGGTTTTTTTTTCATTTGTTTTTATTGACCTCAATTT
The DNA here is from genome assembly GCA_013389865.1 of Piaya cayana. NCBI lineage: Eukaryota > Metazoa > Chordata > Aves > Cuculiformes > Coccyzidae > Piaya > Piaya cayana. The sequence continues at coordinate 117,326 of WAAB01013368.1, read as the reverse complement.
AGATCAAAGTTCTCACAAATAATTGCCACGTTGCCAACACCTGCAATTATGTTGTAATGTTTGCAATGCTTCAAACATTCTACAAAACCCTTTTTCTGGGAATCATGCAAATTTTTTGAGAAAGCTCATCTGTTTCTTCTTTTTTATCCTTTTGTTTTGAAAAAAATAGATTTCCATTTGCAGAAGAAGTATAAAAATATGCCAAAATTTCACCATTAAGGCTCAAAAATGTGCCACATATATCTTTTAAAAGAATGCTTTTTTTTTTTAATGAAATCTCGTGACTTTTGGAGTGCTGACTCATGATTTTTACATGCTTGACATCAGCAATACCACAACTGAGAGAAAATCTTTGTGAAAGATTCCTCTCTAGTCCTCTTGAGACAAAGGGTTCCTCCAGGAAAAAAAAACAGAGAAACAACTGTTTCTTATTCATGATAGTTCTCAGTTAAAAACAAGCACAAACCCCAACTTTAAAGCTAACAGTCTAAAATATCTGCCAAACCATCCCTGCTTTCTTTCTCCCCAACAAAGGCTCAAACAAAGGTACAAACATATTTTTCTCTTTTCTTTGGACAAATGGTATTAAATCATATAACGCATGAAAATGAAACTTCTAGTATAATAATTTTCAATAAAGAGTTTCTTGTAATATGCCAGATTCCTCTTTTTCTTGTCAAGCAAGAGGTCTAGCATTAGGGACAGGCAATGACTTTTTTCATTAATGATGATATGTTATTTTTAATTATACTGTGTATTTTTCAGCTTCCATAAAAGAAATATAGCAATTTTATGACTACATTCCTTCTGCTTAATTAAAAAAAAATGTTTTCATTTACAAGGATTAAAGTACTCCGAGAGAAACACGGAAATTTCACTTAAATCAAGAGAGCCTTTTTGGCTCTCAAACGAGAATTCTGACCCATGAGTTAATGCACTTCTGTTACAATACACTAGCTGATCCATGACCTCAGGCTTCTACTTGTTGAAAATAATTACAAATATTCCTTATTTGTAATAAAACAGAAGGTAATCAGTAACTATCATTAACATTACTGACAGTAGTAATAGAGGGAATCTAATAATATCATAATCCAATAATACTATCAGTGAATATTTGGTTCTGGAGCTGGCTGGTTTGGCAGTCCAAACTAGACACCTCTACGAAGCAAAACTTCCAATTAATTCTTTTTTTTCTGAATTAAGATTTGAGGGTGAATTGCTTGTGGTTGGGGTAAAAATGATCGGTATGTGCCTGTATTATAATAAATATTTTTGGCATAAACTCTTTCGGAGGCAAATCAGGTCAAAGGATGATTTACAAAACTGTCATTGTCATATGGCATTAATTTGATAGCTCATTTCAATTGACATCTGTGAGAAACAGTTGGACGTGCCGCTTCTCTTGCCTTAACCAGACTATTTAGTTAATTGCTGAAAGCAAACAAAACAAAATTAGACTGAAAAGAAAAGCTATACTCAAGTAAAGGTAAACATGATCCAGCTAAATTCACGCAATAAATAAGTCTAAAACCAGCGTGCTATGAATTACCTCTGAATAGCAAACGCCATCAGAATTATCATTCATAGTGCTGCTCAGCACATATGAAACCTCCAGCACCACAGATCACTTTTTCTCTACCCATTTGTTTCACGTACACACATGAACAAAAATGTTATTACTACTTTGAAATGCTTGTAACATTTTGAATACCACTACTACTACAGTAGTAATATTATTTCCTCGTCATTAGTCTTTCAGGACAATATTGAAATCAGAAACGATTTAAGTATCTTGTTCATAAAGTTGGACCTACTGAATAGCAGAGTGTGAAATATGTTATTTGAGCTATGCTGCACCAGTCCCTCTAGCTCATCACAAAACCCATGCTGGGTCTCATTAAATATCAGTAAGCATAATGCTAATTTAAGAATGCCAGAGCATTCTTCATAACTTCTCCTTAAAAATATTATGCCATATTTGTAATAACTCTTTGTAATCCCTGATTTACCCAGACACTCAATTTTTCTGTTAAATAGTCATTTTAGAACGATATCATGTTTTCCTGCTATATCAGTATAAATATATCTGAATAAAAAATATTCCGATTTTTTTATGCTGTCATTTGGCAAAGAGCCATTAATGTACCACCAGCTTCAAATATATCAGTACTAATGAAAGGGTGATATTTTTCCAGAGATGCACATATACAAGATGATGCTTTCCCCAGAATAAAAACCCTAGTGTAAGATCTCAAATTATCAGCCTTTCCCTACTTCCCAATACACACACATGCATGCAAAATTAAAAAAAAATAAAAAAATCTTTAAAGTCTTCAGCTCAGCTTATGCTTTGGCTGTACAATGTATCATTCAATTAATGTACAAAATCTCATAGAAAAGAGCAATTATTTCAATAAATATATCACTTGGTTGAATGAAAAATGTAAAAATTATTTACAGGTTTAGTATGATGAAAGACTGCAGTCACGGGAATCCTGGAATTCAAAAAATAAATTTGTCGTATGAGCTCTTGGCTATACAGATTGTTGTTGTAGATAGGGGGTGGCATAGACTGAAGGGACTGTTTGTTGACTGTTTCATCCCATTCTGAGGTGGTCTGCTGGTTGCCTGCAGTGCAGGAGAAGAAACTGTTTCCCTTTTGATGTATAATTTGGCTTCTGGTTTTTGTTTTCCTTTCCTTAGTGCATTGACAACTGACCATGACTGGAACTGGTAGAGGATGTCAGGCTGACATGCAGTTGCTCTTACTCTACTGGAGTGCCCAGCTGGGATGTCTTCCTCATATTAAATCAAGTTTTAGATGTGAGATCAATGAAGCATTTCCCCCAAATCAGAGCGGTACAAATTATTAGAAATTTTGGGTTTCACTTTCCTCAGGAGGTTTGAATTATCCAAAATAATTTGAGAATTTTGCTCCCCCAACCTATAAGTGAATGAGTCCAAAAGCAAAACATTTAGGGGATGAATTCTTATGAAGATGAAGTTTGAAGTTAGAAAAGTTCTCTTTTTGTTCTCATAAATTATGTCAAAGTACCACACGCAGAGCTATTTACATTATTATGTTTTTAAATAAAATCTTGGGAAAATTCCAAAGGATATAGCACAGTCAGTTATTGCCTTATGTTATCAGAGCTGCCAAACTATCAAAAGAAGTTTCCAGAAGTCCTGTACTTATAATACTAAGATATAGTACGTAAGATTTTCCTGTCACATATTGTTCGACACTGCACCAAAAACCCCACTGAGGTTAAAAATATACCACAGCCTATATAACATGGTACAGAATGCTTCAAGATAAGTGTATTGGAACAGGTGAAAAACACTAAAAAGCTTCCTACTTGCTGCCTTTTGAGCACTGTACCAAAACATCAAATTAGTGCAGCTCCTGAGCACCCCAAACCTGGGACCACCAGTTTTTCATGCAGGTACAACAGAAAACACAACAACTTCTTTTCCCCACAAATTACATGGGAAGCGTGGCTCCCATCTGACATACTTTTTTTTTTTTTTTACACTCATTTCTCTCTTTATGGTTAAGGTCATGAAAAACACTTGCGAACTAGGAAGAACTGAACACACCAGTGCGATTTTTGTCTGGATTCTTGTTCTGTTTATGTTGTTTTTTCTTAACACAAATGTAGTGATTAGCAGTAACATTTTATGAATCCGCCTTGCTGAGACCTTACAGTTGGCATGCCTGTTTGTTGGCTGTTTTGAAAGAGACTTGAATGAATTTTCAACAAAGTTAAAAACCTCTTAAAACTGCTTAAAATATTTATCTGGGAACAATCGATCTGATCAGGAACTCCTGCTTTCCTATTAAGGCCACCAATATGTGTGACAAACTACTTATATAGAAGACTTTTCCTGTTTAGTTAAGATGACAATCAGCTATAAGAATGGTGCCTGCAAGGCTCTGGCAGGCAGTACTTCATGTAACTTTCATGACTGCATCCACTTTTAATTGATCCTGCACTTCTATAGCCCTTATGGAGTGTTTTAAATCAATGTTGACCATAAATGGGTTCTGAACTGTACAAGAACCTTTTGTCGGTTGCAGTTAAGATAACTTATTTATGAAGACATGAACAAAACCCTATGTCTGTGAATGGAAACATGAACAAAACTTTCAGAACTCTCTCCTTTATTTCATAGATTGGAGAATGTCACATATCAAAGGATGGACAATTTCCTTTTTTCCATCATGAAAGATTCAATAGGGCCCTCTGAGTGTTTTCCCATCCCTTACATTTTTGCCCATCCCTTTATTAGCTGGATACAACACTGAAAGTTATTTTGGAATGAGAAAAATCAAAGCAAATAGAAGAGAGACTCTTCCAAAATTTACGGTGTTCTGGCACCTACCCAGTACATTTGTAGAACCCAAATATTCACTCTGCTAACTGGGACATGCATGATTCTCACCAGAATGAGTAGGTCTTCTCAGTCTGTCAGTTTGAGCATGGACATTACTAGTAGCTCCTGAAAGCAATTGCTTCAGAAGAAATATTCCTTAGTAAATTCACTGAGGAATGTTTTTAATCTTAATGTTTCTTACTTGCATTGTACAGTATGAACGATAACTCAGGGAGAGACTGTGGACCGCTATCAACCAGATACCATTATTTTGGGGTAGCCTTCTCAAACACACTTCACAGCCTGAAGGACATCCAAATTATTGTTTTAACAAGAGGTTTGTTCTTATTACAGAACTGAGAAAGTAAACGGTCCAAAAATCCTGGCTAAACCCGCCATGGTCACTGTATTTAGGCAAGTTAATTGACAGTGTTAATTGCTCAATAATCTGTCAAGGGAAGAGACTGCATGGAGGAATTAGTGAAGTCATGCTATGTGTTTTCTGGAAATTTAAGAATCTCATGTTGTATAAGTATTCCTGACACAGAACTGATGAGCGAGTAGTGAAGAAGTGCAGAATAAAAACACCATTCAGTCTTTATATATTACATTTTTCTATTCGGATCCTCACAGAAATTAGGAGAGTGAGTCAGTATGGGAGACATCTGAGATCTCATCAAAACCAATATGACAGAAATTAAGGATGGTTAACTATTAGTGCTCATAAGTATAATTTCAGGTAAAAGATCACACTGAAACAGAAATTAAAAAGATACACAAAGACAGCTCATTACCTTACTTGTTTTTCCTGTTTATGGATTAGATTTTACACTTCTAAAAGTTTGGGGATTCCCCTGAGTCAGAGCATAAATTTTACAACTCACCTAGACCTAGAATTTTTATTTTGCAGAAAGCTTCAGCTCCATACATTAAATATATGACATAACCTTCCACTGGAATGGAACAGTTTACCTCTAAAAACACTGCAGAGAATAAGGAACTCTGAACCAACATTCCTCAAACCCAAGTTAAACACGAACCTTACAGAGGCTGCTGAACTGCACCTGCTCAGAATTCAAAGTCTTGGAATGCCTTTAAAATCTCCATCCTGTACTTCATAGTACAGCTCCATGCGCTTGGAGATTTTTCTACAACTATTCTTTGAATGGTAAAATCCACTGAATAGGCAACCTGTGAAGAAAAGTTAATATAACTGCAGTACTAGTCCGGCCTTGAAAGGGATGATGCACAGGGGGCCTGCTGTGCTTACAGCAGCAACAGAGCCAAAAAATCCCACTGTGTTTGCAAAAAGAAAAACCACATCCCCAAAATTAGCTTATTTTTGAACTAGAGATGATTCTTTATATCCTGACTTAAAATCAAACTTACCTTTATAGTTTGGATGTGTTGTTGGGTGTTTCTTGCATTAGTGTGTTTTTTTTTTTCCCTCCAAAGAGCAGTAAACATTTTTGTAAACTATTCAGAAGAATGATACCAGGTTTGGCTCCATCCCAGCAAAGCACATGTTTAACCTTCTGCATGTCACTAGTTTCTGAAATCAATGGGACTGCTTGCAGCCCGAGAGTAAATCATGTGCTTCAGTGCTCTACCACAATAAGACCTTTACAATTGTTTTCTTCTGTACAGATAATTCTAGGAAGCCTCAATGACTTCCACATATGATGAAGAATCTCTACCACAGGTAGGACAAAACTTTGCTAAACACACCTCCTCTTACAGCTTTATAGCCTTGTGCTCCATTTCTTTGTCAAGCTGATACCCAAATTTAAACTTTGATAGAAACATGATTAGTTACAGGCAAAGAGAGTTAAATACATGTACAAAAGCCAGGCCTTTGATGACGAAGGAGGAGAGACACATACAATATTTGTAGATATATAAACTATACATGCAACAAATAAAGAGCTCACTTAGCTCTGATGCTGAAAAAGACTAGGTGGTGGGGTTTTTTTTCCCCAAGGAGCAAATGACTTGCATCTTCACAAGATTATCTTTGAGTAGACTATTTAGGGTACAGAATTTAACTCAAGAAAATTGCATTAAACACTTTTTTTTTGGTCCACGAGCCATAAATATACACTTCAAAGATGCAACACTGCTGAAAGCTTGGAGCAAGATGTGGTCTGACTGTCTGCATGAGAACTGCTTATTGACATTTTGACTCAGAAGGCAGCAAATGCCCCAGAGTAGCGTAATCACATTTGAAATATCCAGTGTTATACCATCAAGGTTGAGAGTTTTATATAATAATGTTACCCATTTTCTCTGGGAGAACATTACTGAAATTTGTATAGGCTCCGTCTAAAAACTGCAAACTAGTAAGGGACTTTTGAACAGAAACCAAAATAAACTGGTACTTGGCCTTGCTCAGGTACTATCTAATAAATAGCACCATTTGAGTAAGAAAAATTAGACTTAGTCTCCTGAACATCAATCCAACATTTTTATGCAATAAAATAACAATGATTCAGCTCACCTATTTGTGGTGGCTGAAGAGCCTCTCTCCTACAAACAGCCAGAGGTTCTGAGGAAACATACTATGCACATTTTAGTTAAGAAAATATTGCCTTCAACTTGGATTAAAAAAAAACAACTCAAATCATCCTTGCTTTTACCTCAGGATGCTAAAGTAGTTAATGAAATAAAGCTTACAAACCCAACCCAAACTAAAACACCTCCCAACACTAAGACAAAAGCACAACTTCATAAAGGCTTCAGAGCAAAAAAAAACTATAAACTGACTTCTGCTGAGCACTGGCTGAATTTATACCTACAATCTCAGTTATCAGTAGCACCTGCATCCACTCATTAGTTCCTACACTGCTCCTATCAAGCTGTGCTTAATACCCCAGGTGAGAGCCCTGACTCCTCCTCCTCTACAATGTCATTATACAGGTGGCAAAATGGCAAACCTATGCTTAATTAATTCACCTGAATCTAATAGGCAGGGCTGCTGACTCTTTAGTACGGAGTAAATACTCCTGTAGTCTTTTCTCCACAGCTGGGAGACACGCTGCTCGGCTGCCAGGATGACGAAATATTCATAAGCAGAATATTGCCTGAATATGCTGATGTTGAGGTTATTGCCTAGCAGGCATTTGATTTATCAGCATTGTTCATCCTTTCTCAGGCAACAACACTGGTGGTTTATCCACACTGACTTCTCCATATATGTGGGGTTTTTTTGAAACAGGGAGATGCTTTTCACTAGGAGAGGTAAAAACCTAATTCCCAGTACCTACACCTACCTCTGAGTTCAGTGATGTATTTCAGCCCTGCGCATCTGACATGCAGTAAAATATCAGCATCTTACAGTACCGATACTAATTAGAAAAAGAAATGTGTTAGATGTCAGGCCTCAAGAAAGCAAACTTAACATTCTGACAGCAGCTGGAGAGTGATAGCCATAATCAAGCATTGTCCCTGCTTAGATCTGTGCCAAATAACCGTGCTTACTTCCAGCTAATTCTCCATCAGAGACGATCTTTCTTTACGATTCCAAAGAAACATGTTGTCAGTTCCCACCTGCTGGCATTGCTAGAAATAAAACCACAGTTGATCGGATGCAATAGGTCAGCAGAATAGTGCATTGAACTGTTGTTTGTGCTTCCAAGCTGTGTTACAGGGAATTCACTAACATTTATTAACCCTTACTCAAATCATGGCTTTTTTACACTTTTACAAAGCAGTAAGATTTTGAAGATGAAAACACATCCTTTCAGGAATTTCACAGAAAGTAAAATTTGGGTTTGCTGCCAGGCTAAGAAGTTCAATATAATTTGAAAACCAAAATATATTAGAGAAGAAAGAAAATGCAGATGTCAGCCTAGTGATAGGGAGTAATCTATTTGCTCAGTGCTTGTATTTTCCTACCAATTTTGTATTTTTCAGAAAGGACAATAAAAGAATTGTGCTCACTGCTAATTAATGACAAGCTGGTAAAAGCATCTATCCATTGTTCCATTTATTTCTTCATTTCCAGCAGTTAACAGCCCTGTTCTGAAATGAATCAATGTCGTTTACACAATGCTGTCACCCCTATTGTTTCTTTATCATTCTTGCATTTTCATAAATCGGAGGTGTTAATCCCTTAATGGCTTCTCTCAGAGCTCTAAAATGTATGCAAAATGGTAATCCATCCCCTAAACAATTCACATTTACACAGGCACCCTCTTAAATATGTTTACTATTAAAATGAATCTTTTGTTTGGACCTAACCCTATCTCTTTGTTTTCTAAACACTGATTAATAGCAGGTATATCGAGTCTAATTTTAACTAGTGACTATCAAGCAACCCTGTCCTTATAGAAATGGGGCTGTTTGTCTCCAGAGGTGAAAGACTTTTTTTCTTTTTTTCAAGGAGTCACGTTACTGTCAGGTTCTGAAGGGAGTACATGACTGCCAGGTTCTGAAGGAAAAAAAGTCGAGGGCTTGATGCAAAGATTACTCATGTAAGAAAAAAAGACACATGTTGTGGTCTCTGGGGTGGGGTATTACATACTCTCTCAGAGACTGGAAAGGAAACCCACGACATTTACTCATAATACTTCAAAAGTATCAGATTATGCTTTCTGATAGATATAATATCTTAATATTCAGAAGTACAGTAGAGTCTGTGGTTAAATTTTTTTTGCAGGACTGGGACGCTGAAGTTCCTGGGACAGACTGCACTTTACTGTCTACGTAGAGATCTGAGCAGGCATCTGGAGAACTGATCTGTTTGCAACCTTTTGCAGTCAGCATCAAGAGAAATGTTCTTGCTCTGTAATACATTTTATAAGTTTTTAAAAGTAGATTGTACACAGATAAATGATCTCATCCTTCTTACATATATATTTTTTAATAATTGGTTTTTAAAAAGTCATTGTTGGTGCCAATGCTTCACATGTACTTTCCTCAGTCTGATCCAAAGCAATTTAAATCATTGAGTTTCATTTTATTGATAGTGGGACAGCACCAAAACGAACTGCATTGAAACAACTTTCTAGGAACTATATGCAGACAAGTACAGGATAATATCCAGAATCAAAGTGTAACTCTTTTAAAGTGAGATGTGAAACAAATCCTGATCTAAGGAAGGTACAGCTCCATGAGACATTATGCTGGCATTAGGATCAGGATGAAAATACAACCCCCAAGACCTTAAGACTGAAACTTCTGATGAACAGGCAGACAAGCATTTCAATAACTTAGGGAGAAAAAAGAGCATTGGTGGTAAACTAAGCAGCAGTACGAATAAAAAATAAACCCAAAGCAATACTTAAAATATCGTTTGTGCACGTCTGTTTAATTCACTTCTGTTTCAAGTTGCAGAATCTGTATTGCTTAGAAGTGACACTGAAGTTCTCCAACAATGTATAATTGTGTGATCTGTGCTGCTTAAAGGATGGATCCTTGGACTACTGACACAGAGAGAGAAGATCAAGGCTTGGCAGTGACCGTAACATGCTGCTACACAGCAGGCAAACATTGGAGTTGAGCAGCTGGACCAAGGCGGGTTGTGCTGCCTTTTTCCTTTATGCTCTTGTTTTGACTTGTGTTAATCACCCATTGTTCTAGGTGGGAGAGCTAAATTAAAGGACAGGGTGATCGAATAAAGCTTCCATTCAATTAGAGGAAGCAGGTCACTTCAAATTCCACTGCTAAGGGAGGTGATAAGCTGGAATTAGAAGTGTACCTGGAGAGGTGTATTATTTAGAAGTAGGCACAACAGCCTGATGTTAACTGAGGCTAAATGAAAATACTTTGTAGTCTTCTCAAAGGTTCAACGTCTACCAGCACTAAACTATAGAGATCTCTGCAATTCTCCTTTTGCCATGAACTTACAGTGCTGATTCTCAGAAGTGTCACGCGATGGGAGGATGAAGAGATAAATGGGAATAAAATGAAAAGAAAATTCATCTCAAATATTTTGTGTGTGCCGTTTCGGAATAATCCTCAGCCTGTCCATGACATACTGTCAAATTACATTGCCGTTTCATACATACTTTTAAGCATGGAGAGGAGTTTGACTCTGTAGAACGTTCACCCTATCTCATATGCTGGGATCTTTCTCAATGAGGGATGTTAGTAAGAATCATTATTTTATTATATTTAGGTGCATTTCTTGTAAAATAAAAACATAGAAGGTTTCACAAATTTTATAAGAATAACCACTCTCATAAAATTTTAAGCCAAATTTCTCTGGTCATGGAGGTTTTGAATAAACTTTGCACCGGAATCCAAGAGTCACATACCATGATCCACAGAGCTCGTGAGGGTTTGCCAGGCATTCTTCATTACTCACTAGCTTTCCCTAAACTCTGTGGGATGTGGGGATAGAAGCAGATGCTGCAAGGTACGTGGTGGGGAAAATAGGCTTTGGCCCATAAGATACTGAGTTACGTGAGCCCCTGAGTGAGCTCTTGAGTTAAATTGGTGGTTACATCTTTCATGGAAGCTTATGGATGACATTAGGGCACTACGGTGATTTCCCTCAGGTTTTTATTTGACTATGAGGTACTAAGAAATCCCTCTACAGGTGTGTGGAGTGAATCTTTCCTTGCCAGAATAGCACAGATTGAAGAAAGAAAGTGTTGGTGTCATATGCATGTCTGAGTTAATTTCTCTTGATGTGATATCAGAATACATCACTGGGACATTCAAGAGAAAGTGAGCAGAAAACAAAGGTCAGCAGTTCTCCAAAGACCAATATAACAATTGTTCCAGGGATAAAAAGGCTGCAGCTAAACTGGAAGTGTTACTCTCCAACTACAGTTAGAAATGACACAGTTGTTTGGGCATACACCCATTCTCTTCCTCTGACATAATGCGATTTTTGAGGCTTTCAGGCTTCTACACTGACCTGTCCTCTATTTGTGATACACTGTCCTAGGATGGGTGACTGAGTTTTGTGGTGTCTGTGAGGAGTGGACATTTTTAATCAAAGCAAGTACTGACAGACTTGATGTGAATTAATAAAAAGGGAGGATAAGCAACAGATCCGGACCTGGTTTCTTCTGATTTTAAGTACCTTTAGGTTACAGAAATGGATAGCATGGCTTTGTCTGTGTTCCTTTTCTATTCCATTGAGTGTAACCATCAAATATGACCTAAAACATCAGGATTTCCTATGACCTGACTTTAAATATGATGGAATTCTCTTTACAAGAGAGCAAATAGCAGCATTTCTGTGGCTCTGTTGACTGTTCTAAGTCATGGGAAGGAAGTAAAATAACTGAACACACATTGTGATTTGCCAGAAGAATCCCCAAGTATTCTGCTATATATATTTTTCAAAAGCATCACTTGAAAAATTTATCCTTGAAAAAGATAAAACTGTGAGGTCTGGCAAAGTATTCAGAGTCTGGATTTTTTAAACCTAATTCTGTTGCAAATGCAACTACTCAGATTGTTTTGATTTAATCAAAACTGGCTGTTAAATCTCTAATTCTAACATCTTTTCAATCTCTGCTCAAATTGACACATATATACTCTGTGACTGCGCATTGTGAAGTTAACAACTTGTTATTTGGCCTATCAGTTGTTGAATATTAAGCGCCCCTTGTTGGAATTGTTCAAAATGTAAAACTACTTCTGCCTTTATCATTCCTGTCTCTCAATTCATTCTTAGAGATCATAGTTTTTCCAGAAATCAATTCAGAAAAATACAGAGATTTTGTATTCTTAACTTCTGAAGCTGGAGGTTTCCGGACTGTCTTTGTAGTTGAAGGAGGAAAGGAACTAGGAGGAGGAAGAGTAAGGTATATATTTCATCTTCTACTGATAACCCAATACAGAAATATAACTGTTTTAAGTGGCTTAGTCAAAAACTTAATACAGAATTAAAACAATGTATGTATTATTTTAAGGTAGTTACAGTAGTTACCAATCACATTTTTTATATGAGTGCACGATATTCTTTGAAGACTGGACGATTAATTGAATCGCACGTATATTAGTTCACTTGTTTTTAGCTGATTTTCTTTAACAGCCACGGTAGTTCATGGTGTTTTAAAGCCTAAGCATAATTAGAGGAAATAATTTTATTTGGTGAGTGCTGTTCAACTCATTGATAAAAAAAATAATAATCCTGTTTACACAACAAGCCAATTAAGGCTGATATGTAAAAGAATCTTCAAGAAATTAAAATTAAAATTTCATAATAAGCACTAAGATTTTCAAGTGTGGCTATCAAATACAAAATCAGACCACTGTAATTAAGGCCATCCTAATAGTTTTTCAGAAATAATTGCCAAACCTAACATATGTCACATCTAGCTATCTATGTGCATACTTAGTGGCGAGAGTGAATTGGGACACTGTCAGCTGATTATTTCTGCAATCAAACACCCCTTTGATTAAATGAGGCATTGCTTGAATATCACTGAATGGATTTAAACAGAGAGCATTTATTAAATTGTTTCTGGCTACCATCACTGTTGTGAACATTTTAAATAATTCCTGTTCATATTTGTATTTCTTTTTGTTTATCATTGAGAGCAGCTGTCACACACGAAGGAGTCGGCATTTCTCTGTTTGTGTAATGTAAAATACTTGTGCTCTTTGCTTGACAAATCTTCAGCCTCTCACTGATGAATTATCTACCAAATTTAGCCACAGTTTGTACATGATAAGTTTCATAGCCTATTAAGCAAACTGGAAAATAAATATTCTTAGCCAAATGATACAGAATGTTATGCGCCTGGGCTAAAGTTACTGTAATCAGTAGGGATTCTGACAGGCTTTAGATGAAGTTTTAGGTGTACCTCAACTTTAGTGACACATCTCTGGAACGGGCTGCCCAGGGAGGTGGTTGACTCGCCTTCCCTAGAGGTGCTTAGGGCACGTGTGGATGAGGTACTGAGGAGCATGGTTTAGAGACTGGTGGGAATGGTTGGGCTCGATGAGCCGGTGGGTCTCTTCCAACCTGCTGATTCTATGATCTCAATGTTATTTTTGTGATCTCTCACCATCTACCCAATAGGCTCGTTTGGTCCATCAGCGCTAGTCCTTTCTGGCCCAGGCTGGTCTATGTCACCAATGAAAGGATCATGTCTACTCTTATTTAGCTTTGATTAACCTCATTAACCTATCATACACTGAAGCGACTTGCCGAGCAAATTGGGAAGCCAATTTCAGCAAGCAACATAAAGCAAAGAACAGCTTGGATTGTCAGATAAACATACCCAGAGGTGCAGTTAGGATGCTGAAATTATTAGGTGAATGATAGGAAGCCAAAAAATCAGTGAGCCACTTGAGCAGAGAGTATAAACATAAATATCCAAAAGCATGCCACAGTGCATGCGTATTTTATGTTGATGTGCTAATACATTATCTGCTAAGGGTTTATTTCAACCATTTTTGTATTCCCTGCAATTCATTTATCTGCATAAAGAAGAGCCACTAACAGGACAGTGCCTTATGAACAAGCAACCTTGTATGTTTTCTACTGCTGTTTATAATTCTTCATGCTCATATCTATAATTCATGAGCAAACCGGCTCATGAATGTTTCCATAAAGGTTGAACAAAGTATGATGCTGTTAACACTCGCACTGTCATGCACGGAATCGAAATGTGCCCACTCTCATTCTATTCATCACAGCTCAAAGACATTTTGGCAATGATATTATCCAAATATTATTAAAACTTTGAACCCTGTCCCCATAAATTATAGCAAAATGGCTTCAGAGCCATTAGGCAAGGAGGATGTATGGGCTCCAGTTGCTTTGGAGTAATTATGTGCTTAAAAGGAAGCGTGGCTAAGCATTCTACCAGTAAAAAGACAAAAGCTATGATCATTTGTTACTGCTTCAGTGCTGTACACAGTACTGCTCACACAGGTCAAGCCAACCTTACAGCAGGACAATTATCTGCCTAGAGAGACCAAACATCTGTTATTAAGTACGTGGAGGCACCACTGCAACATGCTAGAAATCTTGTCCACTTCATTGGTTTGGCTTACGGTAATGTACTTCAAACACTTGGCTAACTCTGCACAACATCCCCCCTTTCTTATTGTTACTGTGACAGTTCAGCTTTGAAATATGCAGTACCTTCACTCCCCCATTACTTCCTTTAATATGCGCACAGCTGTTAAAGATGATGGTGTAACTTTAGATGAGCCTCTCTTTCTGTTCTCTTTTCTCTCTCTTTTTTTCTTCAAAATGTGCTTTGAGACGTTCTTGTACATTTATAGGTTACCCACTGAGAGTCACTGTGGAGATTAGGAGTGGTGCAAAAGCCCAGACACACACTGTTTTTATATTACAAAACAAATGTTGCTTCTTGATTTCAAACATTCCCTGAGCCGGCCAAAGAGAAGTATGCCTTTTCACACAATAGTTATGAAATATGTGTTTAAAACAAACAACAGCAGTGGAACAGAGATCATATATATTTTTTTTTCTTTTAACATTAACTTTATGGTTGGAAGTTGATAAAAGGGAAAAGAAGCAGGAAAGGAGAGATGGCTTGATTAGTAACTAAGGAGATGGCTAAGTGGATATGTGACTGTAACTGAGACACCAAGAACAGACTCAGCCAAAATCTATTCCAAGTGGATATTGTAAATCCATTCTGTGGTTTATTGATCCAAGGTTGATTGTTTTTCTGTGGTGAAACATATTACTTAACAAAGCCTGTGCTCACTGATGAACAGGTAGAATGATTCTCTCCTGCTAGACAGATTATTCATCTGAAGCGAAGAGATTCTGAACTGTACACAATTTGCATCAGATTTTAATAGCTGTGATGTTAATATAGACAATAATTTCCCCCTCTCTGATAGAAATTTCAGATGTAACTGACACATTTGCTTTCATAGGGCATAGCAAGAACTCTAAAAAAGAGTAATGAATGGGTGGCAGAGATGTCAGGGTTAGAAATTAGATCTATCTTATCTGTCTTGGGTTTTTCTAAGGCGTCTATCACAGTGTGATAATCAAACCTCTGGAGGAGATGCTAGGTGGGAGAGCTACAGAAATTAAAGATCCTAAGAATCCTTTGATGAAAAATGTACAACTTGTGTATTTGCTTTATATACACTGTACTGTCGTAAAAGGAGTTGACAGAACTGGCAGATTTATGCTGTTCTGAGATCCTATCAGCGTCAACTTCTCTTTAAAGAAACCCAGATTTCCTTATCTTAAAAGTAAACGTGAATAATACTATGGGATGAAAAATACAGGTCCACAGAGCTGCATGAATAGGCAGAAAGTAAAACAAATGATGAACAGGAGCGCAAGAGGGTAAAACAACTTCATGTAAAAGACAACATCATTGTTTAATCATCAGCATCTTTTTTGCACCTTGGCAAAAAGTTTCAGAGGAGAACGCATACCTCATCGCCATGATGCGTAGCTGACTTCAGCCATCCCCATCTATATTAGGCTCTCTTTTCAATATGCATGCTCGTGAATAAAAGCCCAGCTAGGCAGAGAGCTTGAAATTGGATCAGTGAAGAGGAGTATGTCTTCTGACTGAACTCATGCCTAGCGTCAAAGGAACTACAGAATTAACTCCAAATATACCAATATCGGAAAGATTTTAATTAGCTTTTTTGAATGTCAGATTTGTTCATTTAAAGCCGAGCTCACAAACACCTCAGATACACTTTTCTGCTCATAGTTGTAGCAGATTATGCATCTATAATAAATATTATAGAAAAAAATAGGTAAAGAATTTAACACCTAATTCAAGAGAATGTAGTTGGGGCATGTCTGAAAACGGGTGCCCTAGTCAGAATTTTTTTTCATTGTTCTAACACTCTTGGAAACAATTGCAATTAAATATTTCCCCTTCTTTGAATCATCTTTGACTCTTCTCAGTGATAAGCCTTATAACAACTTCATAACTTTATATATAAGTACACTCACAGTGATGGTCTGAACAGAGGAAAGGAAACTGATTTTTCTGATTTGACCTTTCCAGGAATGATGCTTCAAGAAGTTCATATGGCCTATCTAGAAGTTTATGGCTAAAGAAATACACTGCACAAAGTATCCAGAAGTGGTATAGTTTAGCAAGACATTTGATTTGACTGGAACATACTTCACAACTATTTGGGAATCATGAAAGTTATCAACTCAAAAGAAATCTTCAATATTCATGGGTACTCTGCTTCAGTAAATATAATTTTAATAATGCAAAGGGAAGCAAGGAACTCACCTGCTGCTGTTCAAAACACATAAGGTCTCTACCATGAGAACTGTTTCTACCATGGTAATAGGTCCACAATACAACAGTCTCCAAACCTCTTGACACTCCTACCTGCAGCACATTACAAACCAAAGGCTGGACTTTTGGGTGAGAAAGAGAGATACTAGGACACCATAAAGAACCAAAGTAACTTCAGAAATGAGCTTAAGTTTGGAACAGAAAAATGGAACAGGAGAGGAGAAAACAGTGTTATTCTACAAACTCACAACATTTGGAAGACATCCCTTCTGACGAATGAGTCAATTAATTGTCTGGAGTCTCAGATTCATCAGTGAGAAGAGACTGGTTGCACTTACCTCACATGTTATTTTGAATGTAATCCTGCAGGCTGATCAGTGGTGCTGCATATAGTGCATATTAATTAATTAATTAATGTAGTCTTGCAACTCCCTGCATTCTTTATAGTTGACTATTGTCAGTTACAACACTTTATAAAGCAGACAGCATGCTAGCCACTTGCACAGCTTTCCGTATAGTCTAGTGTCTCTACATTATTTGTGTGTGTATATACACTTAAATGAACAAAGAAATATTAGTAGAATATAGTATGAAAATATCTGATGGCTATTTAACTTGAATATTTGTTTATGCACTGATGAAAAAACACAACACATTAAATTATTTTTGAATACTGTCTAAACTCAAAATACAGAGGAAGAGTTCAGTAGAAGGAAGGAACTGATATTGTGTGTATGTGAGACTGACTAGAAGGTGGTATAGAAATGGATAAATTTTAGAGAAGGTAACCATTCCCCATTAAGGAAAATGATTAGCACATGAAAATAATCACATTTGAATTCTAACAAACTGCTTTTTTTCCTGTAAGTGTAAAGAGGAGTATGCACATGGGAAAGAGGAGACTTACTGATGCTGTGGTAAAATTATTATATTTTAGATTGAGAGATATGGCTACAAGTAATCTTCACTAGAAGAACATCCCTTTCAACTAAAAACTATCAGTCTGCAACTGTTTCAGGATAACACTGGGTGTACCACTCCACCAAAAGCCACCCCTACACTGTCATGTTATTTACTGTTTGATTCCCTAGTATTATGGCAGTTAGCAAGGTACTTAAGGAGTCCATCCCTGCCGGCCTTGTTAGCATTGAAATAATTATGGTTTTCCTCACCTCTTTCCTTTTTTTCTGATGCACTATGTGAGTTTAGTCTGTGCAATCACTGGGTAGAGAACAGGGGAACAGAGGAGGAGATGCTGTCCACATGTTCTCTCACTATGCTCATAGTTAATAAAGCTTCTATCCTAAATTTTACTCATATTATTTTGCACTTGGAGTCCCTAGATTCTCTGACACAGAACACAGAGATGTGATGTATAAGTGATGTCTTGGGTATCCATTTAATACCACCTGTGGAGGCTCATAAATTGCAAAGAGGAAAGCAAAAAAAGACAAATAGGTGTAGCAATCCTCCAGCCCTTGGGAGTCTAAATTGTGTTCCTTTACTTTTTCATGCGTTTCTTTTTATTTACACTTAACTTTTCTGGATTTGTCTGTGTTGATGGAAGGACTTGATATCTCTTCTTTCCTTCTGAAACAAGTTTTGGTATGGATAGTATTCTTGGGGTAAACAGACCTTAATAGTCACTACTGTATTTACTATCTAATTTGCTGTCAATTTAATAGTGAACAATTAAATAATATACTTTCATTCTCACTACCATGCTCCAAATGCTCTGCCTTCTGATCATAGGGATTATCCACAGAGCATCACAGCTGCGATGTTATTTCAGGTCTCAGTTTATAAGCACGTTCAATTACTGTCTTATTATCAGGGTAATGAAAAAATATATCAGAATGGAAAACATTTTTACAGCGAAACTGTTTTATGACAGTAAGACATAATGAAGATTATTACTTTCTAAGTGAAAAACTCTTACTCCAGACATAACACATCATTTGAGTCTATACTTGCACCTGGTGAAATCATGCCTATCCATTCCACTTTTATGATCAATCATACAATTTTTTCTCATTCACTTATGGGAGTAAAATTATAGTACATCCAGCCATATCACATTTTTTGTACAATGACCAGAGGTTTTTCCAACAAATATCACATTCTTCAAAAGCGAAAAAAAAGAACCTGGAACATGAGAGAAATCAGCAATAGCTCTGAGTTTATACAGCAACAGTTTATTGAAGAAGCTCCTCCTGCTTACTGCCTCACCCAAAGCCAACTTCCACAGCCTATCCACGCTCCCAAACTTATCTGACAGCTAGTGGAACTTGCCTCATTCCATCCCTTAGTATTTCTTTTATGTCCATTTCCATAATTCATTTAAATACCGTTTGCCCATATATAGTTACCAAAATAGATTTCAAGCAAAGTTTTCTTTATCTGAACAAGCCTCTAAGAAAAGAGAAGAAACCCAATTTAAAAAAAAAAAAACAGGTTAAAAAGGAGAAGCGTGGGAATGAGCTTGTCAAGAGGGTTTTTGATCTGTCTCACAAAATATTTGACTATGTAAGGAGACAAGTACAAGTAGATGAAATTTTCTGTATAAGAAAACTCCCCCACAGTCTAGTTTCAAAACAAAGAAGTACACACATTAATGTCAACCATTCTGTGCCATCTGATTAATTTTTGTAATCTTGTTTTAGGTTTCCTCTTCAGTTGTCAGTTGTAGTTTCTGAAATCTGCATGCAGTTGCATTTTTAAGTAGTCTCTCTACTCAAATGAACTCTTCTCTTACATTATATTTTTCAAAGAAACCTTTCAGTATTCATTTCCCCCAAGAAGGTATAACTGGTAAAGGACATTTTCACAAGACCTTCCCTACAGAGAGGACATACATGAAACCATGGACATAATTTTGAACCATCTTTTACCTTCTTGATAACAGACAGTCTAGTCTCTGCTTCCAAAGCACTTCTTTACACAAGTGAACAGCCAAACCATCCTTCAACCTGAAGAAAAAAAAAATTACTCCATGCAACTATGATTGCACTCCCAAATAGGAAAGAAGGAGGAGATATTTTTATGAACTTATTTTGAAGCTTTCTGATGTTGATACTACAAGGTTACTGCTTCCTGTGGGCAGCTGCCTTGTACTGGTCATAATGAATATCCAGTTCCAGATCCCAAGTTAACAAAGTGTCCTTCTATGAGTACGTGGGAAAAAAACTACTCCAGGTATGAAGTAAATGTCAATGTTTCCACGACAAATTCAAATACTTTTTTTTTCCTGTGGTGGTTACTTTCTCTCACTGTTGGATTGTGGTGGACTTGGAAAATAACCTAAACAGTTAACATGCAATGAAAGTTCAGTAGCCTATAGGGAAAAATCTTCCAGTCCATTTTCAAGAAGACAAACATCCAACCAAAACATTAGCAGTTTCAGTCAGCAATAATCACCCTGGTTAGCAATCTAAGCCAGGATTGTATATACATAGCAAGTAAGCTAAAATCGAATATTAGCATGGTCTTTCTAAGTTTAGTTTGTAGATTAAATAAGGAAAAGTGGCCTGTCTGGACAATTGCAGCTTTGAAAATAAAGGAAAAAGCCCATTCCCTAACTGTTTATCCAGTCTCTTTATGTTTTCACCTGAAGATACAGACACACAGGCACGCTTTCAATANTCAAATACTTTTTTTTTCCTGTGGTGGTTACTTTCTCTCACTGTTGGATTGTGGTGGACTTGGAAAATAACCTAAACAGTTAACATGCAATGAAAGTTCAGTAGCCTATAGGGAAAAATCTTCCAGTCCATTTTCAAGAAGACAAACATCCAACCAAAACATTAGCAGTTTCAGTCAGCAATAATCACCCTGGTTAGCAATCTAAGCCAGGATTGTATATACATAGCAAGTAAGCTAAAATCGAATATTAGCATGGTCTTTCTAAGTTTAGTTTGTAGATTAAATAAGGAAAAGTGGCCTGTCTGGACAATTGCAGCTTTGAAAATAAAGAAAAGAGTCCATTCCCTAACTGTATATCCAGTCTCTTTCTGCTTTCACCTGAAGGTATAGACACACAGGCACGCTTTCAATGTTTAAGAAAAGCAGTATATTCCTTTTAGGAAATATATTGGACACACGTATTCAAAATTCAAGACAGTTTTTTCTTGGGTCTTTCTGTAATTCTTGCAGCATTTATATGAGGGTGATTCTGCTGCTAAATTATTTGCAAATGTTCCTCTTTTAGGGGGATTTGGAGCCAAATTATAATAAGCAAGAGCAGATTGACCCAGATTAAAAGATACAATTAGTCTGTCTGATTAGTAAACCTAAAAAGTACTACTTACACTAAGTTATTGTTTTTATGACAAAAGAAGACATCCTGGCAGAACAATAAAGTCAGTGCCATGGATAAGAACCTGGCAATTTGCTCCAAACAGTATGAAAAAAAAAAATCAGTTAAGAGATACAGCAATTAAAAATAAACGAAACTAAAATATAAACATAAAAAAAAAAAAAATAAAAAAAAAAAAAAAAAAAAAAAAAAAAAAAAAAAAAA
>WAAB01013368.1:65897-95160 GCA_013389865.1 Piaya cayana | reverse complement strand
GCAACTATGATTGCACTCCCAAATAGGAAAGAAGGAGGAGATATTTTTATGAACTTATTTTGAAGCTTTCTGATGTTGATACTACAAGGTTACTGCTTCCTGAGGGCAGCTGCCTTGTACTGGTCATAATGAATATCCAGTTCCAGATCCCAAGTTAACAAAGTGCCCTTCTATGAGTACGTGGGAAAAAAACTACTCCAGGTATGAAGTAAATGTCAATGTTTCCACGACAAATTCAAATACTTTTTTTTTCCTGTGGTGGTTACTTTCTCTCACTGTTGGATTGTGGTGGACTTGGAAAATAACCTAAACAGTTAACATGCAATGAAAGTTCAGTAGCCTATAGGGAAAAATCTTCCAGTCCATTTTCAAGAAGACAAACATCCAACCAAAACATTAGCAGTTTCAGTCAGCAATAATCACCCTGGTTAGCAATCTAAGCCAGGATTGTATATACATAGCAAGTAAGCTAAAATCGAATATTAGCATGGTCTTTCTAAGTTTAGTTTGTAGATTAAATAAGGAAAAGTGGCCTGTCTGGACAATTGCAGCTTTGAAAATAAAGAAAAGAGTCCATTCCCTAACTGTATATCCAGTCTCTTTCTGCTTTCACCTGAAGGTATAGACACACAGGCACGCTTTCAATGTTTAAGAAAAGCAGTATATTCCTTTTAGGAAATATATTGGACACACGTATTCAAAATTCAAGACAGTTTTTTCTTGGGTCTTTCTGTAATTCTTGCAGCATTTATATGAGGGTGATTCTGCTGCTAAATTATTTGCAAATGTTCCTCTTTTAGGGGGATTTGGAGCCAAATTATAATAAGCAAGAGCAGATTGACCCAGATTAAAAGATACAATTAGTCTGTCTGATTAGTAAACCTAAAAAGTACTACTTACACTAAGTTATTGTTTTTATGACAAAAGAAGACATCCTGGCAGAACAATAAAGTCAGTGCCATGGATAAGAACCTGGCAATTTGCTCCAAACAGTATGAAAAAAAAAAATCAGTTTAGAGATACAGCAATTCAAAATCAGTGGAACTGAAATATGATCATGCCAAAGTCAAATCTGACAATACAAGTACATACACATACATTAGGGCATGGGTGAAATTTTAATCCTATTAAAATCACATGCAAAATCCCATTGAACTGCAATAAGACCAGGCTCTTACATAAAATGGAACTTTTCCAGTAAACATTCAGGCCCAAACCAACTTCACTTTAGAGCTCCAGTGGGACTTGTATTAGTAGAAACTAAAATGAAAATCAGGTCCCCTTGTGTGTAAATATATACACATCTATATTTTATTTGCACAGATATTGAATTACAAACTGATTTCCTTTAGGAACTACACTTGATAATATCTTTTATTCAATAAATTTAGCATTAATGACAAAAAAATGCATCAGTCGCTACTTGTGGGGTGGTGGGAGGACAGAACTGAATCCATTTGCCATCGTATAAGCCATTATACTTATAATAATAAATATATTAAGAGTATCTTACTGTGAAAGATTGTATTGTGATCTGTACCACTTCCATTCAAGCACTTTAAAGCAAAATGTTGTGCTATCCTCATTCTCATCTCTCCTTAAAGTCTGAAACTTGTGCTTCTTATGTGAACCTGCTACAAGGCTCAGCTACAGTTGCACACAATGTTGCTCAAGTGAACGGTGGTCATGAAGCATCCCACCTATGATGGGCAGCAAGGCATCCTCAGTACAAATACTTCCCAGCTTGGAAAAGAGTGTGGCCACTGTGACCTGAAATGTTGCTACTCCAATGGGTATAATTTCATCAACCAACTGCAACTCAGCAGTTCATAGAATCATAGAATCACAGAATAACCAGGTTGGAA
Source organism: Piaya cayana (assembly GCA_013389865.1). Classification (NCBI taxonomy): domain Eukaryota; kingdom Metazoa; phylum Chordata; class Aves; order Cuculiformes; family Coccyzidae; genus Piaya; species Piaya cayana. The sequence continues at coordinate 93,295 of WAAB01013368.1, read as the reverse complement.
GAGACCCATCAGATCATCGACTCCAACAATCCAGCATGTGATGCATCTGAGAAGTCTGCTAAGCCACTTGCAGGCCTCTATTACTGGGTTTACACCCCTGGCTTCCCAAGTTGCTTATACAATACAGGTCATGACTAGGAGATCATGGCTTGGTCCTCACAGCAGATCTGAGTCCATTAAAAAAAAAAAAAGGTATATTTTTCTGGGATACACTAAGAGATCTTTGAAGAAAGGACATAATCTGATTATGCAAGACTCACAACAGCAGGATCTCCTAGACAGCTCTTTCAAGTGCAAAATGGCAATTTGATTCCCATACTGAAAATCTGCTGGTTTTCCCTCATTCTGGTGAGACAGGTTCCCATCTGCTGCTGAGTGCTTCGATGCTATAAGAATGACCATACTCTAAGCAGTTTCAGGATGACAGCAAAATGTGCCTTTTTGAGACTAAAGGGAGAAGGAAAAGCCTGATGTCGAGACAGGAAGCTGATGAGTCTCGTAATAGCTGACTCTGCTATACACTATCTTCGTGAGAACAGGAGATGAGCAAAAAGGGCCTCACAAGAGATAAGAAGAAGTCCTGAGAAAAGCTTGTGGATTCGAGAGCCAAAGAGAAGATCTATTAAAAAAATTTTCCTTGAGCTATTCTATGCATGCTTTGAGTCTAGGAGTATTTGTAAATAACATATACATTTGTAAAGGTGCATGTTATTGCACATCTTGATGTGTATAGGTAGGTATGCAAGGAGTTAATCCTGCCTATCTTTCTATCTGATTATACTCCAAATGTTTTTTTTATTACAGAGTACATTAAGATTTAGCAAGTGCAAGTATGGATTTTATGGCAAGTGATGTCAAGCATTACAATGACTTGCATATGACTCAAAATCACGATGGCAAAGTTAAGTTCAAATAGTTTTAAATAAGGAATTATACACTAAATTGAAGACAAAGAGGCACAGAAGATTCCACTGAGGATACAGAATTACCTTAAGGGAAACTGAGCACTCTGCCGTCCCTGGGGGTCAAGGGTAAAAAAATGCAGCAAGCAGATTGTGAGGCATTCCTACCTAGCAACTGGCCCAGATGAAACTGTTCCCAGGCTGGTATCTTAAAGGACAAAGCTTGGCTGTATTCCTGCAATGAAATGGGTAAAATAGCACCCAGTCAGAATGCAAGTAGTATCTAAGTGATTGGGGAGTGGAAAGTGAGGACTTTGCAGATACGCAACAGTTGCTTCAGACAAAGTGCATCATTGTCTATTTTTCCCCCAGGTACAGCTGCATTCCAAAATGTTTAAATAATCATATATTAAAATGCCAGGTAACAGACAAGATATATACATACGAGGTCTCTGAATAACTGCAGCTATCCTGCAAGGCTTAGTATGTAGTCGTGGTAGAGTTAAGTTTACCCATGAGGGCCAAGCTCTGCTTCCTTTCATACACACCTATCTACACACACATACATCTTCCCCCTGCCACAGATTCCAGATTAACCAGGCATTGCTATTTCCCTATTCATAAGGCTCATGATGTAAGAGCGCTCTCATATAATTACTAAAGCAAACATGACAGAAAGATGCAGGGAACAAACATCACAGCACAGTATTTTTGCCTCTGTCTAGCTACTTGTTAGTATCCACATAGTGACTGAACCCTATGTTCATCCCTGATGCACCTTCAGAGTGGTTAAAAACCCCATCTGGAAACCTGGATAATGGTCTTATGATTAGCTGATGATTTCTATGCTATGTTAAACTCACATAATCGTAGAAGCAATTGCAGTAAAAGGTATCCTTATGGCACTTCTTAAATGTTACAACTTTGTCTTTTACTCTTTATAGTTCCCTTCACTATCAGGGGAGGTTTCACAAGGCAGCTGAACTAAAGTAATAGTTACCAACTCCAGAAAAGTGGTCTCATTCTTGCTTCTCCTCCATTCCACCTAGCTGATCTCACCTGAGTATTAGCCCAGACACTTAATTGAACCTCTCAATGAGATGGCTTAGTTTTCTACAAGCTATTATAAGTGAGGCAGAGTGCAAAACCAACACTCTCAGACTGGAACTAGACTTCCAAAAATCTCTTGTGCATGGGGTCCAGTGAGCTCAGGTAGTCAAAATTCATCTTTCCAGAATGTTTCCTGTAATAAATAGTGATCTCACAGCCCTCTGAAAGCATAAGTACTATTTATTAATAGTAGTTAGATATTTGCTCTCCCTTAAGACCAGTCATTCCTGAGGCCAAGCCCTTCTCCTTCTACTTCTCTCTGCACTTCAAATCCTCCATTAAGTGGAACCAATGTATTTTTACAATAAACATTCCACTAAACATGTCCATATATAGACTGATCTGATTATTACTGCAGAGTCGCTCTGATTTTCCAAAGCAACTTGGCTTAGTCATCACAATAAAGCACAGAAGAAGTCAGAAAATGAGAAAGCAAAAAAAGAAACTCAAAACCTTCTAACTTTCCTCATTGACCACAACTTCTTCATGTATTCCACTTTGTCCTAAGAGTTTCTCTCTTTCTTTAATAACTTTATGTGCTCTGCCTGCCACTCAAACTGAACCAAACGGGGCAAGTTCTTAGCAGGCTACATTTTTTATGCAATAAAGGAAGTGAATTATCTCCTATGAACTTAAACTGCAAAGCTGTGGGAGACTGGAGAGGACGCTGCGAAAGTGGAACCAGAATACGCTCAAAACACAGAGTGAACATCCGCACCGCAAAATTACTAGAGAATATATAATTACGAGTACTTGGGAGCTCAGTGTTTTATCTCAACCCCCTTAAAAGCCGCATTGTGACACAGGAGTCAGTATCAACTATAATTGCACCACCAGTAACAATGACAGCTATTATTACTTTTTATTATATGTAAATTCTCCATTTGTTCCTGCAGCTAATATGCCTCTGAATCTGGTAACAGTATGGCATAGGTGATTTCTGTTTTTACTGGCAACAACATATTCCCCGCTGAGAAAATATGACTCGTCATAGAAAAGGCTTAATCTTGAAATTCAGCTATTTTTTGTTTCTTGGTGGCCTCTAATTGCAAGCTTGAGGCAGTGAACAATAATTATCAGTCTGCAAGCATGAAAAGAAGTAAATGCCAGTCAGGCTATATGGCTGCTTTGTGCACACAACATCATCTAAAGAACTCTGCCATGTCAGTATTGGGCTGGCAGCTTGCTTCTTCAGTATAATGGCAGCGATTCAGCTGGTAACTGGATGAAAAATTGCAGCAGGTTTCCCTGTTATGATTCTTTCATGCATCTCTGTCAATGGCAGTTTACATTCTGGGATTGAGATCATTTGTTTCCTGTTTGCTCACAGCTTCAGGCTTTTCTTGTTTGCCACCACGGATTTACAGCCCTCCCCCCCCTCAGCAAACCACATCTAAGGGGCTGAAAGATTATAAGGCTAATACTTTGCAGCTCAGCACATGTAGCCTAAAGTAAAAACTACTGTAAAAGAAATGATGGCTAGATACTCCTGTGAAATAGATAAACATACACATGCAGGTATATATATATGCTCTATATAGAAAGAAGCCCACAGAGAAGTCCACATACTGGTGAGAAGCATGACTAAAAACTTCATTGGGAGTCTATCTTCTCCTAAACTAACAGTCAAAACCTCAGAAAAAAATAATAACTGCAAATATCCTTTCGTTTTAATGGGTTCCTTCCCCTAACCTCACTTGGAAAATGATGGCAGAGTAAAATACACACTTAAAAGACTTCCAATAGTCAGGCCCTTTTGTAGTTTGATGAAAAAGATGTTGCCGTATGCATTAACAGTAAATGAGGTCATAAACACAAACATCGATGACCTGATCCTGTACTTACCACACGTGCCTCCTAAAAGAGATGAGTGTACCCCACTGATACCTTCTTCACTACCACCAAAATATGTGGCCTCCCAAAGCCTACCTGAAGTAGGGAACTGCTACTATACACCTTAACAAATGTGTGTCTATAAGCAGACACAGGAATGCTAAGGCTGGTATTTAACTTCCACTAAAATTAGCTGGAGTTGATTTCAGCCTTGAAAAATATGACCCTAGGTACTCAGAATAAAACATGAAGGTAAAGCAGTGAGGCTAGAACAAAATGGTGAGCACGTGATTAAATGGAAACCTGACTAAAAGTTGTGTAATCTACCATGTTTCTTACTCAGCTATGCATTTTTTTATCTATGAAAGGAAGTACTGTTTGTCTTTATTACTCTTGTCACAGTCAGCAAAAATGGGTGACACATAATTTATTTGGTGCCACCTGTTTTTTGTTTTCCTATTCACTAGCTGCTCAGAAGCACTTTAGCTTTTCTTTGGAAGTGTATTTTTATTCACAGAATTATATGTCATGTCCAGCTTATTCACTAACAGCTCATTACAAGCATTCATTCTTTAAGTGCTTACTTGATTTTGGTTAGATAAATGGCTATAGGATATGTTCCTACCCCTGACTGGATCTTTAAGTGCTCAGTTTCTTGGTTAAATACGCATATTTACAAATTTCCAACTCTTTTCCTAAGACTATTCTTCAATATTTATTTGATATATGCCATTTCAAACATTCCTGCTATAAGCAAATAAGCTTTGTCACAACAGTTCAAGCAACAGTCTCTGCTGACTGAAGTTTCAGAAGCTACATTACTTGTTTGAGTGAGTAGAACTGAGATTGTCTTATTTGAAAATGCAAACATAATGTATTATATTGCTTAGGCTAAGAAAACTATTGCTTAGAGAGGTCAGAGTGTATTATATGAAATCCTCTGAGCTCACTAAACTATTTTAAAATGTAACAGCATAATCAGATTATTAGAAATGTTTCTGGACAAAGATCACAGAATCACTAGGTTGGAAAAGACTCACAGGATCATCAAGTCCAACCATTCCTATCAACCCCTAAACCACACCCCTCATCCACCTGTCTTTCAAACACTTCCAGGGAAGGTGACTCAAACACCTCCCTGGGCAGCCTGTTCCGGTGCCCAATGACCCTTTCCATGAAAATTTTTTTTTCTGATGTCCAGCCTGAACCTCCCCTGGTGGAGCTTGAGGCCATTCCCTCTTGTCCTGTCCCCTGTCACTTGGGAGAAGAGCCCCGGTTCCTCCTCTCCACAACCTCCTTTAAGGTAGTTGTAGAGAGCAATGAAGTCTCCCCTCAACCTTCTCTTCCCAAGGCTAAATAACCCCAGTTCCCTCAGCTGCTCCGCATAAGACTGATTCTCCAACCCCTATTAAGGATCTCAAGACCAACTCCTGAATTAGGCTGGACTTTAAATATCTGTTCTCTATGTCAGATGAAGGTGACAGGAAGGGACAAAAGGAGGCAAAGACCAGTCTAGGGGCTAGCAGAAGTAGACAAGGAATGCAAACAACATAAAAAGAAGTCAACCTCCTTTGCAGCTACAGTGTTAAAGCCACTGTTTGAAACGATCACTATGAGTAGATTCTCCTGAAAAGAAAGGCAGTAAAAGGATAACCCACTTCTGACAACTGAGTCAAGACACAGTCTCCATGCAAAACTGACACTAAGTATTTTACTCTTTACAAATAGTCTTTATAATTGGGATTTTTAAATAATCCTTCTTAAAAGGGATTGCAGCTGTAATCAATTTGTGGAGGGCTGTTTTAATAAGAAGCTGCGCGAATAGGATTAACTATGAGACCCTAGACCTCTTTCCTCCAGTCCTTAAACTCCTATTTGAAACATTTAGATACCCCATAAATTATTTATTGGTCTTACAAGGTGTCATCAAGCTAAGAAAATGATGCTTGACAAGTTGAAAACCATAACCATTTCCACCAATTTGTTAACAGCCTCTCCCACATGGCATGCAATGTCTCACTTCTACCTTGTCTTACAGGAACAGCAATATTCACCCATTCACCAAAAGCACACGTGCAAAGCCGGCAGATCTTATGCATTATGTTTATTTCAGGAAATGTATCAGAAAATAATTTATAGATAGCTTGAAAATAGAATGGCAGAGTGGCTTTCCTTTTCCTTGCAAGCTTCTTAAATAACAAAGGAACAAAAAACACTCAGTGTGTCACTCCCCTTGTCTTACACTGACCCCCCCCCCACCTAATTGACTCCTTTGATTTCTGAACTGCACAGATAAATACCTAAACAGGCACTCTACAAAAAGGAATACAGGGAAAATGCATGTGGGCTTTTGTCAAGAAAAGAGAAATCATCCCTTACATCTGCAGTATGCATGCCACCAGCTACCTATCAGCTAAGGCTGGAAGTAAGGCTACTGGAAATCTTTGCAGAGCTTCTCTGGTGATATTAGTTAGTGAAGACTCGTAAAAACATGGCATGACACAGAATCTAACTTTTCTGCAAGGGATCCAGCTGAAGAATCACTTCAAACATGAGACAATGTGCGTTTAGCAAATATCACCTGAAGTCGGTCTTCATACCTCTGATTACCTGAGAAGGACAGAAACTCGCTGCATCTGAACATATATTTTGCTCATCACTGCTTCTTGTGGGAATGTAACACAAGGTTTCATGCTTTCTTTCACTTACAGAGTCTTAACACAGACTTCCATACTGACTATGCTCCATCATTAATTACAGAAGCTTTGCAGAGGACCTAGGCCATGGAAAATTTGTCTAAGAACTTGTAGGTTTGCTTTTGGTTGCTTGCTGTTCTGTATTTTTACAGACACCATGATATTATAGATTTTATCCATGGTGCAACAAGTCTTTCTACCATGAAGCACTCTGTGCTAGCATAACACATAAAGCAATTAAAAAATGGTTAAATAAAGACTTCAAAAGTGTTAAGCTCTAATTTATTACATGCTGTTTATTTACTGTATTAGTCTACTAATACCAGATCAGTCAGCCTTCAACGGCAATAATAAAACTGTCCATTGGAGCAAGGCTCACGGGGGAGTGACCTCTAGTTTTGCAAGGGTACAGTTTCCACAGACAGAATATCTGAAACTAAATCCACTTAAAAGCACAAAACTGAGGACTGTACACGTGCACCCAAGTCAGGTTTTGTCTGATCTACTTCCTGATATAATTTCAAGTTCACTGAACTTTGATGTTTGGTCATTTTAAGAGACAGTGCCTGTTGAAAATTTCTCTTCTGTTCAGTCGTGGTGCAAGTGGCACAAAAGAGAGCAACAAGCACCATTCCTACTTATGATCTATCATGTAAATCTGACTCTATCAGACATCTTAAACACTGAGACCAGGGTGAACATTTAAAGGAAAATCACTCTGTGTCTTAAAAAGTGAGAAAACAGAATATGATGAAGTAAAAAAAAAAAGGGGGACATAAATCTATTATTACTTTCAAAAATACCTAAGCTGTTTGCTTCTGTCTCCTAACAGATACCGTGAGATTATAGATTTGATCCTTTGTACAACCCATCTGTTTAGTACGAAGCAGGGTTAGGATACCATGTAATGAGAGAAACTGGTTAAACAAAAACTTCAAAATCTGAAGTCTCTGGTAGTCCTGGCTAAGGTATTTAAAATACAATGCAGTGCCCTGTGCCTTTTTCACAAGCTATTCAACAAAACAGATAACTCTCAGTAGACTGGAAACATAAGTGGAGAAGTTACTGAAAACTGTTGCTTAGACTTAATGCAACAAAGTCATTGCTCCCTGTCATCTAATTTTTAAATGCTTACACATGACTGACTTTTAAGCCACTTCAGTTTGAAAGTAAGTACTTCTACTTCAAGTTTACAAATTCAGACATGGTGATTTCAGAAAGAGATTGAGTGAAAGTAAACAGATACAGCTTTCCCATTTTAATTTGAAAAGTTTGATCTTGAATGTTAAAGTGTACAAATAGTCTGCCATAAAGTTACTGTAAATCACAAAAGAAACACACATCTTTTAGGAAGCTGTAGTTTACAGGTGAGAAACGTTGAATAAGAAATGCCTGAATATGCAGAAACATCCGTACATCAGTTTTCCATTGTTCCAGAGAATTTGCAGAGCTTATATGGTAGTTCAGCTCTGGTCAGTCATGAACAAAGACATTTTGTGCTTTTAGGAATACACAGTGAAATAAATGAGTTTAAAAGATGCAGAAACATTATAATCTAGTGGGTGAAAAATGAAGAAATTCTTGACCTGCTAATAGAAAAGAAATACATTGTCCTAGAACCCACTTTTTGTTTTTGTTTATAATTTTATAAACGCAGTCAGTAGCCTGAGACAAGCCTGTCACATCATTGGCTTTGAACAAGGGTCAGTGATGGATAACTGACCTCCTTTCTCACTTTTATCAACAAATGTCAAAAAAGGCAAACACCAGCAATGACATCCTGCCCAAACAGCCAAGAGTGTTTCATTTTCTTTGCACTTCTGTTTCCTCTGTGCCTTTAATCAGGGCCAGGGGATGTAATTGCTCTGTCTGGGCACAGCTTAAGGCATGCTGTGCAACTAACAATTAGTTTAGAGACTGAGATCTATAAATTTTGAGAAAAGAGTAAGAGGATTTGGTGTGCTTGAGCTATCCTTTCTAATGAAGAAAAATATCACACCGGAAGGGACACAGAGTGTTATCAAAGCAACTTAATATCATCTGGTAGTGATTTGTAGGCCCCGATAATCTATTGTGATCATGTTGAAGGGGGAGGAAAAAGTCCACGTGTTCCACTATTTATGAGATTTCCAAAATGATGGCCGCCATCTGTGCAAACGCCACTAATCTCAGCCACCGTCTTCAATGGCAAATGGCTCCATGAGATTGTCCGAGGGAAGGGAAACACTGCAGGAATGTTAGGCTATTTATTGTTTATAAAAATAAACCAACTAGACTAAGACATATGCAAGGAATTTATTTCAAACAGCTGCAAAAGCAAGTTGCCTCAATAGGGAAGGTGCGTTGATGATGCAATCAGACCACACTGAAAGATTTTACTATTAATCTCAGAATACAGCATGCCTGAGAGGCTGGTTTGTCCCCATCGACATCCAAACCCATCTTACATGGATATTCTTAAAATAAGTTTTTAAAATAGTTTATATAGACTGAAACTAATTTACTATGTGTTTATTAACTAAATAAATATAAACAAAGTCTAAGCACAGTTCATACCCATATAAATTTGCCTCTCTTAAACAACATTTCCCCCTTGCTGTATTATTTAAATGCACACAATGCATTTTACTAGCACTCAGTGTCAGCAAACCTTTATCTCATCCGTACCAAGGTTCTAGGTTTTGAAAATTCCTTGTTTTATGGTTGGCAGTCTAACTGCACTGAAGTCCTTTCCTAATTTCTTAATGAAGATGACCAAATCCATCACAATGAGAAACAGCATTCACTGAGAACAAGGAGTCCAGGAATAACAAGATAACAACAAAATAATAAATGGTGTCACAGCAAAACCACAAAGTACAATATTTTAGTATCGGTCCTGTAGAACAGCATCAGACAAAGGGGAGAAGAGATCTAAGAAGGGAGACAACTTTCTTGCCTTAGCAAAGTTGGTTCTTCAGACACTGGAGAGAATCTTACTTATTTTGCTGTTAATGGATTGGTATATCTACAGCAACCTCTGGGAAATTCTTTTTCTAGGTTTACATGCTTGAGAACAGCTATCTTCGCTTTTCATTAAAACTGCATGCACTTTGAAACCACCTGCCTTCAGGAAAACTCTCAAGCTGATTGACTCTAACATAAGAATTAATTCAGGCTGCTTTAGTGTGTGGACAAGGCTCCACAGAACAGCATGTCGGTATTAGGCTTTTCCATAATACAAACTGGCAAGGATTGCTCTTTTGGGAATCCTGCTCAGCTGGAATTCAAGCACTTTGTTTGACAACTGACTTTCAAGGTGTGTGTCCTTTTCTTTTAAACAAATACATGATGCTTGAGAGCCAAGGTGCAATAGTGAATATATTTATACATACACATAAATGAAAAAAAGGACAGTTCCTAAGAAATAATTGGTTATGTATTGTGTCACTTACCCATGCAGATGCCAAAACTTCCTAGCTAGAAGGGAGGAAAAATGTTTTGTTAGCTTAATTTATTTTAAAAGAGTGATCATAAAAGCCATTTGTAGATACCAGTTGTGTTTTCTGACTTCTGGGACACTCCAGGATTTGGGTCTTCCCCTTTTTTTTAGGAAAAAAAATTGTTGCAGAGTCACAAGATTTTTTAGCTCAGAGTTCTACATTGACGTCTACACTTGAGCTGAACACTTATCAGCAAAAAACACCCACAAACCCACCCCCCCATCCCAAACCAAAATCCTAAACCCACCTGAAGTACAGCTTACGTGTTACAGGTGCACTTGTGCACTATTTCAGTGAGAGCTTTCTCTGAAGCACAGACCCCTAAGACTTGCCCATGCACAATGCCAAACACGCCACAAAGTTCCAAAATTCCCTTGCAGATCTTGCGACTCTGCCTCTGCCTTACCTTTCATACACAAGTATTTTTAAGTTCTCTATCCACAGACCCATGATCCTCAATTCAAAGAGCTCAAACTCAGACAATGGTTCAGGTCATAGTTTTCCTACAGTTATGTATAATCTATAAAACAACAAAAATCCTGTTCTAATTACTGAATCTGACAATAAACTTGTACTTTTAGAGGCGAGAAATGGTCGAGAAACAAGTTCAGAGATATCTGTTGGCTTAATAATCAGCAAAATGCAATCCTGGTGTTGCTCAAGGTATAATTACCTGACATTTTTTCTCTGATAATAAGGCACAGAAATGCTTGTATTTCCTTCTAGCCTCTGACTGTTCATTTCTGTTCCTGTGCTGTAGTTAATCCTCTTTGCTGTGCTGAAATCTACAGAACTGACCTCACAAAAATCTGTAGTAGCACAGCAAAGGTGGAGCCTGTGACCCAGGAGCCAGGGAAACACCAAAGTTGACTTCACCACTAAAGAAAATAAATACTAGAACTGCGTTAGCAGTACACCAAATTTGTGATCAAATTCTAAACTGGTTTTAGCTCGAATGCGTGCAAAGCCTAAAAGTTTACTTCAGAAAAACTGTCTGTCAAAGCAAGTCTACCTTATCAAGTAAAATAATATAAGAAATTAAGCTTGGAGCTTTTAATGATGTGTCGCTTGGAACTAGGTTGAGACATTCTACATGAGCAATTGTCCCATCAGTATTACAACAGCGTGCCCAGGAGAATTTCCTTGCATCAACGATTCTCTCACTCTTTGCCAGTATCTGATCACCTGCTTGTATATACATACAGTTATTACCTAACACATAAACGTTCTTAACACACTTAGGTTTGGTATGCATGGAGATTCAGAAAAAAAATAAGCAAATCAACTAAAGATCATCTAGGTAGACGAACTTATGCATCAAAGCACAGCCAGTAACCATCAGCAGACACAGCTCCAACATCTCCCAGCATTTGTTTCTGCTGTCAGTGGAAGTTAACCAGCAGGATAACTATGAGCACACCTCCGTTCAGTTTCCCAAAAGGAGGTCTGCTGCATTGGTACACTTGTTCTCATCTCTTGCTGCAATTTATTTCATTCTGAGTTACACCTCTCCAACTGTTTATGAAGTCATGCTATAAAGTAGGTTGTAAACTGATCTGGGTTCAAAAGCTGCTGTGAATTGCTGATAGGGGGAGATATGAGGTTCGCAGCAGTCTCTTAAATCAACTGTGCTACACAAGAAATAGTGAGACCGTACCTAAGTTTATCTTTTCCTTGGCAACTTTTGTGTCTCTTATGTCACTAAATTCACAAACAGGTCGCAGAAGCTGATGGGAGAAAAACTGCAGAGCTTGAGCCTCCCCACTGAACAACCTTTCAAAAAGAATACTTTACTCTGGCATTGGCTTGCAAAATGACCCAGGTAAACCTAAGAAGCTCCTAGTGTTCAAATACACAAACAGGACTGGATTGTGTCCTTCTGTACATTCATGTCATGAAAGTACAATCATGTTAGAGGGTCTGAAAAGATGCCTGTTTTTTTTTTCCCCATTATCTCAAGCACTAAACAATCACAAATTAAAATTTGCTAGCTGATTGATTTTTAGGTTTCATTTAAGAGAGTTCTTTATAACTCCATCATACTTCCTACTCCTACTTATGCCTGCATCATTAGTCATCCACAGTACTGTAAAATACCATGTTTATCACTTCTGGAATGTAGAGGCATATGCTACCTGTGATATGTTGTTTCAGGATTGCTGAGTGATTCATGCTATGATGAATTTATACTATGATGGGGGACAAAAGGCATTTCAGAGTATGCCAGTAACTTTTTGAACAAGTCACTTATGAATCTTTCCACAGACTATCATATTTTTTCTATTAAAACTCACTGAGTTATCACCCAGGAGTTAGCAGAAATTGTGGTATTTTGCTCCTATTCACAAAAAATAGATGGAAGTATGTTTAAACTAGAACTATATATTGCTTTATATAGATAGCACAGAGGGTTGCAGACTGCAGTTTCAATTGCTTCATTACAAAACAAACAGAAAGGGTCAATTTCTGTGGAGCCTGGATATTATTTGCATGCTGTCTAACGTAAGGAGTCTTACATAGAATTCCCCTCTAATTAGCAAGTGCATATATCCAACACAACTGATAAATAGGACTTTAAATGCCTTAAAAATAACATATTATTTGCAGTGATATCATTTCTATCATTTTGAACGTGAAGAGATCAGTTTAACAAATAAAGATACACAAAGTGTATCTTACTTTTCACTTCTCCGTATGGATGCATAATTTGATATGTTGTCTGTATTTTAAAATATTATGAAAATATCCTTGTTATTTTTATGACAGTATTATTTTATCCTATAGATCCTCTTTTGACATCACAGAGCAAAGTGATGAGAAAGGTAAATGTTCCAATCTCACTCTTAGAAGTTGAATAGGAATTTTTCCACTGCAGTTGAAGCAGTTCGCCTAGCAGGGTTAGATTACCTGCATTTTTATTCCATGCTGTCGTATAACTAGATGGACCGTTTCCTTTCCAAAAGGGGAGAGGAGAATCATATAGAGCTTAGCTTTGTTCAAAGAGCTGTCTGCATTCAAACAGGAGGTTGCTACCTAGGTGCCTTCTCTGGTCATTGGGCTTCCTAGAGTCCAAAATGCCATTTGACATTTATCCCAAGCATGGTGAAGTGCAGCTAGAAGGTAAAGCTGTTTTTCACTTCTAATAGTACCACTTTCTGCTGGGTTTTACACTCATTGTGGAAGGGATTGCCTCATTTACATTGCTTTTTTTAGTTGCTTTGCTGAAGTTCTGAAGAGTAATATGGGCCATGCAGTATTGAGTTTACCACAAAACTTGAAAAAAATACTCTGTATGACATTAGGATGCAGAATATGAGCTGATTTTCTTAGATTGTGCAGTCAAATAACAAAAAGTAGACTAGCCTTACAGAGTGCCTTTTTGTTCATATATTCCTGTTCTTAAGATATAAAACTGTTTTTCAGATTTCAGAAATGAGGGAATAAAAATCAAAGTAAGGAACGTTCTCGGCATTATTGAAACAAACGATTCTTCATATTACTACTTTTTATGGGGGTGCCTGTCAATCACCAGTCTTCAAAAATGTCATAAACACCCACACATGCTATTTCAAAGATGCCTAATGTAGGATATATAATACCATATTTCAAACTCAATTCAAAGCTTTTCATCTATCTAATAGTTAAGAGCAAGGAAAAACACAAACATCAAATGAAACAATATGTATTTGTTGATGCTAACTGCAAATATTAATTTTATAAATATTAACAGTCCGTTACTATCTATCTTAAAATAATTTTTCATGTCTAAATGGCAATAAAGGTCCTGAAATATCTGCATCCATACAGAACCACTGATACTAGCAGATGATCTAACAAGCAGGAACAATCTTAACATGCAACAAATTATAGTTTGCTCTTAGCAATTGAACCAAGACAGGAATACTACAGAAACAAGGTGCAGTTGCAAGCCAATCTACTAAGTTCCATACAGCGTGACTGCAAAGGAAAACACACAAAGTGGATTAAGGAGAAATTATTAGGAGAACAGATAACTTTAAAGTGCTTTGTGCTCTGATCATCCTTGATGCCTTAAGGGACCAGGTAGTGTTTAATCTATTACTGAAGTAACAGCACTTGACAACCAAATGGACCAGAACTATCTACAAGGTTCGTTTAAACAGTCTAAGAACGTGGTCACAGAGCACTGAAAGAAGTGGTTAGAGCTTCCCTGGAAGGACTGGTGATCCCCACAGGGTGCAACCAAACCTGAGCCTGCAGGTGGTAGGATCAGAAATACGGAATTATAAATTCAAACGACATTTAACACAGCAGTCACTTTTTTTTTTTTCCACATCCCTTATGTGAAAAGTCAAACAATGCATGGATCCTAGGCCCTAGAAAAGGCAGATAAGGAACATTAAATGCTTATCTCCCTGTTGGCTGGGCAGGCTTGCACCACATGTGCCATGGCTCCTCTCTCCAATCCGGTGCATTAATGGAACTTCAGGGACATCAAAATGTACTGGATATATTTGTCACTCTCAAATTCAGCTTTCAAATGAGTGCATTATTTATTCATTAGTACTACATTCAAGGTGCTATTTCCCTTATTACTTGGCAAAATAAATGAAAGAGCATCATTGTCAGTCTAAACCTCATTTTACAGCTCTTGAAAGCCCTAAATGACTGTATCATAACATTTAGCTTACTCTCCTCCTTCCCTTGACTTTTTTCTGCCGTGCATCTTATTGAGAGAATAGCTGCCCACTGCAAGGAGCTAAAGGCTGACCTTGCAGCCTTTCCTAACCAGAGCAAACTATTGTAATGATCATCAGATTCCAAGTAGAAGGAAGGACAGTCATGTACCTTGACACCCTGAGTAAGGATCAGGCTCTTACCAGTGAGGTGCACCTGCAAATACATTTCTCCTCTGGAGAAAAACTGGGTTGGGAAAGTAAGAAAGACTGAACTGTCAGAAAATACACTGTACATATGTGGAAATTTTTTCTCCCTTCCTTATTTCTATACATATCATATGGGAAAAAAAATATTTATCATATAAACTTAGACCTGGTTACCTCCTGAGTCTTGCTTTTTATTTATTTTGAGAGACACGCTAAAACATCACTGTTTCTAACATGTAGCTGAGCTTCTCATGATTCTAACACGTGGTCCCTTCTGCTCACATAAGCCTCCCTTGGCTAAACATGTAGACTTAATCTCTGCTCATGTGCTATTGTAAGAAATAGAGCAAAATGGGGGCAGTTTAAATTTTAGGCAGTTTACAACTCTGACAGTTTGAGAACAGGTTTCCTATTTTATGTTCAGGTACTGGTCTTTTCTAATTATGGGAGAATTCCAGCTTTGATTATCCAAAAAAATAAGCACAGACTGAACTTCAGGTCCTAATCCGTGTTACTTTAGAGACATCACACTTGTAAAGAAATTCTTAGGTAAATAAGCCTAAGTGCTTCTATATTCAAATAGAAGGATTTCAAAAGTTTTGTACTTTTAAAAATCTATGTGTTTTTTAAACTGTTTCTAGTGATTCTCAGTATCCTGTCTGCTGAAAACTGGCAATGAAACAAAGTGGCATCAGAACCAACCCTTCAGTTAGATACCAGGAGAAACTGCTTCAGACTGATGACCGTTAGCACTCAAGAGCTTTTGCTAGCTAACCACCATAATTTGCCATGTGTTGTGAAAATCCTCTTTCATCGTGGGATGAGTGGAGGGGTGAGGGTGTGATTTTTCAAAGGGTTGTAGTTGTCAAGCACTTCTGACCGGCTTCCGTAGTGATTTAGACTCCAAAGAGCCCTACGTGTCATCAAAGAGCAATTCTTAAAGGCAATATTATCTATCACCTCTCACCTTTCAATTCCCTAGGAGCTGCTTTTGACTATTAGGTAAGTCAAGTTACTTTCATACCAGGAAATATGAACTCGTGTCTCCCCAAATACCCAAGTGCACGGGAAATAAAGGATGCTTATATGTGTAAAAAGAGTGTGACAGTCAGCTGGGAACTGGTTCCTGCTGTTCACTTAACTGTTTAAACACACCCAACTAGTTCCAAACGTGAGGTAAAACACTAGTTGTTTAAGAGATGCATACGAGGATCTGGTGTGACGAAAGCAGATTTAGTCTTTACTATCTGAATAGGCAGCTCAAAGTGGCTAAAGTAGGCATAGTTAAATTAAAACAAGGTCAGAACGCAACCACTGCTAAGACAGATTTAGTCAGCAAACCTCAAATTGCTTGAGGACACAAAACCCGGTAGTTAGTCTTGAAATCTAACATGCACTATCTGGCAACGGGCATTGTTTCAATTATGAAACAATTCACATCTGGGCTGACACATGCAATGAAGCTTGCTGCTTGCCTAGTACATAATTTAAGGTAAAAGAAAAGAGAGTATGCTTTATCATGATCTATCATATCTTTGTCTATTGTTCTGCAATCCATTTGCATACCTAAAGGGAAATGGCCTTTTTAATTTCTTTTCCCTCTCCTAATCATCTGAGGCCTATTAAGAAGTGTTCTGTATCCTGTAATCAGGCAATTTATACGGTGTGCACCCTTAGGCTACAGCCATTACAAACAAGCTGAAAAACTCCTTTACAATAAATTATTAGCATGGGAAGACACTATTCATAATTAATTTTTTTCTGTTTGTGTTGGCAGATGGTCCCAGACATGGAATCATGGCCCGTTGCCCGCATCTTTATTCCAAAGAGAAAAGGGCAGCCTTAGAAGAAAAACAGAAATGTCTGCAAGGCTGCTTCACTTTGGGAACAAACTTGTTTCCCAGATTTTCATGAATATGTGTGCGTTAAATATTGGATTCAAAGGCTGTGGAAGTCAAAGGAAAATAAAACCCATTAGCTTCTGACCAGCACCTAGGTTTAAATCACAAGAAAAATACTGAAGGGCAGTATGACTGCTTTTATTCATCATTTTCCATAAGGGTTATTCCTGAGGCAGCTTAAGCAGACATATTGCGCAGGTGGATTTGAAAATGACCAGCTTTGTATTCCTGAAAGCTGAATATTCACTGAGGCAGCAAATAAAAGAGACTTCTGCTTTTAGCTACGTTTTACAACATGCACTTTCCTGCTTCCCCAGAAGGACAGCTGATGACAACTCCATTCTCCCTTTACCCAAGTATTTGCTCACTGTTTAAATGTTGCTTTTCAGTATCTTAAAACATCTTCTGATGCACTTCTGAGCTGCTGGCATCACTGCAAACTCCCCCACAATGAGATCCAGCCAAGCAGACTGTATTTTTAGTGGATGGTGCCAGCATTTTCTTTATAGTGACAGGATAGTCCCAGCTACTATGTAGCAGATTCCTAACTTAAGAGTAAATAGAGTTTTTTCTGTCATGACTCAGAATACTCTGACTTTCCCTCTTGCTCTGCAAGAAAACAGCAAGCTGCATTTCCATATATGATCTCATGTAACCCAGACTCACTGAAGTCTACAGCTTGTCTTGAGTGCTGGAACTAAAATCCAAAGCCACTGACTGCGTATTCAGGACCATCTGCTTGGATCTACACACCCCAAAATGCTGAGTCCCTGGATGAACTCCGAGGCGTGGCACTGGAATGACAATGTTTTCTCTAAAAAATTAGTTAACTTTAGCTATATCTCAAATCTCTTGTATCTTGTCATAGCCACTCTTGCCAGGAAGACACATTTACATAGCCTCCCAAGGCCACCATCACATAATCCAGGTCAGTTGGACCTTCTCCAGGGAAGATATTTCATTGTGTACTTGAGGTAGGTCACTGTCACAGAGCGATCACACAAAGTTAGAGGTCATACTAAGTTTCAGCCTGCTTTTGCCTCCACTTACGAAGTCTCTGTGGGCTTTATGAAGTTCTTGCTGTTGACTTCAGGTATTTTTTTCTCTGAAAATGTAAGTTGGCTTGCACTGACATCTACAAGGCATTAAGTGCTATTTTATAGTTTTCAAAGGAAAACGAAAATAGGAAATATTTTCCTGCTCACTGAAACTAATCTTCAGCATTGCCCAATTTCAAGTGGCAGAGTTAGGCCCATGAGCCATGCACAGGGAACCATCCCAGGGTGGTACAGCCACATACAGTCAACTCCAAGCAACCTATACATGGGAATCTTGAAACTGAATACAGACTTTCCACTGTGATAAATCTTTCTGGCTTCTGCCTTGATTGGATTTTGGGATCACCAGCATTACTTAATTTTGCTTTGATATTCAATTTTTCCCATTGTGCCAAAACCTACTTGCCTACATAGATGTTCTGAAATTCCTGTTTTCACTCTGACTTCAACCTGACTTAAACTATCAGTTTTACCACGACACCACATGGACTTCCATATGAAAGCCAAAGAGTCTAATCTAATTTGGAAAAACATAAAGCTTTTGAATTTTCAAGTTTTGACATTCATCATATGTGTCCTAACCCTGCTTGTCCTATCTCAACTTAAAATGATGAAAAAGCTCTCTGAAGTTCTCCAGTTCTGAAAAGGTAATGAACTGTTTTAAAAATGGCATTGTGCTCTCTGCAACACAAACCTGCCTGGATACTATCAGAGCTCTTTTAGTTACTAGATATGCCACTGGTCCAAGGAAAAGTTACTTTAAAAAAAATAAATTTGCTTCCTTCAGATGAATTCCCTACTTTCTCACTTTTTTTTGCCACTGATGCAACAAGGATGTGTTCCTGGTCTCTTTATACACTCCTAGCAATAATAATTGTGTTGCCTGCAATAATAGTAATAGATTGCTACTGACTTTCAGTATGAAAACTAGATTATTTTGTTAATACAACTGAATCTAGAAGCCATTAAAAGATTTTTCTTAGGCTGTCATTGTGTGTTCAGTAGAGATGGTAGCCAAGGCTTCTGTCTTTTTCCCTTTCCTTTCAGCCACAGAGTAGTAGCTTTCTCTTCTTCCTCTCTCACTGGCAGACACTTCAAATCCAAATCACATTTATACTAGACCATAACAATATACAGGTAATGCAGATGGTGAGAACAAGCTACTTGACAGACCCTCCCTATTTGTTTGGATGACTTAATAAACTGCAGAAGCTGAGGTCATCAAAACCTCTCAATCATGTTGCAGGCTAGTGCCAGCAGCTGTAACAGAAACTGATGATGTAAAACATGCTAAACATGCCAAACCCAAGTTTCAGACAAGGCGGTCGGTCTTTTACAAGGTTATTTTCTACTTGAACATTACTCAGCAGTGTGCTCAGGTTTATCTATACTGTTCTTAATACTAATAACCAGAAACCCTGTTTCACTTATTCAAGAATGAATGCAAAGACTTTTTGTCATGAAACAGTCAGATCTATATTGTTTTCAGTTCTAGTTAAGCAGAATGTAGGCATTTCAACTGGATTTTAGAATTTCAATTTACCTTCCATATGAAAAAAAATCATTTTAAATACTAATTATTATATTATTGGGAGGAAGAAGGAAAAAAGACATTTATCACCTTTGCTATTTTATGTCTTTTACAATTCTTTGCACCCTACTTCAGAGTTAGCCAAGAATTCCATAAGAAGAAAGCATGAAAAAAGAAATAGAGACAGCAAAACTGACTGATAGATACAATAAAAAGGCCTTAGTCAGGATTTGAGATTGTGAAAAACAGTCTGCAGGCAGAAGAGTTTGCTTTATAGGTAAACTATATTGTAGTATATTAAGGGAAAGAAAGTAAACACAAAAGAGAGTAGAGGCAACTCTACATGGTTTTCCCAGGACACCACTGTGGCAAAGCCGAAGGGTCAAATTCCAGCATCTAACGCACAGCACGTATTGTCACACAAGTCTAAAAAAAAATCTGCTGACACTCGTAAATTGCCACATGTTTGGATTTCCAACAAGATCTCACAACAAGCTGTGTTACTGCAAGTCATTATTTCCTTTGGGGGGCCAAAAAAAAATCCCTAGTGATGTTAAAACTCATGGCAGGATGTACTATAGGATCAGGATAGCTCACCGGGGAGCATTCCTGCCTCAAGGCCAGGAGGTTGTGTATAAATTCTGCACCTGGCTAGGGGGTGGAGGAAATGCAACTAAAGTTTGTCCAAAAACTCTATAGCATCAGTGGTTGTGGATGATGACATAGTGACAAATCCTGAGAGTGAAGGTAGGCAAGAACGGTGTGAGCTTCCCATTGTTTATGCATTTCAGAGCATTCCTGTGGAGAAAGAGCACCTGAAAGATGCTTACACCAGCACTTACCTTCTCAAAGGTATACGCTAAGCTATAATGAGCTTTAGAGACTTCTCTGCCAGAGACACCCATGCTAATTACTAGTCTGCATTCCTCCAAAATCAGACTGAAGAACCACATTTAATGTTTTCCCATACCTATGTGGAAAAAATGAAGAAGAAATTTCTGGGTTTTTTTGGGAATGTGGAATCAGAAGAAAGCAACTAGAAATACCGAATCAGCTTGCTGAATGTCTGTGATATTTTCAAGCTGATCTACAAGATCTCAGAAGTTCTTATCTGCAGAAAAAACAATAGAAGCTATTGGTCTGGATTGGCTTAAAAAAAACATTAATGGCCTACACAAAGCTCAACACCAATGTTTCTATCACAAACTAATTTTTGTCTTCATAAACCTGTTCATAAAATATAGAATCCAAAGTGCTTCTGTGTATGAAAACCTGTTAAAAACATAAATTAACTTCTCATGCATAAGCGTGCTCAAACAGAAAAAAGTTTTGAAATAATTTTCTGCATCAAGTTCTCCATTTCTATTAAAACACTTGGATATTTTAAATAAAACATTAAAGGACTTAAAACTAGGATCAACTGGAGTTCCCCATTTGTTTTTATTAGACTGACACATGTTCTAGGGCATGAGAACGATTCTTTCTCTGCTCAGTGACATGACCATGCAAAGTGGATCACCATCAAGAAGATGAGAATCACACTCCATGTTGTCTTGGAAGACAGGAAGACTGAGATAGGCATCAGCCAAGGCATCTTACAGCATTTATTTGAGAGGACACAGCTCACAAGTAGTTCTATGAACTTCGCCTTTTATTTCCTCAGCTTCCATTACAACGCGCAAGCCCTAAATATTTTAAAGCAATGAAACGGTTCATTTTGACATTTTCAAAATGAAGTATTTCAACACTGTGTTGAAATATTTTTGTCAGTTTTGTTTCTGCTCACACTAATTGTCAATTTATTTTTTTCAGCCACTCTTAAACTTCTTTTTTTTTGGGAAAAGAAATGTTGCCCTGATTTCTGCCCCCCCAGCTTTGATTTTCAAATAGCTTAGCCACAGCCTTTCTCACAATCAATAAAAGTTTTGTTCTATTTTATCTGAAATGGCAATTTTCAGTACAAGGCTTCTTGTAACCTGCAATGCAACAGGCTGTTTATTCAACACCAACCCTGTCAATATTTAGGAGACCCTATGGTGTTTAGAAGGAAACAGGATATGTAACATTCCACTAATTGAATAAGACAGCTTTTATTACTAAGAAGTGTCTTTCCATTTCCCACTATAGCCAAGATATTTACATACACCTAATGCTTCAATTTACAGGCTGTAAACAGCCAAGTCATTGCCATGCAATTAATAATTGCTTGCATGTTTGCATGGAAATTATTCAGCAATTAATATTTTACAGGAAAGAGTAATAGCTAATTTTCTCCCCCAAAGGTAATCTATCTAATGACATATTTCCTATAACTCAGAAGCAAGAATCTTAAAATAGACATTGACATTGGTATTCAGTGATTAATATCCAGAATTTTCAATAATTCATTTCTACAAGCATTTAGATGTGTGATTTACTTAGGAGCCTTAGCTATAGGTTCAAATCAGTTGAAATGAACAAGTTTCAGGGAACCTCATGGTCTTTTAGTGTTTTCCTTTAGACAACAGAACAGAAAAGCCAGTATTATACCATCTCTCAGCAGGAAAATCACTTTAAAATGTATATTTTGGGTTACTAGTCTATTTTTGTGTGGAAGATCCAATTATATAAAAATATATTTTACAACTTTTACTGAACTCTTAGGAGAATTTCATATAAAAAACCTGGCAGACTCAACACAGATAATGGTATGGGAGTACATATGTTCAGACTATGTAACTAGCTGAAAAGACAATTTAAAACTAACCCTAGATTAAATGTTCTCCTGACTTTAAGAGGAAAATTTTAGCTATGCTCGAATACAAAAACATGTTTCTAGACACACAGCTGACTATTTATTCCTTTCAACAAGTGTCAATATTATACCATGTTGTAGGGATTAGAGTGTGTTTAATTTTGACTTATAAAAAGAAATTGAATTTGTAGCCATTTAAAAATATAACCTATGTAAAACTTTAAATTTTAATTGAAAACTTTTTTTAAAGCAATAAACTACTGCAGTTTATAATCAGTCTTATCAATGCTATTATTATTAATCCTTTGCACTGGAGTTACTTTGTAATTATACCAGTAATCATCATCTTGCAAACATGAGTTACACCTGGAAGTCACTGAAAGATACATAAGAAAGGCTCATAAAATATGATACTACAAAGGCTCAGACCCGACTTACAGTCAACTTGTTTGGAGACCTCATCAGTGACTGCAAGTGAGGAGGAAGATATTTGTACAACTGTATTGTAAAGAAATATTGTGTTTCTCAATGTCAACGTGATTACTCATGGACTTCAGTGAGATACACATTCTTAGCTGTTTGTAGGATCAGAGCCCTATATTCCAACTGATATTTTCTCCAGAAATGTATGCTGCTATGATTCTCTAGAATCAATATTCAGAAGGTGCGCTAAATTTGCTATCAAAGTTTCAAAATCCTGCTAGAGACTCTCTCCGAACTTCTGTCTTCAAAGAACAGAGCTAGAAAGTTCAAAGATTACAAAGAAAGGAAACAAGCTATGTTTCAATATATCTGTGAAAAAAATTTAAACCTTGTTGTTTTTAAGCTTTTCTTGTCATGATCCATCAATTTATTTGCTCACTCAAATCCTCAAGAGAGCAAGACCCAAATTCCGACAAAGTCGTTGCACAGAAAGTTATCTTTAATTTTACACGTGTTGCTCAAAGCCTTGTGCTCAGACCTGCAAGAATACGCCTAGTTTCAGAGTCAAAAATGATGCAGTTCCTTGCGTTGACTGGTAACTGTTAGCAATACAAGCAAAAGACATTGCACGGCTGGTGCCAAAGCTTTGAACAAAATTACTTCCTTTAACACACCACCACCTTAATTATGTGCCGGGGAACATAAAGCAGGTCAGACAATTTGTACTGGGACATCATAATTCCATCAGTATAATGCTGACACTGCTAAAGATTTATGAATGGAATGTTGTAATTATTTTTTTAGTAAACATATCAAGTTTCGCTAATGGGGGGGCCGGGAGTGCTGATTAGCTTTTTTTTTTTTTTTTCATTTTTTTATATAAGATTTATGGAAAAGTGGGGGGGGGGAAGGATCTGTAACAAAACCAAAAGCACACACTATGTACAGCCTATAATTCAAGCAGATGTTCTTATATAAGGGCTGCAGGAATTAAAGTCTTCCTGCACATAATTCCATTTACTAACCACTTTCTGTCTGCACAAACCTTCCAGGTTATGACGGACTTTTGCTAAGCTACATTTCTTCAAAAGAAAAAAAAAAAAGGAATAGCAAAAACGAATCTTAAAAATTCATGCTGTTAAGTATCAGCATTCAGCAGCTTAATTGAGGCTCTTTAACTTTTAATCAGCTGGGTGATTCCACTGGAAGTTCCACTGCTGCAATTGTGATAACTACATCCAATAAACTACGTCTCTGGCAGAGTTTCCTTTGGAAATCCAGTCACAACTGTATTTGACTGTAGTAGGCAACGATGCTGCAGAAATAAATTATACTAACGCTAAATCTGAAGAATTCATACTGAAATAATATCCATATACTGCCCCTTTGGTGTCTATATTCAAAAATTTGTTAAGAAAAATAGGAAGCTCAAACAGAGGAAAGAGGGAAAAGCAGGTACCTGGTCAATATTATAATACAGCAATATAATTATTCAATGGCAGAACTACAAACCATGGTCAGAATATTAAAAATTTACTATTTTTAACACTTGCCTGATAGACACATGGCATCCAAAATTCAGGTACGTCTTCAGGTAAGCCCTTTTACTCTGGTCACTTGTAATCAGATACTGGATTTCCTGTGGAGGAAATATAATAAATATGAATATAATTCTTGTAGGAAGGAGGAACTGTCCAAGATTTCAATTTTCTATTTTTTTTTCTTCTCCTCCTTGAAAATCAGCAAAAATACACCAAGACAATCTTTCTAGAACAGTCTCATGACTTTTCTACCATGTTTCCTTCTTATGAGTAAGGAAGAAGAAACAAATATGAGCTAATTCTTCCTGCACCCTGTCATGGCTCTACAAAAGGAATTTTTGTAACAATTGCACAGTCCATGTACCTAACTAATGCTCCATCTCTCTCAGTATAGAGAGAGGCAGAAAGGAAAAGGAACATGATTCAGTTCTAAAAGTGGAGATGCAACTGAATATTTAGTCCTATATGTCATGTCATTAACTAACTTAATAGATTTTTTCAATGGAATAGAATTGATTCATCTCTGATATAGTTGGTGTGAACTGTATTTTTGTTTGATTTCATAAAAAAGCTAAATGCTGCCGTACCGCCATTTGCCAATGGCTTGAATTGTTTCAAACACATCATTTCACGTCCATCTTCACCCACATCTACAGATAACGGACTGACACAATCTAGTTCAGGAATATGTTGTACAATCATGTTTTACAGTCCTGCTAATTCATGAAAACTTTCCCGAATATGTTGCACAGTGTGGATTCCTAGCAGCACACGCTTCCGCACATTTCAACGTTTCTCAAATTATCATTGAAATAAATAATTCCAAGCAAAACGTATAAGTCAAGGACACATTCCTATAAATGCTACAGCTAATGTACAGTGATAGGATAGATTTCTGATCTCAGAATAAAGAGTAATGTTAAATCTTTATTCAGAGATCGGCTTTCAATTATCCTCATATAAGAACACTTCCAAAGAAATCTGGATAGCATCCAGACAGCTTGGGATCACTTATTTTCTTAATTTAAGGCTTTTAATATGTTGTTGATCATAGACGCTGCCATCTTCTTGTGCTTCAAATATGTGACAGAAATGAAACTTCTTTTTTTTATTAATCAGTCAGCTGCAGCACCTGTTCCTATGTTTACTTTTCATATTTCACTAATGCTTTGAAGCTTTGTATAACACTTTGTGGGCATGTTATCTAATTGTAGTCTCCCTATTGATGCTTTCATCTGGTGGGTATAAAATGAAGAATAGTACTGAATTGAATGCTTCAGTGGTATCGGTATGAGTACAACATGTAAAAGAAGGATTTTGTCATATATCATACTTGAACTGTATTGAAAACTTTGCATTTACGGCATGAAAAAATACCCCACAATTATTATAGAGAAAAAAAGATTGAGCATACTTATTTGCCTCTGGATTATATTATTAATATAAAACTAATTTTTTTTTTCACATTGGTGAAATGCACACGGCAAAAGATTAAAATATAGGGTAAAAGTACAAACTGACATCTTGGAAGAGAGAACAGATGGTGAAATGCCAAGATTACTGGTAGGAACAAGAAATTCAGAAGTGTAAGAGGAAGCAACAGTACAGGGCACAGCCACAGCACCAAATGAAACTTTTCTTCTGTACAGCTTTAAAGACTGTTACTTGCCTGGATCAAGGACTTGTGCCACTAGTAGTCTTGATAAGAAACATATGGATACATTTTACATTGGTGTGAGGATGCGATTCTGGTATTATTAGATCAGTCGACAGCATTCCCCCCAGGCAATGGGCATATTGTGAGCATAATGGTATTAATTCTACTTTATTTGCTACAGCTTAGTTGTTTCCTTAGCATTACCCTTCTTGTAATGAAAAGACAGAGGTCAGAAAGTTTTCCAGTGTATTGAAGTTCCACTGTAAGCCATTTGGATGCAAATTCCTAAATCACTCTGTTACAAGGAAGAAGTTATTAAAAAACAACACGTAATTTTATCTTACTGGTTGCAAAGACTCATGCATCTCAGCACTGCAACCTCTCATCACGTTGAGTGTCAGGTACCACACTGTTTTGTGGATATTTGTGCAATCAAAATAGTGAATGGAAGGGTGAGTTGGAAGAATCCACTCACATATACAAAGTACCCTGAAGGGTTAGTTTGGCAACAAAGTCAATTTTCATTCTAATAATCACACATGAGAAAAACAGAAATTTCACCCATAAATAGTTGTCAAAGAGATTCTGAACTGTCTTCAAACCTCACCTTTCTCAGTTTCAGCTTTTACTTGACCTAAAGCATTTTTGCACTCAAAAAAAATCTATACTGCCTGCTGTGTACAGAGTTTGCAAAGATTTCTAATGAGAGCAAACTCTTAAAACCTNAAAAAAGAAATGAGTAGTACAAATATTACAAAAGTGCGTGGACAAGAAACTCATTTAAATTCTCAGATTGTTTCAGGAAAGCCAAATTTAGTTGGGACAGTAAGTAAAAAAAAAATGTAAGCAGAAAACACTGTGGAAACTTAAATTTACTTGTCAACAGGAATTAATAAAGCGGGATTCACATCCAGCTTTATTTCAAAACCTGCTATTGGCTAGAACTATTGATATTTTGGATTCAAGTTTGCTCTGCTGATCTCAACTAGAAATTTGCTAATCAAGTTACTGAGCCAATGTGTCACCCATGCATTTTGTTTCTATTCTCTTTGAGGACTGTAAATTTTAGATGCAGAGTTGTGTTTGGCTTTGGAACACTTGTAATATTTGGGAGTGCTTGACGTGAATTTCCACAAACAAATTCAGGGTAATGTGTGAAGATTTTTCCCACTAGGAAAGCATTCTGACTTTTGAAACATTCAAATGAGGTACCACTCCAGACAGCGACTACAGAGAACTCCTGGGGCTTCTCATACCAAAACAGTCCTTCAGCAGATTCATTACTTAAGCTTAATCTCAGCTCAAAGACTTGTTCTTCAGGAGTCCCACATGGCTGTTCTGGACTCAAGGGTGACAAACTCATCAAAATATCAAAAATAACATTTTAGAGGTTAGTTTCAGATCAAAGTAGAGTGTCTATGAGGATACACAGACTTGTGTTAAAAAATAGGATGGGTAGATAACCTAATGAAGTACCAGCAGTCTCTGGTAAGTCTGAGGATTGATAGGAAACGAGTATCATCTTTTTTAAGAGAATCTTAATAAAGCCTTTTAAAAACTGTCTTATTCATACCATACGTAAGATTGGACACCTCTAGTCAAATGTTAAGAGGACAAATATCTCATGTTAAGGCAAGAAGATGCAGCTGCATGTTATCTATTGAG
>WAAB01013368.1:0-65752 GCA_013389865.1 Piaya cayana | reverse complement strand
CAAAAGATTAAAATATAGGGTAAAAGTACAAACTGACATCTTGGAAGAGAGAACAGATGGTGAAATGCCAAGATTACTGGTAGGAACAAGAAATTCAGAAGTGTAAGAGGAAGCAACAGTACAGGGCACAGCCACAGCACCAAATGAAACTTTTCTTCTGTACAGCTTTAAAGACTGTTACTTGCCTGGATCAAGGACTTGTGCCACTAGTAGTCTTGATAAGAAACATATGGATACATTTTACATTGGTGTGAGGATGCGATTCTGGTATTATTAGATCAGTCGACAGCATTCCCCCCAGGCAATGGGCATATTGTGAGCATAATGGTATTAATTCTACTTTATTTGCTACAGCTTAGTTGTTTCCTTAGCATTACCCTTCTTGTAATGAAAAGACAGAGGTCAGAAAGTTTTCCAGTGTATTGAAGTTCCACTGTAAGCCGTTTGGATGCAAATTCCTAAATCACTCTGTTACAAGGAAGAAGTTATTAAAAAACAACACGTAATTTTATCTTACTGGTTGCAAAGACTCATGCATCTCAGCACTGCAACCTCTCATCACGTTGAGTGTCAGGTACCACACTGTTTTGTGGATATTTGTGCAATCAAAATAGTGAATGGAAGGGTGAGTTGGAAGAATCCACTCACATATACAAAGTACCCTGAAGGGTTAGTTTGGCAACAAAGTCAATTTTCATTCTAATAATCACACATGAGAAAAACAGAAATTTCACCCATAAATAGTTGTCAAAGAGATTCTGAACTGTCTTCAAACCTCACCTTTCTCAGTTTCAGCTTTTACTTGACCTAAAGCATTTTTGCACTCAAAAAAAATCTATACTGCCTGCTGTGTACAGAGTTTGCAAAGATTTCTAATGAGAGCAAACTCTTAAAACCTCTCTTCTTTTTTTTTCAGATAAACATATTTGATCTTTCCAGTCATTATCATTTTAACTTACAAAGTGACATTATGCCAAAAAGAAGGAATTCATAAATTAGTTCCAATTTAGAAAGTTTTCTTGTCATTGTATAAATGACAGATCTTTAAAAAGACGACTTAAAATGAAATGCAATAAAAAAAAAAGTAAGCAGAAAACACTGTGGAAACTTAAATTTACTTGTCAACAGGAATTAATAAAGCAGTGTTCACATCCAGCTTTATTTCAAAACCTGCTATTGGCTAGAACTATTGATATTTTGGATTCAAGTTTGCTCTGCTGATCTCAACTAGAAATTTGCTAATCATGTTACTGAGCCAATGTGTCACCCATGCATTTTGTTTCTATTCTCTTTGAGGACTGTAAATTTTAGATGCAGAGTTGTGTTTGGCTTTGGAATACTTGTAATATTTGGGAGTGCTTGACGTGAATTTCCACAAACAAATTCAGGGTAATGTGTGAAGATTTTTCCCACTAGGAAATCATTCTTGGTTTTGAAACATTCAAACGAGGTACCACTCCAGACAGTGACTACAGAGAACTCCTGGGGCTTCTCATACCAAAACAGACCTTCAGCAGATTCATTACTTAAGCTTAATCTCAGCTCAAAGACTTGTTCTTCAGGAGTCCCTGAACGTGGCTGTTCTGGACTAATGGGTGACAAACTCATCAAATTATCAATAATAACATTTTAGAGGTTAGTTTCAGATCAAAGTAGAGTGTCTATGAGGATACACAGACTTGTGTTAAAAAATAGGATGGGTAGATAACCTAATGAAGTACCAACAGTCTCTGGTAAGTCTGAGGATTGATAGGAAACAAGTATCATCTTTTTAAGAGAATCTTAATAAAGCCTTTTAAAAACTGTCTTATTCATACCATACGTAAGATTGGACACCTCTAGTCAAATGTTAAGAGGACAAATATCTCATGTTAAGGCAAGAAGATGCAGCTGCATGTTATCTATTGAGGTATTTTTTCTGAATAAGCTTAACAAATAGCCTAGAGCAAACCTGGTTTCAGAAGAGAGCAGTTTAGTTTCTGAATACAAATAAGTAATAAAAAGAAAAACATCAGGGCTTTACATCTCTCATATTAACCAGAAAAGCAAGGTAAACTGGAAAATTCAGGATGAATTGCTGTCTTTACATAAGGAAATGCCACTGACTCTGTTGAAGTGCATATTTCACCTTCGGTATTGGATGTATGGGGTAAGACCATCAGAACTCAACAGGAATACAATGATGCTACTGGATCAGCTTCCAATAATAATCAATTGAAATTTTTTAACATTAACAGCTACGTAAGTATAAAGACTCCTTAGCCTTTCATTGGTTATAATAGGTGGTCTTCAAGCAACCTATCTTATTTCAGTGGGGAATGTTGAATCTGAGTCTATCTAGTACAATTTCAACAATTTCAGTGAAACCACAACCAATAGAAGCTTCAACACAATTCGAATGATCTGTAATCCCCACCTATAAAGTTTTCTGGTTTTCATTTTTTTCCCTGTGTAGTAGACCTCCGTTTGTTACTTTAATGGCTAGATTCAAGGCAGAAAGCTAAATGATTTTTAGGATAATGTTTTAGTGTGTGTTTCACAATGGTTTTTATTGAGCTGTAAAGCACTTGGGTGCACAAAGAGAAGAAGGTGCATTTTAGAAATGAAACTATTAAGTAACATTATCTTGCCATGGATCATTCCCTTTGGGGAGAAAAACCATTTAAAAAGCATAACTCAATTCATTCAAAATATGATAANCAAAAGCCATGTATATCGTTTTTTTTTTTTTTTTTGTAAGCAGACATTAGCAGAGTTATGCCTATCAATTATCTTGAAAAGATTGTTCACTGATTCTAAAGAAGACACAAACTGTCTCCTTCAGTTAATTGAGAGTTAAATTAGTGTGTATTTCTGAAACACAGGCCCTGTATCCATTTTGTAGGTCATTGGATCCCATGAGCGTCCTGCACACAGGAGATTAACAATGTCTTTTGAAGTATATTAGTTCTCCTATCACACTTATGAACACTGCTTAATATAGAAAAGTAATATTACAATCCGAGTTGTAATATTACACAGTAGGGAAACACCATTTCTGTTTTACAGATGGCCAGTTAAGAAATGAAGGAATTAAGTGGTTTTTCCATTGTCAAACCAGAAACCTGTATCAGAAAAGAGAAAATCTAGGCCTTCTGAGTCTTGTCTGATTTCCTGAACCATCAAACTATTTTTCTTTTCTGGCATGAATAAACCTCTAGTTGCAAAAAGGATTGGTGAAAGCATCAGTTCATCATGGGATGAAAGAAAAAGAAGAGAAGAACCATCACACACCATATAATAGAACCTGTACAGCAGCTTTCTTCTCCAAAAAAAAAAAAATCCCCAAAATCTCAGATAAATAACACGCTCATTTAAAAAAAAAAAAAAGAGAAAGAGAAAATTAAGTATCTTAGACGAACAGAAAAAGATGTTTCAACTGAGGCATGAAAATAAATTATAATAATTATCACCTATGCAATGCTTTTCATCTTCAAAATGCTGTATAAATATTATTTTAAAAATGCTGTATAAATATTACTTCAAAAATCTGCACAACACCTCAATAAAGCAGGTAAATATTAAGCATAATGTAATAACTTACACCCTTGTATGATTTAAAACAATTTTCATTCTAGAAAATTAAGGAAAAAAAAGGCTGGAAGGCTAAAAGAGTTAGTTTAAGGCACCTGAGCCGGCCTCTTTCTGCAGAAAAAGCCCTGTGCTGCCATGTAAGAGGACTGTAATTCTCACAAGCATGCATGAACTAGCTTTAGTTTATCTAGTATGGAGTCAGTACAAACCAGCCAACCAGAGTTCAACAAGGCTACTAAGTCTATTCTAGATCCAGGCAAATACTACAGGATAGTTAACCTGGATTTCATTCAGTGCTACGCAGTCACTAGCAGGATACAAGTTAGCTAATTAAAAGCTGACCTGAGTATCTCCTACCAAGGGCTGTCACGCATCTAAAATGCAGCTCAGGCAGGTCCAAAGCTGGGACTGGAACTGTAGAGCTGGCTCTGAAATCTTCTCCCGCAGCTCAGAGGCAAGCAAACGGGCAAACATAGCGAGGCTATTTCGCACATGATGGAGCTGCAGTGGAGATGGAGCTTTTACACCTGCAGAGCCTGCCAAAATAATGTAAAAGGGCAAAAGGGAAGGTGGTAAGTCTAATCAAAGACAACGTTTTGAGCTGAATAAAACACTTAACTGCATGGAAAATTCCATTAGGTTGATTAGACACTTGCCTTAGGGTCCTCTTAAAACAACTGTTAAAAAAAAAAAAGATAGCTATTGCAATGCGGCTTAAAAATATTGGAAAAGCAGGAAATGGAGCTTATTAGAGCTCAAATTAGATCCAAGATTTATGTGAAGAACATTTGGCCTCTTTAAAAGGCCTGCTTAATCCCTAGATGGTTTTTATTGTTTCTATTATTATTATTTATTTATACAGTGCGATAAGTATACATGGCACTTTACAGACAAATAAAAAAAAACACGGGTCCTTCCCCAGAGAGTTTACAGTACCTGAACCAGCAAAGAGTTAAGAACATGAGTGACTTTATTTGCAAGACCAACCTGCCTTGGAACCAATGAGATACTTTTGAAAAAATCAACTTATCAAGATGATTATCTCTTCCGGATTGGACTCCCGGGTCTCAGACATTCAATCTTAATTCACAGCTGTAGAACTCAGTTGACTGGAATAGCTACCCAAGTTTCAATGACTTCTCTTGAGTAAATCTTAGAGTAGTGTTTTGTTCCAGGTTACGCATGATGGAGATAAACCAAAACAACAAAGAGGCGAAGCTAAACTTTTTCTGTACTGCTAAGTTGCTTCACTGAAAGTCTTCTACTAGTATTTGTGATATTTTCTTGACTGGAGCAGCAAATTTAGTCAGTGATTGAGAAACAACTGTGTGATGTGGTTTAGTGCAAAATGGGGAAGCTGCATGTTGTTTGTGTTCCTTCTTACTATACACTAGTGTTAACGAGCTGTTTCTTCAGGGACAAATGGCCAGATCTCGCTATCTGGACTCTAAAACTACTAAATTTGAACTTTATTACAGCTTGTGTAATACGACAGGTATAAGCCTAAAGTAATATTGCATGGGAGTGTTCTTTCTTGTTTTACTTTGCAAAAAAAGTACTCCTGGTTTCCATTTAGAAACTCAATATACCGTTGGTTTTTGTCTGGAAGATGAGAGAATCCTATTCTTCTCACTGTACTGATGCCCCTATTTTTGCGAATGGAAAAACTGGAGCTACCTCAAGCTACTTACAGTTTGGAGGGTAGTAATGACTGCTCCAAATGTGCAACACTATTTGCTTGCATATAAACTTTTAATAATGTTCATTAAACTTTATTAGAATTGTACGTGCAGCCAGATCAGGGTTACAAATTAAAACCTCAACCCTGCAAACACTTAAAGAACTTTATTCACGTGAGAATCAAAAAAGAAATTCTCTTCCTGTAGTCTTCACTTAAATTGAATCTGCAACGTAAATACAATGCTACTTTTTTTATAATCTCTGGTATTAAAGTTAAAAACATCTATTCAAGGAAGAAATTCTATATTAGTATTACATTAAAAAATAAACAATTTCCCATCTTTTTTGAAATTGCACTTTTTTTTTTCCCTGTGGAAAAAATTTCTAGTGCAACAGACTTGGTAAAGCCAATGAAGAAATGAAGTCTGATTCTTTGCATGTGATGATATGCAGAAGTCCTAGTCAGAAGAGACACTGAAGTCTGTAGAAGTCTTGCAATAAGCTTTACTTGCAAAAGGATCAAACCCACAAAGCTTGATACAGAAGCCCAGTGAAGCTAGTAAGAATTTCCCCATTGATAAGCTTTGGATCAGATGCAGCATGACCAACAGAGCTGCAGGATAGGAAGCAGTCGTAAGAGCCAGAAAGAGTTTTTAAAGAAAACAGACACGAGTGTCGTAAAGCCCAGGTCAAACTCCATCACCAAGACAAGTGTGTGTGATTTAGTTACACCTCTTTTAGGGCTAAGTATAGTATTTATGGTTATTTATTTAGCTTGAAACGAAAGGTAAAGTAGTCCCATTTATTTGAAAAAGTATGTTTTTATTACATTGATTAATTTCATTTGAAAAAGATTTTTTTTTCCCTAAAACTATTAGCAGTTAAGCTAGATTTTTTTTTTTGTTTATATCTCAGATGAGACTGCATATAATTATGCATAATCTGATACCAAATGATTCCTTGTTTACAATTTGGTTTGTCTATTTTCTTGTGTGAGCAAGAATTAATATACTCAGGCATGGAAGAAATATGCTATATTATCTTTTAGTGCATTTCTTTAGAACATGCCATACATCATCCTTAACTCCCTAATGACATTCAAAATAGCCAGAGGAAAACACAAATAAATACAAATATCAACAAATACAGTAACAGGAAAATAATATAAGATACAGACTTGCATAACGTTACGTTAAGCATGTATAATATAAGCAAAGGAAATCATAATCTGACTCCAACTTTTTGAATAATCATAGAAAAATATTTAATGGTTGTCTAGCTTGGATGATAAGCGAAGTCAGAGTAGTGACACAGTCACGACTTGCTCTTCTACAGCGACTAGATGATAAAAAAAACTCAGATCTTCCATTTCATTTTCTCTGTGTGGGAAGACCCCATCACAATCATACTCTTTTCTAAATACTAGCACCCTCCAGTGTGCACACCCAGTAACATACACCCCGTCCCTGACTCCTCAGTGAGCTTACTACTTGCTGGACCCCTCGGATCAGGAATCAGATCTGAAGTAGCAGATGTTTTCATAAAAGCCCAGGACTGCATGATTCTGAACTGGGGTGCTTGAGGAATGATGGAACTATATAAAGATCTGGCAGTTCTGTTAGACAGAATAATTCACTTGAGAAATTACTGTAAAAATTTGGAGACTCACCTTCAGACCCACCCTTCCTAACACCACCAGGTTTACTAAGCTCACTAACTTCTTCCACTTGCTACTTCTCATTTTCAACACACATTTCCAACTAACTGTACATAATTGAAGGTCCCAGACCATTTTGATTCAATACAACTTTCTCTATTCCTTTCCTTTTGACTTTGTCATATGTTTTTACTGTGGTGAGTCACAGAGCCTTTCATTTCGTGTAGGCATGCATCCCCCCTGAATTCCTTGTTGTTAATTGTGAGGAAAAAGGAACAAAAGTATTTTTAATTTGGATTTTTTTTTTCACCCCAGGTACAGAAGGATGTCTCTGTTACAACAGGTGAATTTAGAGTATGGTAAGACTCAAAAGTTTACATCCCATATAAGCAATTTAAGTTCATTACATTTTTTATTTTGATGCTTGTTGTTATGTTGGATTTTGAGTGTATGGAGTGACAAGAAAAATGTAAAGTTCAGAATGCTGAGAATGTTGCTCCTTGCACAGTTAATAATCCAGGATTTTCTGTTTCCTTTTCTCTAAGGTCATCCTTAGTTATAACTTTCCTTTCTCTCTCAACAGTTAGCTTGTTTTTTATTTATTTTTACTATGTTATCATTGTATGCTGTCATTGCTTCCCACCTAGATGTAATAGCATTTTTTTGTGGCATTTTAAGAAATAAAATTTCATATGGCCTATCTCTCCAAACCATAATCCTGCAAAAGCACTTCTCAAATTCACGTACAGGAAAGATGAAATAGACAAAATATCTCTGAAGAAATTACCTGTGGTAGTAACTGCATTGTAAAGTTTGACCTTATGAAATAAGTAATGCGATGACCATTGGAGATCTATAGTATTTCAAGGCCTGCCAGTGTCCCTCTGAATGTTCCTCAGAGGGATAAAAGCTGTTTAACCTGTCTTGCAACTAAAATTAAAGCTTATTCCTACTAAACTACTCACAGCATCAGATTCTAAGGGCAGCTGTGTTCACTGGCACACTGTAATTCTAAGTTTGCTCATTCTTACTTTTGATATTTACAGTGTCTCCCCCTCTTCTAGTCATTTAGTGACTTATTTGTTCACAAATCGCTTCAGAAAAAAGTTCTCATAGTAACATTTTCGTACTTAAAAATTAATAGAAAAAATGCAGAGATGGTACTTATTAAAATGTGATCACTGACTTGAACCATATAGTACCAATATAATTCCTATTCTTGTCCCCCCAGAAACAAAGCTGTATATTCACTTTTTAAAAAAAATTAATTTCTAATTGCTGGAATGTTCAACTGGAAAGTGCACCTATTTTCAAGTATGGCACTCTTCTATGTTCCCGTCTCCTGTTTTTGCAGTGATTTAACTTAACTGTAGCACGGAGAGGCTGGATGAAAACGAGAGATGACATCACATCTATCTGGATCAACAAGGTGGTAAATAAGTACAGTGACTCCAGCTGAATGGATCAACAATTAAGTGGAACTATGTTTTCCCATAACTGTCTAACATAAACCACAAGAACCCCAGTCTTTGGAAAACTCTCCTTTAAAGCAAGACTAATTAATTCAATATTCATTGGTTTTTTGTACATGTTAATACCTTTTATACATCCTTAACCTGAATAGTCTTTTGACTTCTAGAAGGTCACTATGAGGTCTCCTTAGAGCCTTTTCTTCTGAAGGCTGAACAACCCAAAGTCTCTCAGCCTGTCCTCATATGGGACCTGCTCCAGCCCTCTGATCATCTTTGTGGCCTCCTCTGGACCCATTCCAGTAGTTCCATATCCTTCTTCTCTTGAGGATCCCAGAACTGGACACAATACTCCAGGTGGAGTACATCAAACAAAACTCAGACTAGACCTTTTTTTCAAGTTTTTGTATATTTGATTCTGATACACAGTATGAAGGACTGAAACTGCTCTTCATGGACCAAAAGAGCAGTGATATCACAATGGCAGCTTAACTTGCCTCCTGCTAACCCAGAGGAACTGGAAAAGAAATTTATTCTCACAATGGAAATGAGCCATTGAGGATGGTTAATAAGCATGTTTTCTAGGGTTTGGGTTAAGGAGTTGGCTGGATGAGAGCCAGGATTAAAAGAATTGTAATAATTCCAGATTGTAGGTCTCAGCTGATTGTCCAGGGGTTCAGATTAGTCCAAAACCATTCTGGTTTTTGGCAAAACCTAAGTTCTAGCTCTTCATTTAAAGCTCATTAACAATCCCAAAGACAGGTTTCTTAGTGAAACGTCACCAAAGAAACATGTACAAGGAACAAAATGTGATGAAAGGTAAAGAGCTTTTGACTGATGAGCTTCATGACCAAGCATATGCAAGTAATAATGGGCAGTTTTAAGACTTATGTGACCTGAACTGGCAGAAGTTGATAAGTAAACCTCAGTAGTATCTCTGAGAGAGGAAGCTGTAAGAAACCTCATATTTGAGAAGATTTATGTTACTGAGCTCAACATTTTGCAGCTAGACAAAATCTTGGCAAAATCTTCATTTCCAGTACTAAGAAAGAAGTAAAGAACTCATCCTCTTCTGTAAAACTATTTCTCCTGCTGTTATCCTACTTAATTTATTTTCCCTGCAGAGGCTTGAGCTTCAACTCCACTCAAATTGCAACATCAGAGTGTGCAAATCTGTAGACGCTGTCTGTGAAGAGAACCAAGTAACCAACCAAGCTCAGTGTTAAAACTTGAAATATCTTCTGATTGGACATTCTAGCTCTTTGCAAGTCCTGCTGAAGCTGCAACATCAGAGGAGACAAGACTTATGATTCACTTCATTGACTGATATTTAGTAGTTTATCTATTGTAAAAACAGGTGCAAGACTGCCAAGTACCTTTCAGTACGCTTATTGCCAAGAAGACAAACCAGCATCATATCTTTGGCAGATACAAACGGGAATAGCATTCATGTCTCCAGGGGAGATGTACAAACTGAAATTATGAGGCAATTCATTCACAAATTGAAGGTCTGATACAAAAAGTCCCAAGATTATCCATATAGCTTGGGAACCAAGAGGAGGAAGGGAGAGACAAAGAGATTGGCTATAGAAAACGTTCTAACCTGTCACACTGAAACAAGGCTCGATTTGATTACTTCACTCAGTATGAGTGGACGTATGTTCAAATACAGATATTTTCTTACCCTCAGTCAGAAAATGTCAGTGTGCAAGGCTGAATAAGGAGTTAACAACAGCCCACAACACTTTCTCTGTGAAGCAGTTTTTAGCTAACAACATCACTGTTCTTGAGCACTCACCATATATGCAAATATATGTTTCTATGCAAACTGGTAACATTTAAATGTATGACTTTCATCACTGCTGTCCAGATATTGCTCTTTGAAGTCCTTAGTTTTGTTTAATATTAGATAACTGAAGATAATGTTCGTAAAAATAAGCAATATTGCATAAAGTTACTCCCCTTCAAGAAAAGACCTATTCCTAATGACATCATTGTGCTAAGATCTCTCAATTCTTGACTTAAGGGTGTTTTAGCGTGCAAATGACACCAAGAAATAATTATTCTTTAATATCAACCTTCCTTTGCTTTATCAGTTCTACTGTGCCCCACTCAGTGCTCACAGAAGTGGTTGCTCAGGAGGTTATTGAGCACTATGAGATGGAAAGAGGTTCATATCATGTTCCTGTTACCCTCAAACTGAGCACTTCCAGGATGGAAAGCAACTGATTCAGAGAAATCTTCTACAAAGTAAACACACACTAGATGGATCTGGGCCTAGTTACTTCTAAAAAGTGAGAATACGTAGAGACCCGTAAAACACACTTATAATTTTTGTGTGACTAGTTCCTATCCTACTGCCCAGACAGCTCCTGTATAATTTGGAGGATAATCTTAGCCAAATGAGGAAGATATTTGCATTTTGCAAATGACTGGCAATAGTCTAAACAAGAGATTTAAATTACTATAATTTCTTTGCTCCTTCACCAGAAACAACTGTGTTTATATTTACCAGAAATCTCTTATGTTAGCATTCATTCCCAAGCGAAGCTGTACTACTATACATATCAGATGTTTTAGTTTCCATGAAAAAAACCCCGTTAATTTATGATGGATTATTTCTTTGACTATTCCTGTAGGCCACATAGGCAAAGAACGACTTGGTAGACTGATAACTGCAAGTTTTTTATCTATACAAAGAAGGAATGTCACTATTGGTTTGCTAAAAAGATCTGAAATTGGAGCCAGTAAACTCAGTCTGGTGGTACATACACTCTGAAGGTGCACAAGCTATAAAACTCCTCATTCTGCAAAACTGTGAGGCTTTCTCCTGAGCTCTTAATGTCCCGGTGTTCACAAGCATTAAGTCAACAGACATTTACAAAGACTGTTTTAGAACTAAATACATAATTACATAGGAAAACTGAGATTAATATGACGAGAAAATATTCCTAATTTGAATACAGAACTAACAAACATGAAGGAACAGAGGTATGACAGACAAAATGGAACTTCAGTTTATTTCTAACAAACAAAAAACCTACCATCTTCCTATTAATATGGTGATTAAGCTTTATCCGCTGTTCAGCAATTTTTGGCCTCATCTATTTTTTGCATTGTCAAAAATGGAAGCTGCCTTTTAAATGTACAATGTGTAAAAGTCACCATAATTAAAGGAAATGCTACAAGCTCATTTCCATGAAATTAAATTTAAAAAAAAAAATAAAAAAAGAAAGGGAAAAAAAAAAGGAAGGAAGGAAGGAAGGAAGGGAGGAAGGAAGGAGTTTAAAGCCTGGATGTTTAGACAGCCCTGCAAGCCCCCTTGTGACCTTACTCTGATATTTAACAAAACATTAATCTTCTTGCCAGCAATTATAAAGAATACAGTGATGTCGCTGGAGCTCAGTGAGTGAGTAATAGTAATTCCATTGTTCTCTTTTATTTATGCCTTGGCTGTACCAGGCAGATGAGGTAAGTTGGGGCTTTTTATATGTTATTATTCTGAACTGGCAATACATAAAGGCTGATTACACAAATATCTGTCTGTTTCTGAAGCAGTGTTTCACACCTCCTTCCAGCTCATGATCAAAGCGTTTCAACATTTTATTATGAAATCATGAATCCCCACTTAGTTTGCATATGAATTATAGTCTTTTCTTTAAAAACACTGGTGTACAACAGTGACACTGCCTTTTGAACCAAGGAACAAAACAAGGTGTTACACATTACTTCTTGAAGACAATGACTTGCTGAATAATTCTGTTTGTTGGAGCACAGTCCAACCTCCCTATTGAATACAAAGGCCCTGAGACCAAAGAATTTTTTTTTCTGTGAACAGACCAGTGATTTTGTTTAACTTGCAAGAAAAAAAAAAAAAGAGCAGAGACCTATTAACAAGTGGATAAAATGTTGCCATGCAGCTGCAGTTATAACAAATCTAAAAGAGCTTTCCTCTGCTTTTCTGAAATGCAGTAGTTACATTAAAAGTTGAAAATAATTAGATTATTCATAGAATCATAGAATCACCAGGTTGGAAGAGACCCATTGGATCATCGAGTCCAACCATTCCTAACAAACACTAAACCATGTCCCTCAGGACATGTTCAGTTAGTAACACCCCATTGTACACACCTTGCACTCTGAAACCTTCTATGTGGGTTCCATATGTTCCATAAAGCACAATGAAAGAATGGCCAGGAAGGTTATAGTATCCCTAAGATTCAACCCTACTGCTTTTCAGGGATCAGCTTCATAACAAAACTTGATGCTCAATCCTTCTGCCTCAGATGAAGTTATCCACATTGGGTTTTTTACCCTCTAAGACACTTGCATGTCAAAATCTCAGAAGTGCGAATCAGAGATAAGAGTTCCACTGACTTTTACAAGAACATTTAATTGTTGATGCTTATGCATATTCCTGTATGACATAAACACTTAATGGAGTGTCAGCAGTTGTTCTTTTACATATACTATGAACATACACCATGTTTTCCCTCACAGCAGTCTGAAAAGAGTGCCATTCTGATAAAATATATTCATATTCTAAATGTTTTCCAACTTTGCTTTACAGAATACAAATATGAACTGGGAACAACCTTATGAACAGCTTTGCGGTCAGTGATTTGCAACTACTAATTTTGTTATTAAATTTGTCCTGCCATTTGTGCCACTTCTGTCAAAACAGGATTTGATCCATAACAGGATTTGACCTCTTGTATTTGTAATGACATCTTCTCCCTTTGTTCATTTCTTTGTAGAAGTGAATAGAAGTTTCTCCTAGCAGAGACAGATTCAGCTCATCTTTATAAATCTGATAATGTCACCAAATCAAAATGTAAGGTGGGAAGGTAAAGAGAATTTTTTTCTATGTTCCATTACCTGCCCTAAAGAATGAACAATCTAAACGCTGATTGCAGCACTTCCATACAGTTGTACAGTGAAAGATCAGAGAGCCAAGACAAGAGTCTAGAGAAAAATACTTGGTTTGTTAAAAGACTTTTTTGGGTCATCAGTAGATGGCTAAAGTAATTAAACTTAACACAGCATTTATTTTCTGAACAGCTACAGGCTTAGCTTGTTACACTGAATAGTATTTTCCTCTTGGAATAAATCCATGGAGGTTATCCAAAAGCAGGTTCAACTCAATGGCAACTAATGTAACCTGGCACTGTATTAATAGTGGGGCTGAAGTGCTAGGGCTGTGAAACCTCATACATTTTTTGTCATATGATATAACATCTTTTGCCAGCCCATTCATTACATTTGAAACATTTTGCAAAACTGGCTACCACTTCAGACTTTCCCTGTGAAATAACTCTGAATATGCATCTTTGACCCTACGATAATTTCTTCAGTACAGCCTAAATCTGGGAGGCTCTTAGGTTCTGCACATTAACATAACTTGGATCTTCCACACTAGTGTATTTTAAAGCAGAACAGTACAGCATTGCATTATGGGAGATTAACAATTATGTTTTGATTGGTACAAATGCATTATTATTGGCTCACTGCTGCATTCACCTTGCAAGATAACACCTGGATGGCTGCCTGCCCTGCCTTCCCTTTTCTGCAGCTGTTGGTTCACTGCTCATGGTTGGACTCTATGATCCAGTGGGTCTCTTCCAACCTGGTTATTCTATGATTCTATGATTATTGAAACAAATTATAAAGCCCCTTATATATATATATATATAAATATAAATCTATATAAATAAAAGACCCCTAATACTACTCACACTCCTTGTGCAGACTTAATAGAAGTGCCAAATCAAAAAAGGAGAGATACCTGTCTTAATGCCAAACTCAGTAAATAATCCATCTGGTCCTGTTCACAGACAGACAGGCCACACCTCTGAGTGCCTTGCAATGTGAATTAAGGTTTTATGGCAATGTTGGAGAAACAAAATAATTTTTGAGAAAAGTGAAAAAAATCCTCTCTCAAACTAAAATACAGGAAATGTGGCTCAATACATCATGTAAGTCATTATGTGATATTACACCATTCCTCTGAGCTATGACTTTACATAGTGCTGGAAACGATATGAGATAAGAAAAGGAGTTGTAGCCAATTCCGTAAGACAGACATTTTTTAACTTGAGAAAATGTGCTTTTGCAGGACAGATGCTTGTGTGACTAACTTAGTGAATTTCTGCTTAAAAGCCTAATTTTACGGAACAAAATTTGTCAAAGCTAACATTACATAATGTGGGTTTGCCCATTTTTTACATTATTAACTTATTTATACTGTAGCCTCATGAATCCCACACTTTACTGTATAGATATTGCATTCTCTATACTTGAATGGATCACAAAGATGATTACTTTTATAATCACCACTGTATCACATGCACAGCGTCCATCGCTATAAAGTAGCTAAATAATATTAAATCAATTCGGAACAATATTGTAACTAGAAGCAGTTATCAAAACAAGCTTCATTCAAAAGGCTAAGAATTCCTCATTCTTTGCCTCTTTTCTACTACCAGCTCTCAAACGTATAGAATATGTGAATCTTTCTGTAAAATTTAAAAAACCCACTTTCAATATCATCAATACAGAATTAATCTGCATGTTCTGTAAAAATCTGGAGTACATCTTGAGGCAGTCAGAATGAAAAAGTCTACCTAGGAAAAAAATGTTATTGTGTTATGCTCAAACTATTAACCTATTATACTATTTGTCATATTGTTGGCCCATGTAGCCTCATGTTCTTGCCTAGAAATATCTGATGTTTTTGCAGGTTAACTAGAGATAAGAGTGTTCACAGTTCTAGAACTCTAGGTCGAGATGACTTTTTGGTCTCCCAGAACTGGAACACGTAGAATATTTTAGTTAAGTATTGCTGACTCAAGGACATCTTTAAGAATTAAAAAAGCTCAGCACAACTAGTAGAAATCGTAGAGCCCGATTTATTTTCATTTCAGGTTTCTTAATTGTCAGGGCAAAAGTACTGTAATGGGAGGTAAGCATTAAGTATGCAGCTCCTAAATCAGCCACATGTTACACTGCTGAGCAGAACAACTGTTAAATACTTTTAGAAGATAGACTCTAAATACGTACAGAAAACGGCTGTGGGATTAAGCCATATATGATTTGTGAAGATATCTTTTCTCTCTGTAGCATCTGTTCTCATTATGAATTCATTTTCTTACCTTGGTTCCGTTTCTTAAATCTGAATACTTAACAAATATTTCCAATGGCTTACATGAATAATCAAAGCCTGCAAATAATACTTTCCATATGGTTAATTCATTAGGAAAATAAAAAATACATTTGCACTATTTTAGTGCTTCTGCTTCCAATGTGATTTTACGTTACTTTGTAAATTATGCTAATTTTAATCTATATAATCTCAGCATCTTTAACAAATTAACAGTGAGGAATATCAGTGAAAAGCAAGTTATATCCACTTGAAATAAATTAAGATGCTATTTATATCTGATACATATTCTTTCCAGTCATGATGGGACTGATGCAAGACCATCACTTCAGTTATTTCCCTCACTCAGATGTTTCTTTGCTCTCTGTTGCCAAAGTCTATTGTTAACTGTTCATAAAAGGTCTTCCTAGAGATTGATACATTGCATGGGTTCCTTAGCCTGTCTCTCCATACTCATGCTGAGATTACATCTACCGATTTTCTAGCTCTTTTTCTCCAGGTTTTGTGCTGCAGCCCCTTCCTATTTGAAGTTTCTGTTTTCATAGATGACCTTTACTTTCTTATACTTAATTCCTCCTAAGTGCTGTAATTTCCAAATGTTTTTAATTCCATAAGCTGTTTCCTGTGATCTTCTCCAGACTACTTCTCAGCATGGTTTTCAGTTTTCTCTGGGGCTATATTTTTTTTATCCACCTCTTCCTCTCCTCTCTCTTCCCTCAGCATACAACAGCACTGGCCTCCTTCAACCATAGCTCATCTGTCTGTTTAGCATCTGTTTGTCATTCATACCCCTTGATGTTATAACACTCATCTTTTTCATATTCTCATCTATAACCCACTGTGAAAACTTGTGCAATACTTAAGAGTCACCATAGAGCATTTAGTTCTATTTCTTCTATTAGGATATTTGCCTCCTTATCTTCAATAGTCTCCTTCCTCCTTTAGTATTGTCATCACTATTTTTAATTTACTGCTTCCTGCAGCTGATCTTTAATTAGAAAGTTGTAATACGACAGTGAATTTGCAGAAGCCCCACTTGTCCACTCGGCAGATATAAGGATCCACTCCTAAATAAAGAGCTTGTCAGATGCCAAAACCCAAGCCTTCCATTACTTTTATTACAGATAAGGAAGCCTACTGAAAATGTCCTGATTTGTCCAAATACTAGAAATCGTTAATACAACAAATACATTCATTTAAAAAATGCACTAACTCTGTAAAATTAACTTTGGATAGAACAATTACTAAAATCAGTATATAGTGGGCATGCTATTCCACATCTTAGCTCCTCTGTTTCTCTATGCATCTGTGAATCAACGCAAGCTAAACAAAGTAAAATTTTTTGCACAATGTTCTCTCTTGAGGCTGAATTAAGTTTGTCCATTGCTCTGAAATTATTATTATTGATGTTACTTTCGAGAAAACTTGAAGAGTGAAATCATATGTCAGGGTGCAGTTTGGGCATGTAAAATACACCCACTTTTTAATATAAAATAATAAAGCTTACAAGCTATGCATCTGACAGGTAAGATGAATAGAAAAATGGGTGAGGAAAGGCCAACTAAACAGTGAGAAAATAATAGTGCAATAAGCAGCGCTTCTGCACCTCTATTTCTAGTTATGATTGAACTAATTTAATAACTACTACCATGTTAAGAAAAGGCTTTAATATCAGAATGGTAGTTTATTGTCTTCTCTCTCTTGTAATTTACTCAGCACCGAAGTACTTAATAGAAACGTATTTATAGTGTACTCACTTTTGGACATGTCACCTGTTGTTCTACTTATGACATGATAATTTGTGTTTGGTTTTTAATTTTTAAACTACTATGTAAAAAAGTTTAAAGGTGAAACTGGAGTCACTAGATATCAGTGTTGAATGCGAGACCAATTTCGCAAAAAGAAATTCACATCTCTAATGAGAAGTTTGCTCTAATGAAATGAAGAAGATCAAAGCTGATAGA
Source organism: Piaya cayana (assembly GCA_013389865.1). Taxonomy (NCBI): domain Eukaryota; kingdom Metazoa; phylum Chordata; class Aves; order Cuculiformes; family Coccyzidae; genus Piaya; species Piaya cayana. Next base: position 48,250 of record WAAB01013368.1, on the reverse strand, counting down.
AAGCAAAACTATGTAAAGAAACAGTGATTTAAGAAGCCTGGGATATTAATTTTATTTTCATTGTAAGATAGGGTACTTGCCTTACTCTTTGGTATTGTTTATTCTGGTGTCTGTGCATGGTTTTGATTATATTAATCAGATTACTGGCCAAATTCTAAACTGTTGTAATTCAAAATTGCTCCTTTTCCCCTAGTGTATGACAGTGACTTATACCAACTGATGCTCTACCCTTCAATGTCTTACAAATACAGGATAAAAAAATTTGTGACACTTTAAAAAAGTCTGTTTGTTGGTGAAAATGTCACAATTTATTGCAGTTTTGCAAATGGATAGAATTTCTTGCTGTAAATACTTTAATTATTATCATGAAATGAATTGAAATTTAATTAAAGATGAAAAAAAGCACAGTGGAAATTTTTAAAAGGATAAAACCAGCAAGAAGCACTCCCAGATTCGAATGCCATTTTAACAGTAATCTGAACCGACATCTGAAAAGTGTTATATAATTTCAAACATATACTAAAAATTATTGTCTTCCAGTTTAGAGCAAGTGTAGACTCAATAGTTGTTTCAAAGGTTTTAGTTATTTTCTCCCTCAATCTCTAGAAGTAAACAAACAAGAATGCTAATTAAAAATGTTACTTCAGGCAAGAATCTTGTCAAAGTCATTAAACAGGGTTAGACTCAATGGTCAGAAGGTAGGGTAACCGCTAGAGAAAGCATCCATCATGTAAACACATTGCATTTATTTCAATATTCAAGCACTTTGAAACCAATGTCTTAGCGTATTATTGCAAAATATAGCTTTTTCTCTTAATAAGACAATGAAATGTGTGTTCCTTTCTTTGAAGTGAACTTCTGAGCCACTAGGACCTACATGCTACGCTCGGTATCATAATGAGGAGTTGTATGGATGACACAGCTCAATATGCAAGTTTAAATGAACTTGTGTTCTTCCACAATCTATGCCTTTCTTTTTGATACTGTATGTCTTCGTGTTTTTCCAAGAATAGATGCATAACTTAGTCTTTTGGGCACTGATCCATTTTACACATTTCCTGATCTGCCCTTGTGTGACTGGAAAACTTATTCCCGGATGAAAGCTCGGTTTGTGTAAGAAATAAAATCAGTTGAATCGAACATAGATGCCTGTTGCACAAACACGTATGCTGTGTTACACACAAATGCCAATATTTATCAGCATCATGTAGAAGCAACCAAATAAACTCCTTCTCACGGAGCAGATTTCTAATGGGTATATTTATGTAACATTTGCATTGAACTTAGAACAGCCTGCGCTCTGTATAATGTTTCAAGTAGGAGTGCTAAAATGGTGCGTTTCTTTCCCATTGAACTAAGATTTTATGTTGCTGGCAATGGTTTTGGAAGATAATGTACTTGTTAGCCAAAAAAACCTTTCAGAAAATAACCTTACTCCTGCTTTGATGTACAAATGTAACAACAGCGTTCTTTAGGAAGGGATATGACCCGTTTCATTTTTACACATTATATTATTTTTTTTCCCTAACGACAAAGATGCTTATCTTAGTGAAAGGCTTCTCCATGGATTATATGCTCCTCCTTTTCTTTCTAGACTACCTTCAAGATGAATGAACTTTATCTTTTCAGGAAGTTAAAATTTTTATTTAAAATGTGAAATCTTTTTGAGTCCCAGGGTTAAGTGCATGGTTTCAACACTGATACGCTTTAAAACATACGGCTCTCTTACTTCTAGCTATATTTAACATTCTTTTATCTTGAAACATTTTGCTCAGTTTCTCAGAAAAGCCATTTGTTTAAAAAAAAAAAACCTTTTTGAAAATCAAGTCTCCAGCAGGACTATCTCTTTCCTCTATTTATACACAGGACACAATCCTGGCAACAATTTAACTTCAGCAAGTTGGAGAAATTCCACCTGGACTAAGTGTCCCACAATCAAACTGGATGCGTGTTCCAGAAGATTGCTCACTATCAGATGGCAACTAAGAGAATGTTGCATTTCTCTTTCTATTAGGGTAAATAAAATCAGTTATGAAAAAAACTTTACCTCAAGGGACATGGAGCCTACATTAATCCTCTTTAAGCTTGGCCTCACTCTCGAAGTGCTTTACATTGCATTTTTTTTAAAAAGTATCCAAGGTCAGACTAGGATGCCTACTGAATCCAGCAAAAGCACACTTCATTCTAGACTACATACATTTAACTAATGCTTTGTTTAACAAAAACACCACTTCCAGACATTTGCCCATTAAATGCTACAGTTGAGGGATCAGGACCTATGAGATACAAAATCTAAATAACTCAACAGAAAATATTTCAGCCTTTCACGTAATTACTTAAAACAGAAATAACAAACCATGGTTTTGGGAACCATGCTACTTCCAATATCATTAGGAAAGACTCAATCTTGACTAAACATGAAGCATTTTGAGAGCTATGCAATAATGAAAACATGTACAAACTTGACTAATGTATGACTAATAAAGGTATGACTAATACCTTTTCTGATAATGAAAGTGTTCTGTTAAATGATCTGGATTAGATTCAGAGTGCTCACCCCTAAGAAAAAGCAATACATCTTATCTTATTGGTGCATGGTAATGACAATACATAGCAAGATAAGGCTACTTGATCTATTAAAATTACAAGAAAGATAGATCTCTTGAAGATACTCACAATTAGGACACACTTTAAAAAAGCAGAATTGAGTGTTACCTCCTTATATCCCAAGTCTCACATCCAACCAGTTCCACCCTTATTCCTGCACAAGAAGAAAAGGGAAAAGTTTAAGATTTTGATAAAAAAATAGACATCCAATCTGGGATAATCAGACACATGTGGCAGCATTCTCCTTGCTTGCAGATCCCAGGTGAACACTCTAGCCACCTCCTAGGTACCTTCTGTGTCAACTCTCTCAAGTTCGATTAAGTTTTTGAGTTGTAATTTCTATAATTACGTAGAGGTAATGTAGAGCTCTTGTAGAAATAATTTTCTGAAACAGACATTCAAAACATGCTTTCATACAGGAAAGGATAATCCTAACATTTTGTATTATACTGCAGAGGCAACTCTCTTACTTGGACCAATCTGTGTAATCTGGATACAATTACCTTTGTACAGAAAAGATTTATTTTTAAGGAAACTAAGCAGATTATGAACCTTTCTGGTTTTAATGAGATGATATTTTCTGATGAAAGACATTTTCTCAAATGATTCTTAATATTGCTCTATAAAACACAGATTTGCCAGCAAAAAAAAAAAAGGTAGCTAAAGCAAATTAGTTGTTAAAGTGTGTTGCACAGCCGCTTACTTCCTGGAATGTTCCACTGAATTATATAGAAATACTCTACTGGAGAACTGCTCAGCATGAATAACTGTGAGACTCTGCCTGCCGTTTATCTGTCATGATCATCTGAGAACAGTGGTCTTTGGGACAAGGTATTCAACTACAATCTCCTTAGAAAATATCCAAACTGCAGAAAATAGTGTAAAACCTTACAATAATTACAGATAAATAACCAAGACTGATTTTCTAGTACCATTAAGTCTATCACATCCAAGTAACTTAAAACCAGATAATAACAATTTTTTTTTTAAATTGCAAATAAATGCCTAAGGCTACCATGACATAAATATAATGATAATAGGAAACTGTGATAACAGTTCTAAAGGGATGTAATTTATCTGTGAGATATAATGTTGTGCAGCTAACATTTTTATTAAATGGTAAATCTATACATTGGAGATTTTTGATCATGAATATTTTAGAATTTACATTAAGGAGAGTTAGTTACCCATGGATATTACTATCCATGAATGATATCGCTTTTACGTAACATATAAACTACCAAAATTATTTAAAGGAGTGCTGATATTGAGAAATGAGTATTGATTAAAAGACAAAAAGAATTCCCAAGAAAATTAAGCATTGAAATCAGACTAAATCATTAAATAAAATATTGAATAGTAACAGCAGCTTAGAGTACCTAAAAAAGACATACAGTTGCAAAATCTATTTTAATTTTATATGGGGACTTTGACTGGATTATGGCCAGGCACATGACAAACAACTGTGAAGTCCCCTGTTGGGAGTAAAGGACAGAAAGGGTTTTCACTCGGCTTGTTGCCACTTTTCTCAGCAACAAGTAAGTCACTAGTCACAAAACGACTGTCCTCTGCGTCAAGCCACAGTGAGTCTCCGGCTGGCAGCAGTTCCAGGCAGCTCCAGTTTCCCAGTGCCCAGCACTGGGGGCTGCCAGCCCTTCTCCCTGGCACTGTCTAAAGTGGCCTCCCCAGTCATTCCCGCTTTTTATCACTCTTCCTCAGTGCTCTGGATCACATTCCCTTTAAAAAGCTATTGCATAGCAAAGAGAGGCCATTTAAGACTTCAAGTCACGAAATAGTCTGCTGGTTACGGAGAAGTCATGTTTTATGTTTCAGAATGGTACAAGATTTCATTGCCTCTGGGAAGCCATACGTACAAGCCTATTGCATCATAAGTAGGCACAGAGTAATCAATGGTTAAATGACCATTAATAAAGGACAGAAACTATCACTGGGGCCCAAACAAGGGTTGTCATAAGGGATCTGGATGGCTTCTAATTCCTTAAGAGCCTACAGGGCTTGGAGCTCCTGTAATTGCTTAGCTGGTATATTTTGAACATTCTGCAGATGTCAGCAAAGATCTTGTCATACACAACAATATAAGTGGTGTTAACTCCCTTAAAAAAATCTTGATTTCACTGTTGTATTTTATGCCTTTGTTTCAAAGGGTCAAGAACAATTTCAATATTAATAACAAAATATAGAAATAAAAGTTAAGAATAAAACCAGACATGCCAGGAGCTAAATCTTTAATGACAAGAAGGATGAGAAACCAAAGAAAAGGCCACACACTTGCACAAACACTGTCACCTTTGCCTGGTGAAACGGTTCTTCAAAAGGGAACAGCACACAACTTCAGAGTAAGTGTTCTTCGGAAATGAATTAGTTCCAAGTCTTATACAGAAATGTTAATGTAACACATCCCAGTTACGTGCATTTCATTGTTTTTGTAATAGTATATCCTGACTCTGAAAACAAGAGTATGCCCGAGTGTTTAATTTGAGACCTTAAATACATGCAGTTTTTTAGAGTTATTTTTGGAGAACTTCCTTACAGTTTTATTTTGTCAGTTTCTCTGATTTTATTTTCCTTTAGATGGTGTCCAACACCCAAGGCAACCTTAATAAAGTCAATGATACTATACAGGTGGAAAGGACAAAAATGTTGTCTCTGGATTTCAAAAAGTGGCGACATTGGTCACGCCATTACGCCTGACACAAGAACCTTTTAATTTAAATGTAATCTCCAGAAGACCAAATTACCAGCAACATGTTCTCATTAATTCCTGTAAGGGATGCTCAAGCTTTGACCCCTTATTGTTTTCCTTATCGAGAAGTGGCTGAGTCATAGTATTAATAAGCCATCACTCATTTAAGTGGTCATTCACTGCTGGGTGGGGGAAAAGATAGGCTCATCCTTTTGAAGTGGGGATAGGCAAGCGAGGCTGCTGTAATAGGCTGTGATTATTTTCACTATGAATGCTCCCCCAGCTTTCAAAAATTAAAAGGAGCGCTCATTTTCCTGCTTGAGTATTTTTCACACTGGCGAAAAATGAACACTTTGAAATGTAAATGATTTAATCTTTGCAAACCCCTGCTTCAGAGGGAGGTACAGCTTCATTTACAAAATGAAGACATTTTAGGAAATGATTATCATTGTAAAATTGAGGCCAGCAGGGAGTCTGAGTTCAAACTCTTAGAATATCAGCAGTGTAACAAGTTTGATCTTCCTTACTGCATTGCTTGCATTTGCTTCTCTGGGTTCCAGCAGAGAGCCATTGTCAGTCAGAACTTGTTCCCACTCGTTTCCCTTGGTTAAATAAAACAGTTATGCCTATTATTTAGAGTTAGTCAGTCCAATAAAATTCAGGGCAAGACTGAAAATAAAAAAAGGAAGTTCAAACTTATTTTGACTGATATATATGCTATGCGCATATTCGTCTTAGAATATTAAAAGGTTGACAGCACTGAAGGCATTTTTTTAAACTCCTAGCTCAGGCATTGGTAGTGTTACTATGCTGTCCTACCAACGTTTGGGAAGGAGACCACCCGTAACGTTGAGAGAAAATTTCATTTAAAATTTAAACTCTGAGTCTTTAATCTCTCTTCTGCGACTTCCAAATAAAATGACAATTATTGTTGTTGACAGTATAGGGGTTTACAGTATAAGTTGGGCTCATTATGAACTTACGGAGGTGATAAATTTGTATCACAAAGACCAGATGATAACAGCTACCATACAACGATAACCACTGCCATGAACTACAGAGCCTGACCAGTATGGAGAGCTTCCCTGCACTGATGGGAATCTCAGCTGAAAATGGTGTAAATGTAGCATAAATGAGGATCAATCTGTGTGAAACAGACTTCAGAAATATGGAGTTACAATATGTTATTGGTAATCTTGAGGTATAAGTTCGTAATCTTTAATTAGAATTATATACTCATTTTCAGTAGTTACTTATCCCTCTGCCATTGCTGAAAAGTCATTTCAGTCGCCCAGCCTGATACGCTGAAAAGTACAGTTTGAAATTAAAACGTCAAAATGCCAGTTTCCTTGCAAAGATTGTTGCTACACCCTTGAAATCAAACTATAAACACCTTCAATAGCATGGAGGAAGATCTACAGTCACTCTGTGCAAGAAATACACCCACGTGTCTACAACACATGAGAGAAAAATACCAAATGAGAGAGTATTCAGTGTCTATTCAGTATTACGTAAAAGGATAGGTAAGAATGAAAGGTTACTTGCATTCAAATGATGCAGTATGGCTTGAGGTAGGTCTAAAAGCTGGTTGTCAAACTTGCAAGATGCTTGTTGAAACCAAACTTATATAGATTTGTCATTGCTAATTATGAAAAGCAGAATATCATCAGTTTTTCATGTTCCAGAAAAAAAGAGAAAAGTGTTTCTATGAACAAAACCTCATAATTTTTCAAAACGTCCAAAATACAGAAAATTGTTAAAATATCTCAGAAAAAAGTTAAAAGAGAAGTCTAAACAACACCCAAAGTATAGGCAGTCTCATTGCTTACTGTTTTTCTGTGTTTTAGCAGGTGTTTTGTTTGTGTGCACCAAAGTGTGAGGCAGCTGTTCTTTCTGAGGTATGAAGAACTCCACTATAGGCACCACCCAGCTCCCCTTCCAACACCAGTTTGCAAGCTGGGTGTTTGCCACAGTGGAGGAAAGCTCCACACTCTTCCCTTTGGGCAGGACTTCTTTTTCGTAGTTGAACTATAAACCTGACAAGTCCTGTAGATGTAAAACAACGGAGTGTGACCAGAAATGAATACGAGAAAAAGTCACACAGAGTAAATTCAGGTTTTAATGCACATGGTCAAGTGTATCTCACTGACTCCTGCGAACTTCACGTGAGCTCTGGATAACACTGGCCTAAAGATAGATGTTTAGTAGAAGACTGACCTCTAAATGTCAATATTACTCCTTCAGCTACTTAAAGGCATCTAAGAACTTTTAAATTTGATACTTATATCAGAAGCCAGACTGTGAGAGGGTCTAGAGATGGATGAATATAAAATTAATAATATACATGGTTTGATGAACTGATACTGTAACAAATAACCAAAAGTTCTTCCAGGTTGTAAACTCCCTGGGACAGAGACTAGTCATTAGTTTGTATGAAAAACATCAACATGCTGCACACTTAGTAGCAAGTAAGGTATCCTTCAGCACTTCCCCACCTCACACCATGCAGGAGAGGGCCAGAGCACAGGAGGAAGAAAGATGGAACGCAGTGAAATTTTACTGAGCTAGAGGTAAATACAAGAAATTCACAAATATTCTGAGAACTGAACTTTTAAGCAGACCGTGACTTTAAACATAAGAAAATTTATATTATTATGAATATTATTAACTCTATCCTGTTGCCAACAATACTTAATATTGTGGCTCCTAGTTGCTTTTTTTTCTCAGTTGAGAAAGTAGGTCTAACATATCTTAATTAAATTTCTCAGAATATTGACTGAAGTTTAGATCAAAGGTACGAGCAGGAACAGTGCATGTACCATTAAACTCGGGATGATAGGTAACAATGGTGCTGTCTGGGTTATGCTTCTTGAGCTCCACGTTCTGGGCAGTATTTTATACAACATTTTTGGAGAAGCTGAAATTAACTTTGCTTAACAACTTCTGAAGGCCCTGAAGTAGGGAGCTTAGCTACTTGCCTGGAACTCTTTAGGAATGATCTGCTTTGAACTACTTAACAAATACCGTGCTTTGTCATTAACTCATTATCTCTGAAGTTCCCACAAACTGCTTCCAAGTAATTTCCTTAATATTCTCCTCGGTGACAGATATTTTACACATTAAATCTATTTTTCATGTTAGCCTAATGAACAAGAAGGCTGATGTAATCCACTCGGGGAACATATATCCTAGTTTTCATTCATGCTTTAGAGTATTGTCACAGCTCAGCACAAAGGAATAATCTGATTGTTTCTCATAAAGCAAGAACAAATCATGATTGAAGGATTTCTTCTATTTAAAGCTATGCTTTGCAAAGCCTATTGAACTTGCTAGAAGAGTCATCTCTGATGCGTACACTAACTACAAAAAGCTGCTGCACAGTTGCCATTCAAGAGCTAATTTAGTACCAAAAGGCCAATATTGCTGACTTGCAGATTACAAATATCGCTAGATATTAATTTATTTATATTTAAATCAGGCTAAAAGATTAAGAGAACTTTCAGTAAATCCATTTACAATTAAAATGAGCGCAGTTTGAATTACTTTTTTTTTTTTTTTTTTTTTTTTTTTNTTTTTTTTTTTATGGTTTGGTACAGCTGGGATTTGAAAGAGTTGCCGCCAGAATGATGTAAAGCGTTTGCCTTTGACAAAATAATGCAAAATTCGTGTAAGTGGGTGAAAGAGCATTAGATTATATCACCTCGTAGGTCAGCCGGAAAATAGAATATGTATTCTGATTATGAGAAAACAGAGTGAAAGGCAAAAAAAAAAAAAAAACAAAACCAAAAAAAACAGGTGCTGGGTGCTCTGGTCAGCAGACAGTGGGAGACGAGTGCAGCCCAGAGGCTGGTTCCCCACTATCTTTCCGTGGTCAGACTCTGAAACTAGCAGCGGCAGCTCTCATAGGTTTGACCTCTGGGCAGAGATAACTCTTTCATACCCCCTGTTCCACTTTTTTTTTCACTTTGTATCCAAGCCCTCTGCTATAAAATGTAAAACCAGCACATAGAACATACTGCTTTGGAGGTCTGCCACTTGCATTCAGGCAACCATTTGTACTTTTGCAGGCGTAATCAATCTCCTGTTGCTATCAGCAGGGGAGTGGAGCTTTGCTGCTTTATGGCTTAAAAGTAGTTTTGTGCAAATTCTACTTCCCTTCCCCCCCTCCCTTTAGCTCCACTACTCACAGGATTTCCAGGGACATGGGCTAGAGCTGAGAAAAGAAGCTTGTTTGATTTAAGCACAGAAGGGTTTTTTGTGTGTGTGTTTATATTTTCTCTGCATCTATTAAGGGGTGAGGGGGAGAGACTTCATTTATATGTTAATATTAGCCGGCACCCTGACTAAACTGACAGAACTATTTCATGGGAAGCTGACAAATTTTGTCAGCTAGGCTATCTTTCCACATCTCAATAGTGGCAATAATCTTGATTAGCAAAACAATTGGGGGCCAAAGAAGTCCTGCTGCTCCAAAGACCCCCTTCTCAGGTTACAGTTTGCTAATGTGATGAATCCAGAGAGTCCTTCAAGCTTGAAAAAATTCCCCAAAGCAGCTGAATTTAGGCAAATGAAGGGAACCATTTTGGAGGCTGGACAAAAGGGGTTAATTTGATCGACCATGTCTCCATAGTCTTATAACAATCATTTACTTAACAAGCATAGAGAGTGTCATTCCATGGAAACTGGTGGAGTTAACAGAGGAAGTTCGAATAGAATATCTGTTTATCCCAGATGTGTGGGAATTTTAGCCAAAAAACAACAACACATAATTGCTGCCTGCGGTATTGATTCTTACATAGAAACAACAGCAGAACTAAAGGGCTCTAAACACGTTATGAAGGCCTTGTCTATGAAGCGGTACAAGCTTCCATTTTTATTAGTTTATTGCGTCGCTAATAAAATCATTAAATTAACCGGTTTAGGGAACTGAAATTAACTGAAAAGGTTTGTGCAGTCCTATTCGCGGTGCAATTTATGGCACTTCTTTCTGTTTGCAAACTCATTTATTTTGCAATATTTTTAAGGCATACTGATTCATCTTCATGCTGTTTATCGCATGGACTGTATTCTGAATTATATTTATGAAGCTCAAATGTAGTCTATTTCTTCTAGTGGAATTATGCTGCATTTGCTTTAAAAAGAGAAAAAAATGGTTACTAGAATTGTAGCTAGATGGAGCTTTACTTGGTCTAGGTTAGCAGAGAATATAAAATTACAATATAACATAGCCGTCTTGGGTCTGTGCCCTCTCTCATGCTTATTTATGCATGTAGTTAATTTATAAATCTCTCATAAGTTGATCTAAAATAGCTCTTACTCACGAGAGAGATTCTGTTTAATTCTGTTTTACGGCTGATGCAATTTTCTGACTTGCACTGAAAACTTTACAATAAAAAGTACTAATTAAAACTTTGTCATCTTTTAGCACGGTCTGTCTGCGCCTGTCCCTCCTCCCCCATTTTTTTCGAGTAACTTCTTTATTCTGCTACTGAAATATAAGTTACCATTTATAACACTAAAGGTTTTGACCTAATGTATACACACTGGTGAATATTAGCTTAAGGACAGACATCAAGAAAGGATTCTTAAAAAAATCTGATCTGTCTTTGATGGATTTCAGAACTAAACTTTACTTACGCATTCTGCAAGTATGAAAGAGGGACAACTTTTTAAGAATGAGAGGAAGAGAAACTCTGGTTTTTTTTTTTTTTCCTTGTGCTTTTGTACATCTGTGGTGCTATACATGCCAGTTAGCAAGAATCCACTCTTTTAAAGATGCCAGCTATAAGCTTGAGGATTTTGATACATTCATCATACTCCCTTTACACTTCAAAATATTTTTTTCTCAACTTAGAATCTATGATGCAAACATCCAACTTAATTAACTTTAAAATGACTAGATTCATATTCAGTTACATTTATTTTTTTGAGATGGGCATCTGAACTGTATCATCAGAATTTCCTCTCTTCCCTGAGATCAATGGAGTGCTTTTAAAGACTAAGTAATACAGGCTGGTCAAAAAAACTCTGATGGCAGTTGAAATTGTGCCTGAGCTGAAAGGTTTACCAATAAACTGGCATACTTGCAACCAAATGAAGCAGGCTTACAAGAGTCCCACACGCACTTTCTGCCCCCCATTTGTTTGAAAACTCTGCACACAGCCTTTATTTATCAGCATTCTGTGCTTCCAGATGTTCATAACTGGATTAATTTTTTTAGGAAGCTGAGGTGCTCTGTTTTATACCATCTGTCACACTGTGCTATAGTGGAAAAGTGAAGGAAAACACATTACATGACTAACATCAAACTGTTACATGCTCATTAGGAATAATGTATTTTTTATCTCTACTTCTCTTCATCTTGCAACCCCTTCATTTAAGGCTGCTTTTAACAAGGCATGGCTTACAGCAGCAGCAGGGGCACAGAAGCTGTGCAGTCCCTAAGTCATAGGACTGACAAAGAGCTCAGCCTACCTGTGATGAGTAAGAATTTTTTTATTTTCATTTGCACAGCATTTCAGAACAGTAGGCAACATCCAAATCTGAAGTTTTATCCCAAACAAAAACTTCCCTATGGCATCACGCTTGGTTAATTTCTTTTTAGGTTAATATGGTACAAACTTGGAAACAGCTAAGCTTGAAATCTTTCATACAGTTAGAGTAGGCCAAAACTCTGACCCTAATTGTATGCAACTCAGACTCCAGCAGTGACTCTGAGCAAGGCTTGGAAGCTCTCACTGGAAAAAGGACTTCTCCACTCTCTAGCCAGTCTCATGGATAGTTCACTAAAAAGCAAAGTGCTCTGGTCTGCATGATCACACTAAAGAGTCCTCTCTGAATAAAGTTGGAGGAGGCAAAGACAGAGACAGCCTGGACATGGCACAGTGCCTTAGGGTTAATTTCCTTACATGTTCCTTGCCACAGGATATTTTCTTACCAATTTTTGTTGATATTTACATGAGTTCAGATAGTGAATGGCCATAGCTAATATCAAACTGTAGTTGTTCAGATGACAGTATGTATTCTCTGCTCGATGCACTGATGCTGTGAGACATAAACAGCATTCAGTTTCAGGTTTTCTACAGGCAGGATATCCAAGGCTTCTATCTGTAAAAACATACAGTGTAGGTACCAATACTTGCCTGTGGTAATTTTGCCCCCTTCTGACATGATTCCAAAAGGATTTGTAAGTGAAGAACAAACTCACATTAAATACTGTCATAAACTCTTTGCACAATTTTAAGGAAAATAGCTTTGGTCTGGCTCCAAATAGCGTCAGCAGGATGAACACAGAGGGCAACATTTAGTTATAGATTAATAATCCAAAGTACGAATAGTTCTGAACAAATAAGAAAAACATAAACCCACAATATTAAGCAAACCAGAGGACAAAGATCACTCTAAATTCTCAGAGCTATATTATTTTTAAGGGGTGACACAAACCATACAGAAGTCATTGAACCCTGTAATGTCAATATCAAGGTGAATCAGCCTGAATCATACAAGCCACAAAGAGTTACGAAATACAAAAGCCAAGTAAAGCACGTGGAGCTTAAACGAACATCAGTGAACTCACTGAACCAGAAAACAGAATTTTTGTCAAAAGTTCTTAGTTAAACTCCTTTAAGTTGGAGGGTGTAATGCCAAGTAATACATCAAATAATCAAGATTTCATGAAAGCTAATCAACTCTAAAATTCTGTTATTCTTACATTACCGTAATAAGATAATACCACTAGAATCAATTTGAATTATATAATCCTCCACTTGTGAGGCTTTACCTAAAATAAGTAACTGATTGTTAACTTATCTATGAGTAAATGAAGAGAACAAAAGAGAGGTGTTTCTTCCATCAGGAACACATTTCTCTAGAGAGACAAATTTTGAGCAATCAAGTAAACTGCTACTCACTTGACACAATCTGATTTTGCACTACAGTTTTCAACTGCTCATCCTGTAGCCCATGCATTATTACCACTGAAGAATTATTCTGAGAAGGTTAGATATAGCAAGGCCAGAACGCTATGTCAAATCTGCTCCTGGACTCTTCAGTGAAAAGAAAGATAAGTATAAATTTCTGTATAAAAAGTTCAATTTTGTCACAAATTTTGCATTGATTTTCGGACAATAATTTTGTTACATCACTATTCTAGGGCATAAAGAATTTTCTGTAATCCATTGATAACACCAGAATGGTCATTCATCTGTCATTGCAATAAAACTGTTTTGCCAGAAACTGTTGTTAGATACTACACGATGAATGCCTAGGCTATCAAATTAACTAGTATCTATCCATCCCAGACAATCTTCAGGCTGTGCTCCTCCTCTAAAAATTAAAACATACAGCATTGTAGATCTCAGGTCACTCGCACATGAAAGCATTCCCATTATATCAGGGATTATTTATAAATAATACTTCCTGTAAATTTGCCTGTTCCCACTCCAACGTGGATCTTTTAAAAATGATCCCTATTTCCTGATCAGAAAACAAAAATCATGTTAAGATTGATATACATATATCATAGAGCCAAATCATTTTGTGCTTTGGATTTATACAGAGACACCACTATTGTGGTTTACTTAATATCTTCCCTCAGGTCTGTTACCTAGTAAGATTTTATGTAGGTGAAGTGTCACAGAAATGGCTATAACCACTGGTGAAATATAAACACTGAACTTGCACAATTGTGCGTCGTCTTTAACAAAAACAACTTGTTCGCATTTCCAGCTGTTTTTCTTTATGAATGTATTTATTGTTGCTTTATAAGTAAATAAATATTGAAAATAAATAAATAACAATACTCCACATGCTTGTATTTTCAGTTCAGCTGCCTAAGTCTACATTAATGAATGAAACATGATAGAGAATGAAAACAAGAATTTTCCATGCTTTGAAGTTACACAATTTCAATGTATGGATTTCCCAGACAGTCTGAAGTTTGGTAACGCTTGTGTCATAACTGAAAATTTCCCACATCCTCCCGGTTTCAATTCCATGTGTTAGTTCTGGATGTGTATAGTGCTAAAATTTTAATACTATGTAGCACATAAAGCAGCTTTCTTATCTTCTATACAAATGATTTTCTTCAAATCCTTAATGAGATGTGAATCATAATTTGGTTTTCAAGGTAAATAATTCCTTGATCAAACTCAAAATATCATTAAATCAAGGACATTTCGGCACATATTGGAAAAACAAAAGTTTGCACAATCCTTCTATTAATATTAACTTCATCATGTTTTTATGAGAATTCTGGGAAGCTGGTGATCCCAGCTTAAAGTTAATATTTCCTCAGAAAAAAAACCCCATAGAGTCTGCCCAGGGAGGTGGTTGAGTCACCATCCTAAAGGTATACAAAAGATGGGTAGATGAGGTGCTCAGGGACATGGTTTATCGGTAGACAGGAATGGTTGGAATCTATGATCTAAAGAGGTCTTTTCCAACCTAGTGATTCCATAATTCCATGACTATTCTTCACGTACTTAGATAGCATTATAAGTGCTACAGAAAATAACACTGCATAACCAAAACACTTGTATCTCTGTAAGTACCTACCACTTTGGGAATGACCAACAGTCACAGTTACTAATGAAACAGTTCATTGATTATTTATTTTTCCCCAAGAATATAAATGTTATACAAACTATATATACAATAGCGGGTCTTCATCTACTATCAATAGGCCACACATGCAGCGAAAAAAAAAAAAGGGTTGCTTATAACGCTGACAGAGTCACTGCATCTGTAATATCCACACAGGCTGCAGGAGATTCTGTAAGNGTGCTCAGGGACATGGTTTATGGGTAGACAGGAATGGTTGGAATCTATGATCTAAAGAGGTCTTTTCCAACCTAGTGATTCCATAATTCCATGACTATTCTTCACGTACTTAGATAGCATTATAAGTGCTACAGAAAATAACACTGCATAACCAAAACACTTGTATCTCTGTAAGTACCTACCACTTTGGGAATGACCAACAGTCACAGTTACTAATGAAACAGTTCATTGATTATNATATGAGACACGTAGCATCATCAACTCACGCTTTGGGAAACCATATTGCAAGTTTGCAGCAGTGAAATGGAAAAAAAGGGAGAAAAGCTTCGAGAGCGTAGATACAGTTAACAGTTAACGCTTTATGGCCCGTGTATACTAGGTTTCATGCAGATGGTTACACTGCAAGATTGCATCCAGCAATCACTAATATTTCATCAGTAAGGTAGCTCCTAGATTCAGCAAAGCCTATTCAGTCATGTAAGCTAGAAGTACGCTTTAAAGAAACATGATGGCTAATAGCTCAGGAAATGGGACAACTGAAAATCCAAATCAAGAAAACAAGCTGCAGCCACAAAAAGAATTTGGTCTCTGATCAACGCAACACAGGTTAGAAACCCACGTCCTTACCACTTTAGTATCTATATGTATTCCTCCAGAAAAACACAGGAATGAAATGGAGAAAGAAATCAAACTCAAAAGACAGTCACTTTGCGTCACGGAAATCATATTCAAGTTTCCCACAACTTATCCAAAAAACTGATACAAGTCCTGAAGGGCTGCTGCAGTATCTTTTCCCACATCCTATCCCCTCAACCTTCATCCATTAATAATGATCTATGTAATCCACGTGTCATGTGATATAGTCATCAAAAAGCGATGTACCTGCACATAACACATACAAAACAGTATGAGAAGATACTTTTAGAAAGAAGAGCGAACCTTAAACATTAATAAGTACCAAATCTGTGAAATCAAAGCATTTTCCTCCTTTTTTTATAATAGCCTTTCATTCTTTTTATGATTTGTCTTTGAAAGCTCTTAAGCTCTTTCTGTGGATGACAGTTGATATTGTTCTTTCATCCCGCTGCAGACAGCATAAGGGAGGGAGGGAAAAGAAAAAAAACCCACTATTGTACAGCTTTTCGTCTCTGAAACATGATTTTTATAATTAATATATACAACTGAGAAGAGAAAGGTACGTTATAATGAAGTGCAATTAAGAGGTGTTTGTTCCTGTCCCACACATAAGATGACTATAATTTCCTTGGCTGTTTAGAAGTCAACCATTATCACTACATTCACACATCTTTTCTACTTTTTTTGCACTTCTGGTTTTGTTTATTTTTAATTAAAGCTCCAAATAAACACGCATACAGAAAAACTGATACTCAGGTAACATCATCTTTTAATTATATCGTGCAGTGATCATTAAACCCAATGTAAATCTATTTGGATTTAATTTCATAGGCATGAATGCATCTGTCCATTTTGCATTAGATTTAAATTCATGCAAGGGAGAGAAGAATCTGCATTAACCCAGTCTATATTGCATGTATTCTTAGAGGAGTAATTTAAATATTTTCTTTTGGAAATGTTTATTTTCAAATTCCTCAAATCCGTATCACAGCATAATATCTGTAACCGCTTCATGGGAGACCTAAGAAGCGAAGATATTAAAAGGACAAACTATGAAGAAAGGGAAAGTTTCTGACTAATGTGATATTGACGTTTTTGTTAGCGTTAAATGCAACTCCACTGAGAGGGCTCCTTAACATTTATATTCTGGCTGAAGTTGGAACCAGGCTAGCCAAGGTCATGGTAGATCGAAGCTGGGAGTCCGGGCTGTCTTGATCCAGAAAACAGCCCAGCAATGACTGGAGAAGTTCAGAATTAAAGCTGAATCTGTGTTCTGAGCTGCACTGCCATTAATTCCATGAGGAATCCAACAAAATACTATCTTTCTAGTTCAACTACGCAAACCATTCAGAAACTAAGCCCAAAAGGTTCTGCAGCGGACCAGCTGCTGATAAAGGGACACAGCCAAAATGAAAACTGTAGCCTAATTAAAGCCCACTGAAACATACAGAAAGCTTAAAATTCAAAACAGTGATCTTCTGCATAGAGGCAATTTACCTCAGTAGGAAGAACTCAGTTTTCTTTTCCATTTTTGCTCATGTTATTATTTCTGTGGAAAACTTTTACACACATAGTTTTAATACTCTATATACACTTGTGCCCATTAAGCTAAATAACTCAGCTGTTTAGACAATGAACATGAATGCACTCACAGAAGTAAATATTTTTGTATTCTTCTGTTTCTACAGATTACTTCCTGAGAAAAATGGTTCACTTTCAGTTGTAACAAACTAATTCCAATCTATGTAAGACATCACTGCGGTTGCTACTGCTGGTTTTTGTTTTTCATGACTGTAATTCTAAAAAGATCTAAAGAGATAAATTAAATTGCATTTTCCATACTGGAAAAAATACATATTGTCCTTTTAGTCTTTTGGTTTATCAGCTTACCTCTATGTTTGTGCTCTCTCCCTAATATACTGTTCCAACAAGTAATCAACCTTATTTGCTTGAATCAGAGTTGATATAAATGAAGAGATTAGCATCTGTACCCTAGACTCTTCAGAAAGCTTCATCCACATTATTTTCCATATTAAATGCACTGACTTCTATATGATATTTTTTTTCTGACTTTTAATACTGCTCTGCTCAACTACTGAGTTAAATGGATGGAAGAACTTTTGTACTCATCTGAAACATTTCTTGAAGCTAGGCAATAGAATATACTATCAGGTTAACTTTATACGCTGTTGATATGCTATTTCGCATTGTTTCCCTTTATCTTCTGTTTTATATTAGGAGAAGTCATAAAAACTTGGATTGCAAGTGCCAACAATTCAACCATCTCTACTTCAGCAGTTAAAACTCCTCCAGTTTGCCAAAGCACGGACCTTACCCCAGCTGCTCTTTGCTAAGTTGTGATGGAGTGATCATACAGATTTCTCAATTGCACAACGGAAGACAGTTGGTATTTGTAATTCATTAATTGATTAGAAGTTAGAGCCACATCTTTCAACAGCTATAGAAGATTAAACATTATATTTTAAATGTGAGACTATAGCACCAGTTCAAAAAGTTTCCAATCTTGCTGATTGTATAATTTGGGCTGCACAAAAATAGTGAAATTAAAAAAAAAACCAAAAAACCACAACCTTGCTATCTCAGGCTACTTTTGACACTTTCCAACCCTCTCTTTAACACTTCCTTTCTTCTTCTTTCCTGTTTTATGGGGAATCACCTATGAAGCATCCAAACATTGTTGAAAGCTAAAAAATGAAACTGCATGAGATAAACAGCGGCTACCCCATGAATCTGCATGCAGCCTGCACACAAAACTTCAATTACTAGCCTTCTGAGTTCAAAGGAATTATTTCCATGAATAAATGTTCTAGTGTGGACACAGTCCTGACCTAAGTGGAACAGTGAAAGGGGTTTTGCTCCCCCTCTCTCTTGCCCTTTTTGGTAAATTTCTCTTTATAACATTTATATGCTGTTACTGGATTATTCCTCCAGTTCTCACCAAATCATACTCACTTTTGTAGCGGTATGGAGCAGACTTCTATTATAATATTAATCAGCCTTACTTGTCCTATAATAATAGAAAACACTCACTGAAAAATCAACATGTTACAAGAGTAAGTAGTGTAAATCATATGTTTATGGTGAAATTAATAGATTGAAGTCTTCCACTATTAAAAATAATATTGTTCTAAAAAAGGGATTTCACAGTGCATCTTCACTCCTCCTCCTTCCAAGGTAGTCTTTAAATTCAGGCACAACCCACAGTTCAAGTTTTCTTTGCTTAGAAAGGCTCTAAATACTCCCTGTAGCACAGCAGGAGGCTCCTTTAAAGCAGTTGAGATCGGTGGGTGGATTGAGAAGTCATGAGACCACAATTATACCCCATTTCAATAATACGTCTGGAGCTGTAGTGACTCCAGACAAAGAAGCTGAAGTGTATGGAAGCTGATAAGTCTTTGAGACAGACCTAAAAATACCTGTCAGAGCTGCAGGTTTGAAGCTATTACCAAGAACAATTCAGAGAGTTTTCCCGCTGGGAGCCAAAGATGCTACTGAATCATTTACAAGAGGCTGTCTGGAGTATCTGGTTAACAGAGAGCGAAGCAAAAAGCTTTACTTCTCTAAGTAATGCAAGTCTTTAGTCTTCTGTTTACTCACAGGTAAATACAAAGTATTTCTTTTAAGTTTTCCATAGGCAGAGCTCCCTCATGCTCTTTTTGATCATCATACTCTGCTTCCTCTGTGCTCTGTCGATGTTTCTAAAATGCACTCAAGGAAATTCATCAGCACGAGAGCAGATTCGAAACCCTGGAAGAAGATTTGGTAGCAGATAAGATCTGACCCATTCTGGATACCCATCATAGAATCACTAGGTTGGAAAAGACTTCTTGGACTCTTGGATCATTGAGTCCAACCATTCCTATCTGCCACTGAATGATGTCCTGGAGCACCTTGCCTATCCATCTTANTTGGACTCTTGGATCATTGAGTCCAACCATTCCTATCTGCCACTAAATGATGTCCCAGAGCACCTTGCCTACCCATCTTATAAATACCTTCTGGGATGGTGACTCAGCCACCACCTTTTCTGTGAAAAATGTTTCTCACATGTATTCTGAACCTCCTCTGGCACACCTTAAGGCCATTGCCCCTTGTCCTGTCCCCTGTCACTTAGTACAAGAGACCAGCACTCTCCTCTCTACAACCTCAGGATGACAGAATTACCAGGATGGAAAAGACCCCCCAGGGTCATCAAGTCCAACCATTGTAACTTGATTCCTAGATCATGATAACAAAAATCCTTTTAATTTTCTCTGCATGGAGAATCAACACCAGTCTAATTATAAGGCAAAATGTTACCACATCTCTCAGATTTTGTCCTTATTTTTCTGAAGTTTATGTGCCTTTTCTACAAGCTTTCTTTAGCACGAAACCATGTAGATTAATATTTACAGTGAGACACATTTCACATAAATATCTAGTTTTAAAAGCAAGCTCCCAACACCTTCCTGCTTCAACTCCTTGTCTCGGGAGGCATATAAAATAATCACTGGCTCCAGAGGTCACACAGACACAACTTGCTTTTACAGCTACTCAATTTAAAGGTACTTTCTTCTGACAAATCCTCACATCAAGCTTCCTTCTCTTCCCATGTTACTAGTATCTGCTATACCAGAGTACCTTTCAGGTTAAAAACCATAGATATTCAGTAAGCTTCACAACCTTCCAGTGAGGTAAGCACCAATTTATTATCTCCCCCTGAAGAGGAAGAAAATGTTTACATTATGGAAAAGTTGATGCGAAGTTTTACTCGGAAATCTCTAGCACAGACCTGTGACCTAGGTATCTGTGGTTTGAAAAAAACGTAACTTAAGTATTTTTACCATCTGTTTATTTACACTGGAAGCTTTTCAGAACTCATTAGAGCACATCACTCATCATGTGCTCTCATTTGCTCTGAAAATTAGGTTCTTTTTATTTATTTATAAAAGCTTTATTGTTGAGCTGCTTCTAATATTTTCTTCCAATATCTACAAGAAGAATCAAGTTTGAAATGTTTCAGGTTTTATTCAGTAATCTGTAAAGCACACAAACACTGCACCCATTCAAGCAACTGATAATGTTTTTAATTCCAATGAAAGAATATCACTTGAGTGATATTTTGAGTAATAATGTTCTCAGAACTTCGTTTCAGCACTACATGCTACTATCAATATTTCTATAAATGCTTTTATCTCTCAATATGCTCTCTAATTCTACTTTTCAGAAGCAATACTACAGGTTTTGTGTTAGTGGAAGTACCGTGAATATTAAATGATGGGATAATGGGTTTAGTTGAAATAAATATTTTTTATTAACTTCAGTAAAACTAGGTAGGATTTCTCAGTGGCAAAGAAAAACTAACTACTGAAAGCTTATAACTGTCCAGAATTTGACCCTAACGATGTGAACAGAGTAACTGCTGAAGCCAGATTTCCACAGTGAAATCTGATTTTCAAGTAGCCTTTAGGGATGGGGATAGTAGAAACTTAATTCTTTGCAAATCCTTTTATTAGCAGCAAGACAAACATTAAGAAATACTCAGAATAAGACAGATACAGACACCAGAAAAATACAACTATAGATGTTGATGTCAGCTTTGACAGCTACTCTGCTGACTGGCATGTGCATGTTGACAGCTGAAGATGAAGGGCTAAAGTAGGAGGAGAAAAATATTCCAATTCACTTTAATTGATGCAAATGACTAAGACATAAGTAAACTATAACATGAGCTATGAAACAGGAACAGCAGATGCATGTAAATCTATAGTAATTTGTGATTTTTTAATAGGAAATATATTCTAGCATTGTGATTAAAGTCATTCTCTCTACCTGTAAGTATATTTTTTAAATCTTTCTAATGAAAAGTACTACATTTATCATGAGGAAAATGAAAGACCTAAGGTGATTCATTAACTGAAATAGAAATAGCTGGTTACATCCTAGACCAGTTCAGCACATGCAGATGTCTGAAAACTCTGTAACCTAGAAAATAGTTGGAAAATATATTCTGAGATAGCTACTTTGCCATACTTCAGGAAGCAACATACACATCCTAGATTTATCCCTCTGCTCTCCATTGTCCCTTGTTTATAAACAAATTTTGATAAGAAATCTAATTCAATATGTTGCAACCAAAAAAGCAAGAGAGTGACATTCCCCCCACCACACACATCAGTTTCTCTTACTTTGTTTTGCCTTGCGCTGCTTGATTCTGGCTAAGGCAAGTGCTTGGAGATCCTGCAGAAATTTGGCAAAAATACGAATGTTTCTGGAAGATTTTTCTGAAAGCACTGGCAAACTTGCTCAGCATTTAATGTTTTAATGATAAATGAGTATATAATTTCAGAATGGATCTACATTGAAATCTATTCAAAGGACCTTATTTATACAGTGTGATCTCCAAAGTAAATAAAAATCAAGGTTTCTAAAATAATAGTTTTATTCCATCTACAATTCAAACTACAATTTCAAGCAAATACATTTTGGATTCTTTTAGATGCAGCTGTCCTGCTTGATGCAAATAAAAACAAAATCTAGAAAAAAAGTTTATTGTCCTGCGAACTAAAAAGTTCAAAATGTATCTTTGGCACAAAATTAAATGTTGTCTTGGGAGAATCTTAATTGCTTGGTAAAAATAAAGGCTTCTGCATATTGGAAAAAAAGGGGCTAGACACATGAAGAGAGGGAGGGAGACAGTCTAAGAAGCTTAGTCAGCCTGGAGAGGTGGGAGATGAAAGCCTCTATTCTAGATGAGGCCAAAAGGATGTCTGAATTTGTAAGGCCTTCTTGCCATTTACTTCAGTTCCTCACGAACACTACTTCTGTATGTACTGTAACACCAGCTATCCACTTCAATATAGAAAAAGAATACAACATTTTAACCTATTCTCATGGATTTTATCACATCCCAGCAGATCTCATTAAAATTTCTGAATATACTAGAGATTTTAATCTATGTTTTGGTGTTTCAACATATTTTTACTTGACTGCGTTTACCATATTCAACCTGAATTCATTACTTCTAGGTACCACAGTGCTTAGTGAATTGATATTGGCCAGGGAAAAAAAATAAAATGCAAAGAAAAGCCACTCAAGGCCTACTGTTGCTTAAAGGATACTGACTAAAGCCCCTTGAGTTGGGTATGTTAAAGAGTCATCAGGGAAGAACAAGCTCCCTTCTCCTCAGGATCCTGCAATTGTGATTGCTCCCTGATACCCTCTTTCCAAAATGCCCTCCCGCAGCAAACTTGCACCCTGCACATTGCCCAAATACAGAACCAGGGACAGGAAGGACTCCGAGTTCAGCTAAGAGTTGACTCCAGCCACTAAGATGATTTTCCTAGACTACAGCTCTCGCTCTTGAGAACTTCGTGACAAAGCAAACTGCCAGCCAGATTGAATAGTCCCAGCTGGCCAAGAGCATTCTTATTTCTAGGTGGTCTAAACGATCCCTAAGCCTTGCAATACACTGCTGGAATAACAGTGCCTCAGCTTGTTCTGTGTTTCCTTATCAATAATCTGAGAACTTTGAGTGGTTTATGTAAAGGACTGGGCTCCACTTAAATTTGAATCTACTATCCCAAAGCCTGTGAGCAGGAAAACTAAAGATTATTATTATTTAAATGTTTAAAATACTGAACACACACAAAGAAAAGATCATTCAGGCAAATAAATATTTTTCGCCAGAGGGAAGCCTGCTTCATAGTTGTTCCTATTTTGAAGGCCCAGTATTCATGAATTAAATTTATTATTTCAGTCCTCATATCTGTGTACAATTTACTATGAAATGTTGATTCATAATTCTTCTCAAGCTTTTAATGCAGGAATTATATGTACATTTTAAGATAACGATACAGGCCACTTCATAAACACTGTCTTTGATGCAAAAGATCAGACAACCGTTACTGGCTTTTATTAGTGGAGGAGGAAAGTGAGGCTTGGCGTCAGCAGACAGACTATTGTATGTATAATATCTGTGACTTTAGTTTGCTCTGAGTTGGCTCCTTTGTAAATTCCCCAGGCTCTATGAAATCGAAAGTTGTGGCTGATAAAACCACTGAAAAATAAAAAGGCATCCAAAAAAGCATTTTATAAATGCAGCATATTTTATAAAAAGCAATTTCAAATCTGCTCCAGGTAGACACATAAAATCTTATGAATAAGTTCAAAGCACGGTTAGAAAACTTCTATGCACTCCCTTGAAATAAAGGAAGAATTCACATGCATGTTTTGGAGAATCTTTGTTGCAGGTATGTGTGTGCATATAACAGAATCTGAATTAAATTTTCTTCTATATGAACACGTAAACGTCAGTTTTTGCTAATAAATAACTTTTGGGTTTGCTCTGACAAACAGATGCTCCAGCAACAGAATAGATACCCTTATTAAGCACTCTCTTCTCGGTGCATGGTGCAGTTCTTTTTCTGGGAATTCCATATATAACAAGCCAATAAAGGGCACTAACCCAGTAGCAAACTTGATGGAACCTTTCCTTTGTACCAAGGGACCAATTTGCCTGGGGTTGGGACGTGGAGGGGGGTGGTAGCCAGAGAAAAGGCCATGTTAGCTTGAGTTCTGATTTACTGGGCCTCCCAGAAACCCACTGTTCATGAGCTCTTCATATATAAAATGTGAAGGTGAATCTTGGTAGTGGAATCTCAGAGAAGCAGGAGTGAAAGTGTGGCTGTGTATCTCTTCTCAGTTCAACCTCACCAGTGAAACACGTATAGCTCTAGAGGCCCACAAGGATTAATCACAAGCTGTTGGCTACATCCAGTGTATTTTTGACATAATATGTACTCTTTAATTATCCCAATACTACTTATGACAATGAAATAGATTAGTATTAGTTGATGAAAAAATAATTCCTTTTCATCCTGCTCACCATCCCTCAAGAACTGACCTTTTTCATAAGCCTTTTAAATTCCTTGATTAGCAGGAGGGAGAGGAAGAAGGTATTAACATGCTAACTCACTCTTTCACTACAAGAGAACCAGATTTTGTGTATTCCTACAGATATATTTTTTATTTTTTTAATCACAGTTATTGCAAATTCTTAACATTATTGGCTTAATCCGCCTAGTATCTACAGATACTTTCAGCACTCATATAAGGTGTGTATTTTGCTGACTCTGGCCATTAAAACGTGGAACTAACATCAGAGTACCACAATTCAGCCATAGGGCAGTGAAAGTGCTGTTTGAGGCAAGGACTATTCTCCTAGCTAGTCTCCTAACCACAGATTAGAGCCATGCAGTGCTGTACCTGCTAAATAAATCAGTTACCACAAGTTCATCTAAGTGAGCATCATTTGAATACCCATGGCTCTATTACCGGGTTTAAATGAAGCACTTGGATATTACCTGTAAAACCTGTGGATATAGAATTGAATTCCATACAGAAAATAGGCAAAGTTTATAATGTAGAACATCCACGTTTGGAGATCTTATTAACTCAAATCTATTTCTTCCTCTCAGTTTATCATCTACCTACATAAAGCCTGGAAATAGATGAAGAACCAAGAATAGCCCAAGATACCACAACTACCTCAAAAAGGCTCAAACTAGACCTTAAATCCATTTTATTAGAAAATGAAACTACTTTCCCAACAAAAAAGCTGTAACGCGACCCTGACTTTACATACAATAATTTTTAAGGAAAAGTAAAAATCAATAAGACGTTTTATGAAATAAAAAGTAATTTGGGTAGAACTNCAATTGCAACATGGCACCCTTTGAAACAATATTGGTACACGGGAGCCTCCTGTAAACAAGGCAGACGGAGAGAAGGGATTCATTCATCAGTGCTTCTAACCTCTGGAGAAAAGTGAAAATATCAGAGGTTGGGGAGTAGCTGTTTAACATCCCTTTATTTACCCACTTCATTTAGTTAATGTATTAAATTAAACTGCAGATGTTCTGCTGTCGGCACAGCAAGCTAGCTGTGGTCTCAGCAGGCTGTTTCCTGATAGAAACATTTTATGTACTGTAAATAAACAAACACTATTTTGTTAATTAGTAAATGAATTATTATTAAAAATGCTCCACGAGGCTCTTTATAACACAAGCTACTGTAGTTCTTATTTTTAATAGAGACTTTGCAATCAAAGAGTGAGAGGGTTCAAGTTCATTGAAATTGTAGCTCTTGAACAACTAATTATAATTATTGCAACCATGTTTTAAGTTATTTTATATTTTCACAGTACTTCTAGAATCAGAATCACAAAAACTAGACTGAAAAGAAAACCAGACTGAAAGGAGAAAAAAACCACCCATTCTTAAGAGAGATGTCAGGAATATCAAGTTTATATAATTAATTTCATTTCTATAAAGACTGTTATTGTTAATGATCAGAGGGAGATTTTCAGAATATCAAATGAGAATAACATAGATGAAGAAAAATTTATACCTAATAAATTTAAAGACATAGATTCTCATCAGCCATGCACGTATTCTCATAAGAAGTCACTTATAGAAAAAAAGACTGATGGAAAACCCCATTCATAAATGAAAGAAAACATACAGAAATTTACATCTGAAGCCTACCTAATATCCGATAGCTACAATTCACTGCATCATTATGCTCCTCTCTTTCAACTTGCTGGCTCAGTAAAATTTTTAATAGACAGATGGCTAATTTTATAATTTCAACCCAATTTCTTACTGGACCGACTCCAAAGATCCAGTGTAAGCGTAATGCCGTGGATAAAGGTCAACAGAATAAGACGAGAACATATGCTAATGTCAGCATTTCACGTAGTCTTCTTTAACAGAATATACAGTGCTAAGCTGAGGGATTTGCACTGGCTCAACACTAACACCATATGGGTGGCCTGTGAAAAAGTAATGATGGCCTAAGCATAGAATCTTAATCAGGTACTGATGGCCTATGAATCAAATAGCACCACGCAAGTAATCACTAAGCGATTAAAAAAAAATTACAGAAGATGTATTGCTGAAATTACTCTGCTAACTAGAGAAGTGATTTTGTCTAAGCTAAAGTCTGTCACATCATTACCTCTTAATCTTAACCCCAATCTTTTTTATCCTTATACAAATCTCTCTCAAATAAAAGGAACTAAAAGTTAGGTTGTTATGAACGTTCATATGTGTAATGAAAACGTACTTGCAATTTTATGACTCTACATTATTTATGGCTAAGAATTTATGAAAGGTGCACAGGAAGGGTTTTTAATGCTTCAGTAACAGATAGCATGCAATCAAAAAGGTCCTTGCAAATTTCATAGACAATTCTTGCTTTACTTCTTTTCAATAATTTTGTATAGAATGGAAGAATTACTTGGTTTTATTAGGTAAGCAAGGCCTGACTTGGCAGTATACACATAATAATTGTATAACACATTACTGCAGCACAGTTTAAAATTATAATTGGTATGCATAGCAGCCTCTACCACTTTGCAGAGATCTGCACTAGGTGGATGTTATAGGAAACCTGTATACCATTCATTTTCTTTACTAAGAAAATGCTGCCTGCTTAAGATAGCCTTGAATATAATGGCAGTTTTTCAGAGATAAGGCCATAGGATGGATGGTTAAACAGGACCCATTTCTTAAAAAAAAACAACAAACCCAAACAGTTGAAGAGTTGCAGTCAGTTTCTTCAATAGAATCATAGAATAAGCAGGTTGGAAGAGACCCACCGAATCATCTAGTCCAACCATTCCTATCAAACACTAAACCATGTCCCTCAGCACCTCATCCACCCGTGCCTTTAACACCTCCAGGGAAGGTGAATCAAACACCTCCCTGGGCAGCCTGTTCCAGTGCTCAATGACCCTTTCTGTGAAAAATTTTTTTCCTAATGTTCAGCCTGAACCTGCCCTGGCCGAACTTGAGGCCATTCCCTCTCATCCTGTCTCCTGTCACTTGGGAAAAGAGCCCAGCTCCCTCCTCTCCACAACCTCCTTTCAAGCAGTTGTAGAGAGCAATGAGGTCTCCCCTCAGCCTCCTCTTCTCCAGAGGAACTACAGAAATGTCTGAGGAATTATTATAGCATCATACCTATAAGCCCAGTTTCAAAAATCAATTTTGCTTTCTATACCCATTTTCAGCTCCACAATGTATCTTACTCGGAGCAGTTCATGTCACAGCTAAAGGAATCTAAGCAACCCAGTCTCAAAAGTGGCAGTGTCCTCCTTTCCCATCTTCTCAACTATGTACTTTCATTTCTTTCATTATCTACATGGTTCAATAGGAGAGATCTAGTAGAATATAATTTTCTATGGGGAAAGATAAAATACCTTTGAAGTGGATCAGTAAAAAGACGTTTAAACTAAATAAAAGGTAGGAGGGAAGAGGTTTGTAGAACTGCCTCCTTCACTATCATATTAACATAGATGTTATGTGAAATAAGACATTACAGCCTACATGCTTAAATCTGCAGAGAGATGGGATTTTTTCAAAGTTTTAAGCACATTTGGTACGCATACAGCTGATTTACATGCATTTAATCAGGGGGGAGCGGGGAGGATGTGCAGAAAAGAACTGGGACCAGAATGCTTTTTCTTCAAAAACTGCTGTAATTTCTTACAAAGTAGTTACATTTAACAAAAAAAAGTTTCAAATAATTGACCTTTATGCTCTTAGTTCTAAAGTAATGAGCACAACGCTAATATGAATGACAGATATTTTTGCAAATTAAGGTTTTGCATTAAAATTACATACTTCTATTCAAAGGACACTGTTTACACTGAGAACACTTTACCATGCAGATGGGCTACCCGCACAAAAGGAGAAAAAGAGATTTTAGAAGTGTTTCAAATCCTCTTTTATAAAAACTTGATCAATTCTAAACCAAAGTAGCCTCTGCGAGGAACTTTGTTCCCTAAATTTCACTTCCTGAAAATGACTACCAACCCTTTCAGGCGTGCCCACAGGAATTTATTCAAAACAAAATGAGTAAGCGCAACAAAGACTAGGATTCTATCTATAGAAATCAGCCTTCAGTTATGCTATGAAAATAACCCCAAAACTCAACTTTTGAAAATAGACGATTCTATCATACTCCTTTGAAGAGTTTATTTAAATATCCATAAAGTACTGTGTTTCATTTTTACCAACAGGTAATGAAAGAATATTCCCTTATCCAGAATAGCTCTCTGATTTATACTTAAAATTAACCCAGGAAAATGAGAGACTCATTCTCAAGAGTAAAACTTCTGCATAAGACCCAGGATCAATAAAAATAAAACCTGTTTGCAAGAAATAAAACTGATTTACAACAGAAAAAATCTCAAAGTAACTCAAAGGTTATTCTAAACTAGTCAAGGAATGAAATCCTGACAAGTATTTTAATATTGAAACCAGAATAAATGCATTCTTTATTTTCGCTGCTAACATGAAATGTTCTCACTAAATTTAAATATTGTGAAAAAACATTCAGACTAAAAACAAAACACAGCTTAAAGAAATGTCAGACATACAAAATTACTGTGAAAGAGGGAAAAGAAGAAAGAAAACTCCCCCAGAAATTAGGCCAGTTTTTAGGCTACCAGCCAACTGTTTGCTCTACTTTGCTTTATTTATTAGTTCTTAAGGTATTTAAAACTTGAGCATTAAAACTAGAGAATGATTTGCAAATGAATGCAGTTGCAGTTGTGAAAATATAACTCACAGCTGAATGTGGGTTATTCAGACAAATGGCTGCTTTGTTAGAGGAGGGGAAGTGAAGTTCTGTGTTAATTTATTACAAACTGCAGCATTTCAACCCTGATGTCCAGGCAACAATGTTTTTTATTTCAAGTAATTTATAAGTACTTCCCATAGCACTTAACAGTGATGTCTTTGGCTGTTTCACCATGGTACCAGAGTGTATATGTATTTACTGTGGGAATTTGTTTTTAATAAAACTGTTGTAAGGCGGTTTTATTCCTTCTCTTTGTTACATTAAAACATTCGCTGCATAAGTAATGTATTTTTTTTCTACTTGAAAGGCAGCAGATTATGGCCAGCACTGTATTTGGTTGTGCAAAATAATGACAGGCTAAGTGATTTCTCAACCAAAGCAAGTTATTTCACTTACCATGACCGTCCCCCACTTTAATATTGGTGACAGTGGATGATTTCTTTAAGGTCCTTGTGTTGGTATAATCCTGTCAGTCCTCAGATCAGATCTGGTCAACGTGAATATCAAAAATATCAGGGGTAAAAGAAGTGCAGTAACTGACTTAGTACAACTAACTATGGCATCATATGTGTTCCGATATTAGAGATTCTGGGAGGAAGATGTGTTTGTCATATTTTTTTTTTAATTAAATGCTTTCAAAGACTTAGCACAGGGTCATACAAATTCACTTGGGGTTGATTTTGCTTACAGGCTACCAGCTCAAAACATAGAACTCAAGTGAGTAGCTAAAGGCAACATACAGGGAATACTGTGTAGATGGTTATACACATACAAGTAAATGTATATAACAGACTATATACATATATAAATATACACTCACACTTACAGTTCACCCTCCTCCTTCTCCTTAATATTATTTTCATCACATACTGCTACTTTTGGAGAACTTTCCTACAAAAGCTACATAAATACATTAATAAGTCAGAAAGGAACATTCGTGACCACCAACTTCAAAGAAGTGATAAGAAACCTGCCATGTAAGCAGCTAAATTTGCTTCAGTAGTTAAACTTTCTAATAAAAAAAATATTTTACAGGTAATCTTCATTTACTTTCAGTTTCCATTAATATTCAACCAGTTGGTCTTGCCGCACTCTTTAAAAGTCTTAAAAAACTAAACAGAAAACCTAAAAAACTAAACATAAGACCTCTAAGGGTCTTAAACTAATGTGTTCTTTCATATAGGCAATATCTCACTCAAAATAGTCCTGGAATATATTTATTTTCATAGTTTTCTACCATTTGTTTCAAAGGTTATGTAAATTCTTACAACTTTTACAGAAAAAAAAGGATGATCTTAATGTAATACTGTTTTCGATGTCATGCTCCAGAGACTTTTGCAGAATTACTGCAGCAGTACAAAACCATCACAGGCCAAGTACATTCTCATTTAAATCTTCTGATACTAGATAATACATGGCAATTTGTACAATTTAATTTCTCCCAGTCCTAGATTAAGATGCTTTAACAAAAAGAATATTTGTAAATAATACCATATTTAAGCTTCTCTTAGAGTTGTTCTAAACTTATATTAGAAGAGTTGACAGATACCTAAATATATTTAAAAGTTGCAGGTAACAATACATTTGTTTTACTGGACAAAGTTAAAGCAATCAACTTTCTGTGACTCCTACTTAAACTCTGAGAGATATATACTTGGCAATGGTAACTGGTTTTCGGTTTTCCTTTTTACTTTAAAAAAAAAAATCAAAAAAAAAGTTTGCTGAAATGAAAGACTCAATTATTCTGTTAGCAGAGTCATGCTAGCAGAGTCTTACCCAAATTCTAGCATTCAGTCTTTCAACAGCTACTTTTATACCGACCTTAAGCCACTTCGACTTTATTTATGGGAAGCTGTCTTGAACACTTCTTGCATAAGAATTGTGCAGAAAATTCTCATCTTAGGAAAAAAAAAATTATGAATTGTTTGATGGGTTCACTTCATGTATTTGTAAAACAGACTTTCCTGTTCCCAATCTGACTGTCCATCCCCATGAACACCACGGAGAAGCAGTATGGGGAAGAAAACTCCATAGTTCTACACATTTCCAATTGACACAACTGAGTTACTGCCCAGTGTGCGTGGAGTTCCACAGGAGAAGCACAAAATCCATGGGCAAAAGTTCAGACAGGCAGACAGCAAATGTATCTACCTTTGCAAGGCTGGTTCCCTGTGTAATACCAGAAGGACTATGAAACATGGTTTATAGATAGTTAATTCACTGTCTACAAAGGAGGAGAAAACGCTAAGTAAAATATCTTGTGGTGATTCCTATTTGTTCCCAATTCACCAGCTGAAGCTACAAGAGAGTGGAGGTTCCTTACAATTCATTATTTGCTGTGAAAGTTTCTGTACACTGGAGTGGATTGCAAAGGATACAAAAGATGTTAACATTATATGGCTTACAGGAAGAGCTAAGTGAGTTTATGAATTCCATGCATGTCCACTGGATTTCTTCTAAACACCAAAACCTTAGGGTGCATCACAGAAACTACTGGAGACCCAAGAAGAGGCATTTCATGATAATGCAACACCTCCCTAACAGCAGGGCTCAGGAGGGAATGGGCCAGCTGTTTCATGAAAAATTACGACCTTGAATTACACTGCTTTTCAATGAGATAAAAAAATAATACCTTCTGTCATTTACCAGGATACAACCGGCAGAAGGTATGACATCTAGCCTACCTAACAGCTTAGTGGGTAGAGGTGTTCATCAACATTTTAGAAACTTCAGAATTTCATTATATGAATTAAAAAACAAAACAAACACCACCACCTACTCTCCCCTGCAAGATTTCCCATGTTATGAGAGTGTGCCCTACCCTCTGTTTCTATCTTAGCGGTGTCTAAAACATACAGAGAACTCCTCCAAAAATATCTTGAGCTATCTAAAATGATATTGGTCATATATGTACCTCCGTGCTAGCATTCTCTCTCACTCTTGTTTTTCACTTGCTTTTATTAGCTTAAGTTCTTTGTGAATATGAATGTTCCTATGAGTAATTCTTCCTGACAGTGATTAAATTCAATAAATATTTTAGTAGCACTGATACTTAATAAGTTTAAAAGTTATCTTTCAGTGGGAAAGAATAGTGTTTAAATAGCTGTCCCTCAGCAACTGTCCCATCTCCAGCCCTTTTGTGGAACCATTATATAACAATTAAATTGGCCGTTAATCTTTCTACAGGGCACCAAAGATATGTGCTTTGAGAGGAGCATAAGGTGTCAGAACTCGTAACTGCTGGGACCAGCGCGCCAGTTATTACAGAGCTGAGACAGCTCAAAGCTATTTGTCTTCCATACTTAAGTGAAGAGGCAAATCTGTAAAGCTTCTTAGAAGGTCAGGTTGCCTGAAGTATTAATAGTACATTTTACAATCAGAAACATGAGATGTTCTGCTATACAAGTATTCTATAAGGAACTGAACAATTAACCATGTCCACTATTACTCCACTGATGCAGGCTGTAATTTCAGAATGCAGGAAAACAGGGTTTACTCTCCAGTACAGAAAGGAAAGACCAAAATAGAGTTACTAAGCTTCTGTATCACAGATAGTATTGGTGAGGTAACCTTGATACTCTCAAGAACACTGACTTCCAGCCCACATGCTTTCCCAGTGCTAGAGTCTTACCAGAATTATTAGGAAGTCTTGTACTGATGTACTGAAGAAGAAAGAAATCACAGAGCAGATAACACTCCCACCACAGTCCTTCACTATGCCACTTCAATTCATGCCCTGAAAAAGAGAAATATTTGAAAGTGGAAATGCCTCAGTCTCATGGACTGGACCATAAGCAAAACATGAGTTTGCCAGAAAGCGCTCTTCTTTCTTCCTGTTGGGGCTGACAGGACTCAAGGTTGAGAAGTCCATGAACAGAAGAATTAGAAGCTGGATTTGTAACTCCCCTCTCACATAAACTGGACATTAGATGTATGCTATTTTTACAGAATTTGGAGGTCTCAATTTTGAACATGCATTTAAATAATTGAGATTAAAGGAACCCCCTCAGAGACTCCATGAACAAAACTGCAGGAATCCTTTTCAAAGACAAGTAGACCTCATTCTTTTTCTAATAGGCATGCTCACAATAACAGGGCACTGTATTAAAATTGTTACAGATAAACGACACTACACTTACTCTGAATCAACCACACGGAAGAACTAAACTTTTAAACCCTAGATCTCCAAGATCCAGAAGTCAAAATCCAGGCCAAACCTTATATTAGAACATAAAGTTAGAGCCAAAAAGTTCGACAAGTACAAGTACAAGCACAAGTATAAATATGTGTACGTCGTTCTATATTTGCTGTAAGGAAGACAGTCAAACAGCACTAGAAAGAATGGGAAGAATAATAACGAAAGAGCAAGTATCACCTTTCAAGTCATCTGATGGTTTCTCCTGGACACATACACTGATATTTTTAAAAGCTGGGAAACATAAGAACTGTGCTTTTTTAACTGTAGACAAATGTAACTGTATCTCCAAGACTTATTTGTAAATGTCTCCATTCTTCCTTCTTTTACAGTTGGACTCCATTCTAGTAAGCAGAAAGAATTATGAGCCTACTGCAGCACATGTTGAGACACCAAGGTTTTGCCCTGTCTTTCTATATATGTTTCTGTACTCCCATTCTGGCTTCAGAAAAGAAAAAGAAATCCTGGTTTCCACAACAACTTACTTTCTTCCTGCTTATTCTGAAAATTCAGTAAGAGCAGACTGACATTTCAGAGACTTGATAAATACAACCATACAGAAAAACTACGGTAAACGACAAAAATAAAGCTATTCTTCACCCTCTTTCCTCAGCAGCCATTTTGACGTTATCTCTAAGCTGCTTCTTAAAGTAGTATCTTTTAGACATTTAAATATCCCACATTAGCTTAACCAGCAACACACAAAGCTTTGTTTTGACTCCTGCATTTTCACCTGTTTGGTTTCTAACACCTACTGCTCTGGGAGCTGCAATATAAAGACTTTCATTCCACATTCTCCTAAGAACAATCTGCATGCACTGCAAACTTTCTACTCTGCTCTGTGTTGTACATCGGTTACTTTAAAACTATTTAAAAGCTAAAAAATGTACATGCACAGATTTCTGCAGTCAGGAAACCTGCACTTTCTCAACTTTTTTTTCTAAAGCAGAATAAATGCCTATTAGTATAAAATTTGAAGAAAAATTGCCCACAGGAGGAATGGGCATTAGCCATGCTTCACTTCCCTCCTTTTTGTTGACATATGAAGCACTTTTTTTCTTTTCCTTTCTTTCCAATTCACAGTGGGTCTAAAGAGGTGAATCAGTGCACAGAGAAAAAGAGAGAAAGAGGGGGAAAAAAGAAAAAATCCCACAACCCTCTTTTTCCAGGGTGGGTATGAAATATGAAGGCCCAACAATTGTCTGAGCTCAGTGCATTGGAATAACATTGGTTAAATTATGGATAGTTTTGAATAGTGTCACTTTTTTTTTCTCTGCAGATGGTTGTTCACACAAGGAGTCTGGCCTGCATAATTGTATCACTAATAAGCAGTAAGGCAATTAGTTGTGTAAGTGTGCTATAATCATTCTAACAGAAGAGATGACGAAGAGACAAAAAAAAGGAGGGGGGACAAAAAATGTCTTTTCTCAATTCATCAACTGACAGCCATAATTAGATATATATAATTGAAAATTCCACAGTAGGGGGGCCAGCTTATACAAATGAATTTTCTTTGCTTCTCTTATGCATTTTTTTCCCTTTTGCCTGAACATTCCCCCCAAGAAAAAGGCAGAAAATTTGTCATTCCAGGGGAGCGTATACTGTATGAACCACAGGCTGCTCATTCAGAGCAATGATGTCAGAATAACATCTTTTCCCCCCCACTAAGAAATAAACGGCTTTGAACTGAGCCTTTATTAGCTGTTTTCAGCCAGTAGCAAATTAAAAAAAACAACCCAAAACCAGCAACAAAACCATAACACAACAAAAAAATCCCTAAAAACCAACACAGCCTTGGATGATCTATATCAGTAGAACATGAAATGTAAAACTCAGAGAAGAGAGGTCATTTTTTTTTTTTTTTTTTCCCATTGACATGAAGACGGCTTGTTTTTTTTGGTGCTGGGGGAAGAGTTCTGAGTTATAATAGAGCATTACATCATCAAGTATTATGGGAAGAAGGGGATTTCTTTTGAGCGAAGCCTGATTATCAAAGGCTATAATTAAATTTGGGCTAAAAATGCCCAAGTGCTTATGAGTTTGTGGAAACTATGCACAGAACAGCTTTCCACTGAATTAATCAGCTTGCAAGTTTTCATTATTCTGGAGCTTCTCTTTTTAAACTGGAAGCTCACAATCACAGCTTTTTTTTTTCTTTTGCTTTTTTTTCATCAGCAAACTCTCCTAAAATTTAATTGGACAAACCTTAACTGATTTCCCCCCCCGCCTTAAAGGGGGAGAATGTTAAGGCTGGAGCTTGTTAATTAAGTTCTTTAAATGTCCCCAGCTGTGCAATAAATTTTCAAAGCTACACAACTGCATTTTTTAAAAACATTTCCTCCCTTGTTTTTTAGTTAAAATATTTTGAAAAAAGAGCAAACAACAATAAGGGAGGACTTAAGAAAATTCCTATACATTTGGATGATCCTGGCTGATGAAAACTGAATGATTAGAAAATTGCTGATGAGATTGTAACTGCATGTTACGAGACTGCTTTGGAGGACTACAATTAATTGATTTTTTTCAAAAATAATTTAGCACCTTTAAAAAAAATATCTTATATGACTCTGTGCTAGAGATGAATAAGATAAAGTATCCGGTGTAGCTGTTCCACAACAAAAAAATTCCTCCCAACATCAGTTTACTGAAACATTACACAGAAACTTCCACAAATTCAAGGATCGTATGCTTGGCGGGACAAGGCAGCATAGTTCTATTATCTCGAAAAGTATCAGTGGCCAGGGTTCAAATCTGAAGGCCTCTCAATGAGACTATGAAAAAGACATAAACCCATGTATCTAAACATCAGATTAGCTGAAGATGAATTTCCACAATTTATGGGCTACCTATGTGTCTAACTTTACTTAGAGTTAGATGTACCAAAATATTCAACACCAAATTCTCCTGTATTAAGAACAAAAAAAGTCATTAAATACATATCTGGCACGGAAAAATTATTGAACATATATCTTATTATAGTCTTAACAATCATCAATAACAAACTTCTGACAGTTTTGGAGAGCTCAGATAGTGTGCAACTGAAGAACAGAGACAGTATAATGTGACCCATGACACTAAAAATTGGTATCTTCTTATCTACTGAGTAATAAACCACCAGTGGTCTGATGGGAGATCATCATGTTCTCCATGATGGAGATAACCCTGGAGTACCTGAGTACTGACCATTACTCCTTTTAGTACCCAAATTCAATTCATGTTGTACAAATAGTCACTGTTCTAGAAGTCTGACACATCCTAACTTTGGCCTTTTGAAGGCTGAAGTTTGCAAATGAACACAGAAAGTTTAAATACCAGTGACAAAAACGTGACACAATACTTTGCCAGCTCTATTAATATGTCACTGTATGCCACAGGTTAGGTTCCTGACTGCAGAGTTGAAGAGAATCTGATATTTCCAGACTATCTGAGTAAAGTTTAAGGCTTGGTGAGGCCAATTCACCTCACTGAATGGAGGATGTCCTTGATCTTTTTTTCTTCACACAATGTAATAAAAACATTCCTATTGTCATCTGTCTCGTAGAGCACACACGTAGGTGAACTTGGAAATCACATGTCCTCCCAGCACTAAGATCTTTGTTGAGCAAGATGTGCAGGGTAAGCTTCTGCCTTCCCCTTTTAGGCTTGTAGTATCAGCCCCAATCTAAACAAGTCAAGTTAACAGCTTTTGTACGCTTCAGCCCAAAATTTAACGTTACCACTGTAGAGCCACAAGTTGAACCAAACACTTGGAAGGAAACCAGCGAGCACTTCATACCCTAATCAATACTCTATAGCTCTGCTGGTGGTTACCACCAGAAGCATCTGCAAATGACTTAAGCTGTTAGGAATTTTATGACTGATACCAACACACACACAGAGATCCTACTGACTGCGTGAATAGACCTACCATTATAGAACTGCGTTTCTCAACCTACAGTATTCGTCACATTCCAGAAGAGCAAATAAATCCTCAATTAAAATCTTTACTTATTTGTTCACTATTTCAATCTGTTCCTTCAGCCCTCAAACAGCTTATAAAATATCATTTTTGGTAGCAAAAACACAATCAGATATGCACAAAGGAATAAGACTTATTTTGGAAATGATTTGTGAAATCTGAAAAATAACTACTGCATTTTTACTTTTGTTACAGCAGCTCTCTCAGGTGTTCCCTCTGTTGCACACAGTATAACTGATCAGATATTCTGAAAATACATACTTAAAGAGTTAAATGAATGCACATTGTACTCTATTATTTTTCTTAAAGAATTAAAGGTTTTATTTTATCTTAAAAGATTCTTGGCTGCATTTCCATGGTACACAATGACACATTTGGCTCTTTGTGTTTCTAACTAAGTAATGACATAGTTCCTCTAAACCATGAAAAATGTTGCGTTTGACCAAACAAGAAAGGATGAACTTCTGAGAAATTCTATTCACTGGATCTTGAATTAGACCCAGAACACTGGGACGAATCCTTTCTCTCCTGCAGCCCCCTGCCAAATCTGGCTATAGCTGCAGTGCTACTGCATTGTTTCCTCCTTATTCACTAGGTACAGTAGTATCAACACAAACTGTACTCAGCCGCTGAAAGGTTGATTCTCAAACATATGGATATGTTGAAGATTAAATTGCAGGGTTTATTTGAATTTATAGACAGCTCATTGAATGTATTTTTGAGATACAGTCTCCGTCAAGGAGATGGATGTCACCTGCCATAAGGAACATGATTGTATAATGTTAAAATGCCACATTCTCTTTGTAGGTAATTCTATTCAGTCACTTCCTGCAAAGATTTGGGTAATGAACATTTGAGTATCTGCTGCATGGGGTTGTTTTTTTTTCCTTTTCCTACTCCTGCCAGCCCACTAGTCCCCATCTCAGAATCTTGCTTTTGATTTGTATTTCTTTATTGAATATAAAACTGCCCTCTCTTATGACTACTACATTTTTAAACAAGGAAAATGTTGCAGGACAGAGTCAAGAAGATCCATGTTAAATTACTGAATATGTGAGGAAAATAATTCTCAAGAGTCAGTCAACAATGAACAGTTAAACACCTTTTCAGCTTAAGAAATGCATTAGATTCAAAGATTTATTTTTAATTTTAAATCATCTCATAAATTATAATTGTCATCCCATTGCACAACTTAAATTTGAATAAACTTTCTCATGTCTCACTTGTTTTCTGAAGAATGGCATCTGATCTGAAACAGTAGATTATACTGTGAACAAACATAAGTAAACAGCCTGCAGGAAATAATTTAGTACACACAACCCTCCACCTGAAAATTTTGTTGTTTGTACAGACTGTCTGATTATTTAAATTTTTAAACACTTCAAAAAATTCATTCCATTTGCAAATAGTAATCTTCAACTAACTCTTACTTACCATTTGGAATTTTATTTACTCAGATTAATAACTCAAAGGCTAAACTAAATTCTGCTTGTCTTTGCTGTAAATGAAAGATGAAAATACAACCAATACATTCATACTCATAGCACAGTCCAAAATAAATAAATACACCAAACGTCTAAGCTCAACCATAACCAAATACAAATAAACACTACAACAAAATAAGACGTGCGATATTGCTCTCTTCTCCAAAAGGCTCCCAGGTTAGGTTGGAAAATGCTGGTGAGAACAATGTAAAAGTACTGACAAAGTAGAGTCTAAGATTACTCTAGTTCATGTAAAGCTCAAAATAGAAAGAGGAAACTATTTGCAATGCTTTCAGAAGAAACTGTCTTCTTTTCCAGATTCTTTTTCTTGCAGCAAGGTCTAAGAAGAGAAACCAAGGCCTTACGAGAAGACCAAATAGCCTAAATCTTTGCTAAATGATTGGAGTTAAAATATTTCTCCTTTTCTCTTAAAAGACTATCAGTCTCTAACAATGGTCCTAGTTTTCAGATGGCAACAGAGCTGCAGACTAAAGGTGGAATGTTGAAGTGATCAAGTCTCTTATAGAGCTGGTACAATAAATACAAAACCGAATCTTTTCCTTACCTCTACCCTCAACCTCCCATTCTTCAAACCTCTTCCAGAAATAAAAATTCAAACAGTAACAGGAGGACAGTAGTCAAATACCAGAAACAAAAATGATAATCAAATGAAATATGGAGCACAAACTTCTAACATATGCATTTTAAGAAGGGAAATAAATTAAAAAAAAAAAAAATCACTTGACACAAAATGCCTTCCAAGACTACAGTAAGGTCATTCTGGCCTCCAAACACAATATTCCACCGTTTCTGTGCTGGCATCCACCAAAACTGAGAAACTGCAGTGAACCAGGAGGCCAGGCAGTCCCATCTTTTGAATGGAAGAAAATGGACTGGGAAATGTGATACAGGTAGGCACATCAGGAAATCTTCTTCCACCCCAGTGGTTAATTTTTACTAGCAAATCTCTTGAAATGCACTGTACTGCTTCGAAGGCCTTGATGCTTTTAAAACAAAGAATTTATGGGCACTAGAAGTGTAACCTACTTTCCTTTGTTCGCTGAAATACATCATCATTTTGTGCCTTGTGGTAGCAAAAGTAATTTAGAGGATCCTGACAGAAATAATATATATATCATTAAATCAGTCCATTAATATACTCATGGTATTATAAACATAGCGGTTTGTGGATGACAGAAACTAAAACCAACTCATTTGTTTGTGTCAGTATTAAAATGTAATACATTTTCTTTTTCAGATTCAAGCCAAGTGAAGTGAGATTTCTGAGCAGAAAGTTATCTCTAAACAAGGTACAAGGAACATGGAGATTAAAATGTAACCTTTGAACGTCATCTTCAATCTGCTTCAGTTCTTAGGTGCATTGAGAACAACGGTCTCAGCTCAGACCCAAGATCAAGTTGCGTACAAATAAACAATGCTCATTATTATATAATAACGTTCCTATTTGCAACGGAGTTATAACTGTAAAATCAAGGCTTTCTGGGTCCTAGTCTGACATAATCAGACACTAGAATTGTTAATTTATCAGTGTGATTGGACAGAAATGAATATTGAGCTATGCAGAAACCATATAAACAATTCTTGAGCTTGTCTAGCTGGAGAGCTTAATACTGTAAAAAGCCCACATTAGTACCCTTCTATCCATACTGTCTATATATCCACACATTACTGTCTATTTATGCACAAAAGAATGACAAGCATACAGTTACATGAAAAAAGTAACTTTATCTACTAGACTGAAGATGTCCAGTTTTGCCAAGTGGGTGGAAAGGAAGCTGATCATGTGACATCTCAAAATTTAGGCAACCCTGCAGGACTTCACTCTGTGACAGACCAACATTACGCAAATGGTTGGTGGTCACATACCAGGGCGGTATGTGAAGCTACAACTGGTCTCCTGAGATGCACTATTCAAGGGCTATTTTTACTATATAGATATTTTTTTAGGTTGTCTTAACATATAATATCTATAACATATAGCCAATGTAGGAGCAAATACCTGTCAAGAGAGAAATCAAACATACTATATAATTCTAAAATTAATATAATCCTATCTGGAAAAGATTTCCCTCATACCTTTGTTGAAATCACTGGTAAAGTCTGTGTACTTTCTGAAGCTTTCAAAGTATAAAAAAAAATTAGTAGGTCACAAATGTGGTAAGCCCAGCAGTCTATTATCTCTCAGAATTCTACAGAAACCAATAATATGCCATGTCTGGGAATATAATTTAATTTCACAATGGCTATACATG
Organism: Piaya cayana; assembly: GCA_013389865.1. Classification (NCBI taxonomy): domain Eukaryota; kingdom Metazoa; phylum Chordata; class Aves; order Cuculiformes; family Coccyzidae; genus Piaya; species Piaya cayana. The sequence goes on along the minus strand of WAAB01013368.1, from coordinate 6,966 downwards.
TATTGCCCTCAGTGTGGGAGCAGACTACTTCATTTTTCCATTTCCTTTATGTCTCAATGAATGCAATAGTCATAAATATGCTATGAGAGATTCCTGGTGTCTAAAAAAATAGACTAGATATCTTCTTTCTATAGAATACTTATTTGTAAGCAGTTATCATCTAGTGGCAGAAAAGGATGCAGATGAAGAATAAAAAGCATTAGTGTTCTTTACAAATCTGTGATGGTAATTTCAGTGCCTGAGACCACTAATTTATTTAATAAACATCAATAAGTAAGCTTACATGTTTGATTGCCACAGCTCTATCTACAGCAAGGAAAAGATGCAGCCAAAATACTATATTTTAAAAAACTACAACGCTTCTGGGTTTGATTTAGTATAATTTAGAAAAAAAAAGTTGATTTATATTCTACTACAGTAAAATGAAAAATTAGTCCTTTGAAAGATTCTAATGATTATATTGAATGTCTGAATTATCAGTTCTGCAAATGAACAACCTCTTTATTATACTCTCTTATATTCTCCTCACAAGGCTATATGACCCAGAATGGCACTAAAAATACTTTAAGCTGAACTCCAGAAGAATTCAAGAATCTCAGGGTTAGATGTTATAAACCGTTCAGCTTTCAAGATACTGATGTCTTCAAATATTTCTAGTAGACAATGAGAAAAAGGAACACAGAACTATTTTCCAGATTGGTGTCTAGTCTTGACCAAGGTCTGAAAATATCTCCTACTAGTCATGTTATTCCTTCTGAAAAGCAATTAAGTTCATCAACAGTTGAGAATCATTCGAAAAACTTATGTATTTGATATTTGAACCACCAGAGTGAATGAATGAACACAAAATGAAGCAAGATGGTTGACCTGACCCACTGCCACATCTCACTATTTAAATTTCTTGAGGTTCACTTACCTATAAACCAAATGGTGTCTATTAGTCAGCTGCACAGCCAAGACGCTGCTGTAGCTTCCCACACAGCACTAAGACATGCAGTGCAGCTCTAATTTTTTCATTTTGAACATCAATCCATGTTACGGTATTTTATTTTGTCAGCATAACTTCAGTTACCAGCTTGTTTTTACTGGGCATGCTATACTGGGCAGGCATTATGACTTTTATCTAATTTTTAATGTAAGCTCAAAGTCGAAACATCAGAAATACCACATCAGAGGTAGAATGCCCACGCAAGCAAAACTCTGAGAGCAGGTGTAAAATAATATCCTTAAGTTCAATACAATTAGTTTCATTAGAAATGAACAGAGACACAAGCATTGACTAACGCAAGTGTTACGCCTTTGCAAAAGTTACTGGCAAAGCACAGCGATAAACTAACCAAACTATTCATTGTGTAAGGATTTGTGCTAAGATTTCTGCAGAGATCTGGGAGAACAGCGCTGAGGTAACACAAAGACAACTGCTGTGCTTTTCTGGCTTCTGCCTATGCTCCAGGCACAGGAATTTGCATGGTTGATGAGATTAATTTTGACAGTAAGGAATCCTCCAGAAAACTGAGTAATAAATGTTCAACGGGCACTTTTCTTGCAAATGACTGCTCAACACACGCTTTGCTCTTTAAGTATTTTATACCCTCTGCAAAGGATGCTAGTGAAGTTTTTGGTAGTATTCTCATTTATGCTAGTAAAGGAAAAAAAAAATCAAAAATATCTGGTGAGGTACCCTGTGCACTTTCCTAGTGATAAAGAGCCTTGAAAATAAGAGCTTTTTAGAAGCAACAGTTTTATGGGAAAACAGCTACCAAATGAAGCAAGGCCACACCCTGGCATAAAGTGGTACAGAGTAGCTAAAAACTTTGCCCAACATTATTTTGTTTCCCCAAAATTATGTCACTAGAAGATATGATTATAATACAACCACCACGGCTTATGATTAGTGCTAAAGTATCACAGGTGCTACTCTGAATGCCTCCATAGAAGAATTGTTTAATGCTTCCAATTTTTATTGTATGTACATGAATACATGTATTAAACAGCAAAGATGCTTCCTGGATTGCAAAAACCAGGCCATGTGCTCTTTCTGCCTGATTCAAAGCAGATATTTTCATCCCAGATACCCCTACCTTCAAGCAGAGGAGAGATGGGAACACACCTTCTGCATCATCCCACACTAAAAAGAATCTGACATTTTCTCTGTTCATCCCATGCTTCATTAATACTTTATTGAAACATTCCGACAGAATGGCATGTTTCTGCTAATCTGATATTCTATCAAAATTGGTTTTGATAGGTTTAATTATGTCTTAAAATTCAAAGTTATGTTCCATTACATGCAGAGAGAAAGAGGTGTTGAAGTGTTATCACAGTAATCTATACAGAGCATGAAGCAAACTTGTAGAACTTTATCTTTCTAATTAATTCTCGATCAGTAACATCTCTATACATTGTCCAGCTACTCAGATTTGTGATTCAAAACCTGATTTTTTTTTGTAAATAAATAAAAAACTCCTCTCAATTATAAGCTGAATTAAAAATGCTTTTAGAACAACAATGAACATTGCAACTAAGCTGCTGTTATTTAATCACCCTTTACTAGTACTAAACTATTTTATTGAAGGATATTAAGCTGCAATGTTTTCTTACCTGTGAGGTACTGAAACCTGTCTGAAATTTTCCTCTCATTCTATTTTGATTATTGTTTGTTTAGTTTTACATTTAGAAAGTTAAAATCAACTGTCAAAACCTCCTCTGGATTAGGTGGTTTCTCAGACTTTGCGTAGGAGTTCCTGAAAGACCTACTTGAATAGCAGCCCTTTCTACATAGCATACAACAGAAAGACCAAATACATTGAGTAGTCCTAGTTAATATCTTGCATCAGATATGTTGGCTAAATATAGATTTGTGTCAACTTTTCACAATTACCATCTTACAAATATCTGATTTTCAAAAGAAAAAAGGCATTTACTTCACATTATTCACTTAAACTTCATAAACTTCATTTACTTCACAAGACTTATAAGGAGCAGCTGAGGGAGCTGGGGTTGTTTAGCCTAGAGAAGAGAAGGCTGAGAGGAGACCTTACTGCTCTCCACAACTATCTGAAAGGAGGTTGTGGAGAGGAGGGAGCTGGGCTTTTCTCCCAAGTGACAGGGGACAGGTAAGAGGGAATGGCCTCAAGCTCCACCAGGGGAGGTTCTTGCTGGACATCAGAATAATATTTTTCACGTAAAGGGTCATTCGGCACTGGCAGAGGCTGCCCAGGGAGGTGGTTGACTCACCTTCCCTGGAGGTGTTTAAAATACAGGTGGATGATGTGTTGAGGGGCGTGGTTTAGGGGTTGATAGGAATGGTTGGACTTGATGATCCTGTGGGTCTTCTCCAACCTAGTGATTCTGTGATTATTACCCAATATTAATATCTAGTTATTACACTTGTATGATAGACTACTGCAGAGAACTAAGCTGGCCAAAATCAGAGTGGTTTATCTGGAAATAGGATTTGCGTTTCTATTTGCTTACAAAATATCAATATCAATATCACTCAGGAATAAATACAGAGCACTCAGTTTCTCTTTTTGAGCTAGGATATGATTTAAATCTATATTCTTTACTATGCTTATACATATGCATACTCACATGTAATTCATAATATTTTTAGACATACCAAGGAAAAGTAGCTCCTTAAAATGCTTCCTGAAGTTGTTTAGTCATTTTATCAAAAGATCATGACTGAAACTCTATTCTCGCTGCAATGTAACACACTCCAACAAAGTCTTGATATGAGGTATCTTGATCTATTTATTGTGTCTAATTTACAAAGCAGAAAAATCTTATTTGCCACTCCCCCCTCTCCTAAAAGGGGATTTTTTGCCCCTCCTTCTGATCAATTTCATGCGATTTTCTTTTAGCAGAGATATCAAATTGTTAAACATTTTAACCACAGAATGCCCTGGTAATTCAATCCTCAGGATTTGCTTGGACGTCCCAAAGTGTTTTGAGTTCAAACAGCAGAAGGAAAACTGCAGTGCTGGTCAGTCTCCTCTTAAATCTTCTTATGGATTTCATTTGCTGTGTGGCCTGAGAGAGGTCAAAAGGTTTTCGCACAGAAGTAGAATTTGAGAAATAATCACCTTATAGACCCACTAAATCAATCATAATTAATGCACTTGCCTAGTTCTGTCAGAAAATTGCTGCTAGAGGGCAAAATAAAGAGGCCCCTTCTAATACAATTTGAAAAGAGATCAGATCTGTCATTTCATCTAATAATTGAGCCAAATGAGAAAAAAGAAAGGTCAGAGTTCATCTGGTGACCTTATGTAAACCCAATAATACATAATTCATTTTCATTTTATGGAATTTATAAGATGCTATAAACTGTCAGGATACAGACTCATCTGCTTTAGCTTCTACCAGTTTTTTTTTTCTGCTCATCACACAACACACACTGAGCTGCCAAAACTTTTAGGTGGTACATTCTGGTAGAATAATCTAAAAGCCTTCAACTAGGACGACTGGTATTTAATTCATTCTTCCAAGCGTGTGAAGTTAATAACTGAATAAATCACTCGCAGCTCTATCTGAATGATATAAAACCTATAATTTATTTACTGAGTGTTACAAATACAGTTAAAACATGTTTTCATGCAAAATGGTTTCTTTTTTTTATTATTGTTATAAAAGATTTAGCTTTTAGTTTTTCTTTTTCTTTTTTTTTGTGAACACAGGATATAAATACATTTGCCCTCAGAATGGAACACTTCATTCCATCCCAAACCTCAGTTCACCATATTCAATAGAATATATTTCAGTTATTACCTACAAACCAAAATTAGTCTGAAGATAGAATAAGGAAACATAACTCAAGCAGGCAGGTTCCTTTTTTTTTTTTTTAATATTAATGTTGATTGTTAATTGACAATATCAAAACTGTTATCTTTCCAGCCTGCCTTGCACTTCTTAGTTTCTATGCTGTTACATTCTTTACTCAATCACACCGCCACAACCAAGTCAGAGCTTTATCTAAGTAATAAAGGTGAAATGATAGTTTATGAGTTATTCCTCGCTGCTTTGTCTCCTTTAATGTCACTAAAGCCAACATGTAGGAGAGTATCTGGGCATTCATGAGAGAATTTCCTAAGGCAAGCCTAGCCTTCTGGGGAGAGGAAATATTTTTATTGAACCAGCCAGCACATAACGGGGGGACGAAATCAGCAGAGATATTTTTTTTACTTATTCTTAAGTTTGAAACAGAAGCAGCAAACTTTGAAAGATTATAAAAACTGGGAATCAGTCTAAGTAGATATGCTAATCATAATAAAAGATATTATGATCCAGCACAGAACTTGGCTTAGTGACATCCTTTGAACAGCACAGCTACAACAATAGTAACATTACGGATATTTATAAAATACTTCTGATACTTGGTTTATTTAGATATGAGAGGGGGTTTGCACTGCTTTTTATACTATTTGAGAAATATAGGTTCCTGCAGATAGAAAAAACTACTAAACAACTGGACCAAGGTATGGGTACCGTAGACTATACCATCCACTGCACATCCTGACAGAATAGCAGCTTTATGAAAGATACAGCCCTGCCTGCTTGATGGTTCACTGGTTCAACAGACTTAAGTTTCAAACTCCTATCCCACACTGAACTGCTTTGTATAGCTGTGACTAAAAAGCTAGCATGAAGGGTAACAGATGATTCTCTTTGACATAACGCATTTCTATGCTAATTATTTCCTAGACCTAGTAGGAGGTTGGGTTAGAAAACACCAGGCAGAACACGTGCCATGTTCAGGAAAAAAATCATACAATGCTCTGACAGGTTCCCAGCTTATTCAGACGGTGTAATTTAGAGCTGTCTTAAATTATGACAAAGTCTGTGTTGGTATCTGGCCAGTCAGTGTAATAGAAGCACAAATTTGTCTTAAGTTGTTTTTCTTCTCAGCTGTACCAGGCTGAAGACTGAGCCTTTCTTCCTCTATAATACAACTCCTCAGAGATCACTTTACCTTAACAATTAAGAAAGAAAAATAAAATTCCATACTAAAACTAACTGTACCATATGGTGTCATGTTTCCAGTTAAATGGATAATATATGAAACCGCTACTGAACAGCAGCACTGGTAGCAACACTGCATTGCCCTTCTGTATGAATGCATGATTATCGAACAGATTTTCAAAGGATCCTTTTCTGTCATATTTTTGGAGTTGAAAATGAAGGCACAGACATGACAGGTTGTTTTACACCATAAACTGAAACTGAAACCAATTCTTGTGCTCTTCCTTATCTTGTATCTTACCAGTAATTTTCTCTTCTAACTTCAGCCTCATATAGCAAGTCCTAGAAGATACATTACTTGCTCTTTAATGGTAAAAGTCAATTTTTACACATAAAACCTGCAAGATATGTCACTCTCAAGTTACCCTTTATCTATTTACCCTTTTTTAGTTTGAAATGACAACATCCTTGTATTTGTCATATTGTTTAAGTCTGACCTTTGATCCTAAGGGTCATTGCACTCCCAGAGGTCATCTGCCCATCTGATTAACACATTCCATAATTTTGGAGGTGGCCAGTTTAGTGGTCTATCCCATTAATCATGGCAAAGACACTAGAAGCAAGATGAAAAAAACCACTAAGGTTATCAAATCCCCACAGGAGATTAGGAAGTTAGATAAGCACATGCAGTTTAACAAACAAAAAGTACATGGACAAACCAAAAGGCATTAAAGGCCTGAAACCTGACACAAGCAAAGCAGCATGAGAAAAACAAACATCAGAAATTTTCCCTCCCTCCTATTTTTCTCTTACTAGATTTCATAAAACTCAGCTATTTCTTCTTGAAGGCAATGCGTCTTCTAGAATTATAAACTTTAACACTATCCAAACTCACAGTATGATACAAAACTGAGTTAAAAAGAACTCGGATGAGAGGGGTGTCACCATCACGGGACATCATCTGCAGAGTAGCATCGAATGATCGTCAATATAGCACAGTTA
>WAAB01013367.1:1675-14142 GCA_013389865.1 Piaya cayana | reverse complement strand
TTCTACAAGAGAAAGTTCTGGAGCAGAAGGAACCCCAAGAAGTGAAGCACGGGCTTTCTCCTTCTTTGTTCACCTACAGTTTGTGTCCCAGGAGTTCAGACCCAAGCCAAAGCCAGGCTCAAACCAATGATTTATCGTGCATCCCTACTAAAGGTGCTTCCTCTCTGCTTCATGCTCGCTTGCACACATCTACCCAACCCAGATTAGTCACTTTTCCATGAGCACATGGATCTTTCCAGGTCCTTAACTCCGTACCTGACACCCAGGGCGCTCTGAGAGCTCTTCCTCAGAAATGAGATTCACAGGTACCTGGCTCCTCTTTGCAGTTAGGGGAGATAATTACTTTACGCAATATAATTTGCTTAAAACCATGACAGTTTTAACTATAGTTTAAGGCTAAATGACTGCTCAGCAAGACAGCTGGTAAAATTCACCCTGTAATAAGACTGAAGCAATGTAAACAAGCCCAGCCCATTCGGGGCTTTGAGTTAATATAGATGTCAAATACTCCTTTCAATATCTCTAAATTTCCAAAACCATCAGATATTTTCCTCCTTTATAAATGTATTTATAACAGGTCTCATCCTTTATCGCCTAAACTCACAACATGTGTCTGTCCTAAATCCCTGTAATTGATTATGGTTGAATAGAAATTAACCTGGNTTATTCTATTATTCTATGATGCTATGTTATCTGAATTTACCAGCTTTAATATCATAGAAGGGTTTGACTTGGAAGGGACCTCAAAGCCCACCCAGTTCCACCCCTGCCATGAGCAGGGACACCTCCAATCTCCAAGCCCCATCCAACCTGGCCCTGAACCCCTCCAGGGATGAGCAACCTGGGCCAGGACCTCCCCACCCTCACGGCAAAACATTTCTTCCTTAAATCTCATCTCAATCTCCCCTTTTTTCAACTTAAAACCATTTCCCCTCACCCTATCCCTGCCCTCCCTGATCCAGAGCCCCTCCCCATCTTTCCTGGAGCCCCTTTCAGCACTGGAAGCTGCTCTAAGATCTCCCCGGAGCCTTCTCTTCTCCAGGCTGAACAACCCCAGCTCTCTCAGCCTGTATGGGATGTGCTCCAGTCCCGTATATTTTGCTTCTTGGGTCTGAATCAGCCACAAACCAGGATACCGAGCAAACGGAGAGCGTACACGTAGAGAAACCGAGTCAAATCACTGAAAACCAACCCCCTTTCTTTGCAGCCTCCCAGCAGGCTGAGAAACGCCAAACGATGCTAATTTACATTATAACCAGTAGGGAGGCATCTCTGGGGCCTGATGTCCTCTACCCTCCGCCGCTAACAACAGCAATACAATCGCAATTATGGGCATTACGCTCAAAATTCATTTGCGGTTGCTTGAGTGTGGTGATTTATTGCTTGGTAATTACCCTGCCGGAGTCTTGAGGATGGAATTATCTCCCCTATTTACATAATCAAGGCATCAAAGCCTTCGAAGCCGGGCACGCCATCAGCAGATGGCCCTGCCATGTGTGGTTGGATTCCTTTGTTTTCATAGTTCATGTTGCATCCAGCCTCAGTTCATCTACAGCAAAAATTTCCTGTCTTTTACTAATTAAGTGTAATTTACATTAATATTGAGAGTCCATGGAACCACGCGGTGGGTGTTCAGCTTAGAAGAGGCCTGGGGTAGCTGCTCCAAACGTGACCAGCGACTAAAATCCTTCCTTGCATCCTCGCAAGCTCTTGGACCCCCCCTCAGCATGAGACAAACGCTACGATTGGCTCCAGGAAAAGAAAATTAACAGCGTGAGACGGTACGATCCCTGCAATAGCACAAATCTGCGAGGCTGCCTCCTCAAGAGCTTTGATCCGAGCGATGTTATTTCTTATTGAAACTCCTCTTGCTTTCACCAAATTGCTCCTGTAAAACTTGTCACACGATTTGCATTTTTAACCATTTAAAAAATTGCATTTTCATAGCGTTTTTATAAAATTAAGTGCCTTCTAGTACATTTATTTCAGATTTAAATAAAACCCCACAACTTAGATGCTGCTAGACAAACCCCAGCCATACGTCGTCTTCTTGACTGAGCTGCTCAAACACTCCTCTGGCTAACGAGGTGTCAGTCTTTGATTTTGCTGTTGTTGGTCCTCTGCTCTCTTGCTTCCCTGGCTCATTAAAGAAAGTGGAAAAACCTCCCTGCTGATGTGACGTGATGAATGAATTCCACGTTTTTCTTAGCGTAGGCATCTAGGTTTTATTTTATCTATGAAACTGTCCTTATCTCAACCCACGAGCTTTTACATTTTTTGCTCTCTCCCACCAGAGGGCCGTGAGGGAGCATCCGTGAGGTGTTCGGTCCCTGCTGGGGGTGCCAGGAATTCATTGCGCTGATGCTGTAGAGGTGATTTATGCGGTTTGTGTTTGATTTGTAGGTGCAAACATGAGCTGGTGGGTCTGGCTGTGCCGTGCGGTGTTAAGCGCTGTGCAGAGTGAGCCGGGGCCGAGCTTCTGAAGGCGGCCAAGGTCCCTTTTGCTGCACTGCAGTGATTTCTCTGTCCCTGATAGCCGTGGATGTTGTTTCTGAATCCTTTCTGCTGCCGGGCTAGGACCATCGACGTGTTTTATTACCATTTTTATTATCTTCGGTAAGAGAAAGGAAACATTTGCTTTTTGCATTATAGCGCTAGAGAAATACGATTTATTGCAATATATATTAAATCTGTATCTTTCCTTTAAGGCAATTCTGCTTCCAGCTCGTGCAGGCTGGCATGGATGAGGGCAACCTTGGGTAAGGTTACCTGTTGTATTTCCTATCATCTAGAAACTTCTTTTTATCATATTCAGCCTTCCAAATTCATGGAATCATAGAATCGTTTGGGTTGGAAGGGACCTTAAAGACGATGTTGTTCCAACCACGAATTCATGCACCCCTTTTAATCACCAGATAGAGATTTGTAAAGAGATCATCAGCCTGTCTGCCACATTTTCTATCCTGAAGAGCTTGTTTCTTTGCACCGTGCAGCTCATTCACTCTCCAGGCAGCAGAGAAAATCAGCAGCGATGCAAAAACCCATGGTGCAGTTCACGGTTTGTACGACGCTTAACCGAGCACATATTTCAAATGAACGACATCTTGCCTCTTGAAAAGGGCATTTGTGTCTTTCCTGAGGTCAATAAACCAGAACGATGACTCACATATTGCAGAAAATTAAACTACGCCGTTTATTCCTTAAGTTGGCAGCGGGGAAAAGATGTAGGGGATGAGGGCGAAGCCAAATTGCATCCCTGAAGTTTCCCAGCTCCCCAGCGAGGGCGCAGCTTTCTGGGCTGTGGGCACGGAGCAACTGCCTGCAATGTTCTCTCAGAAAGCTACAGCCGAAGGCAGGATGGAGCCGTGTAGAAATAAGGACAAAACACAACATCTGCTGCTCCTGAATGTTGTTCTTCAGATGCAGAAAAGTCCTCTGCAGCGAACTGTTACTGCTTTGGAGTGACCACCTCTCAAAGCCTGCGTCCTTGCAAATCCAGCCCCCTGATGACAGGCCGGAGAAATCCTGGAATCGTTGAGGTTGAAGAAAATCTCTGAGCTCATCCAGTCCAGCATCAGCCCAACCCCAACATGCCTATTAAACAAAAATAGCTCTGAATTCAACTTCCCATCACGTTCATGTCCTCTGCACCGCAGATACTTACTGGAACAGTCACTTGATCCACTGAGTCTCTTCCAATCTGGTTATTCTATGATTCTATGATTTTTTTTTCCAGAGGTCTGATGTTGTCTGGGCATCTTCAAAAATCAACTTCCAGCCTAGAAGTTTGGCTGGATTCCTTTCTGCTTGACTAGGCTTTATTTTATCTTGTATCCCACTTATAGACAGGACTGAGACCACAGACCGTGGTGGCTTGGGTTGGTTTGAGGGTTTTTATTGATGTGGTTGTAGTTTTGGGTTTGTTTCTTTTTAACTTAAAGGGTTTTTTTTTCTTTAATATCAAAGAATTCACAAAGATCTCCCTTAAAATAGAGGGTTTGTGTTAGAACGGCAGCCTGGTTTACTTCTGTGGAGAAGAAACAAGACACAAGAACCCGATGCAGTTTATAAAATGAGGCTCCTCTCCTGAGCGCAGGATCCCAGCTTGTCACTAGGTTAAAACGCACCCAGATGAAAAGGCTCCGAATTGCATTTCAAAATAGAATTTTGACTTGACACCTCTGAGCCTTGTAACTCTGCGCCTCAAAAAATGACACCGGCACTTTTCACCTGCTCTTAATGTTGGTTTTATACCAATAATTACCGCCACCTTGTAATTAGCCGAGCGTTCTGAATCTCTCTGCCTGTCATCACAGGAATCGGGTTGCTCCGATGGAAGTGCGAGCGCTCCCGCGTTCTTATTTGCCTCGAGCCTCTCAGTTTTTCCTTCCTCGACTCAAATGTTTGTGGATAAGCCCATCGCACATGAAGCAACAATCATCAAAACCTCCCCAGCTCTCACCAGCTGAGCTGTAATTCTAGTTAAACTCGTTCAGAGATATTTCATCTTTACGATTTTGAGGAGGATGGAGAGAAGGGAAGTTAGCTATGAAACTCAGATTCCTCGTCTATATATTTATCTGCACTGCAGTTTATTTTTTCTAATACAACTTCAGATGCCCTGAATGTATTTTTTCCCCAAATCCTCCTCTGTTTCCCACTGACACCAGGCAAGACAAGATGAACAACGAGCAGCAAAAATCATCTTGCCCTCTGCACTTTTGTGCCTCGTGTTTGGGTTCCTGACTGTTCCAGAAGGTTTGTCCTCCAAGAGAGGATCTTGCTTTTAAGCAGCTCTTCAAAGGATTTGTTCCCTTAAATGGGAAAACAGAGAAATACCTTTTTTATTTTTTTCCTAGTGTAATTTTTAATTATGCTTCTAATTAGGGGGAAAAAAAAAACTGTCACAGAAATTATGCCTTTGACTTGTCAGAGGCAGAAAATTAAGTGCCAAGTTCACGTTCCTATTGTTAACTCCTTTGCCTTACAAATTGGAAAGTTGTGGTACCTGCAGTATTTCCTGCGAAATTCGAAATATCTGAGCTGGGGATCTGGAGATGCTCTGAGTAAGGGAAATTCAAAGCAGAGGCTACTTCCAACCTGGTGATTCTATGATTCTATGAAACACTTGCCTTCATCCCACCGATCTTGCTCCATTATCGAGAGGGTAAAACCTACTTCCGGTGCATGTATCTGTATTAGAAAGAAAAGAAAAAACCAGCCTCAACTACATTTTAGACTCCACCTCTGCCCTGGGCAACCCCTGCCGGTGTTCAACAACCTCATATCCGATATTAGGTTGATATGTCCTAATATCCAATCTAAGCCTCCCCTTGTGCAACTCAGTTCTTTAAGACCTTAGGGGACCTNTGCCCAATGACCCTTTCTGTGAAAAAATTTTTCCTAATGTCCATCCTGACCCTCCCCTGGTGGAGCCTGAGGCCATTCCCTCTCGTCCTGTCCCTGTTGCATTTCTATTGAGGCTTTGAAGGATGCGTGACAGGTTGCTGAGTGCCAGCAGGTCCTTTATACAAACCCCAAAGTGAGATTGTGGAAACTTTTCCTCAGGAATCGTTCCCAGAGTGGCTGGGCTGGACTTCTCCTGGGCAGGGCTGCCGAGGGAACCTTCTCCTGGCAAGAATCACTCTTTGCATTGGAAAGGTTGAAGCTGCAGCCTCTGTTTGTTTCCAGGGCATCCACGAAGGGGTTACAGGGCTTGGACGCTCATCCCCAACGTTTGTGCCTCCACTGGGAATCTCTGCAAAGTTCAGGAAGAGACTCGCCTCTGTTTACAGAGAGCTCACCTGCTGCGAGGAGCCCAAGCTCCCACCCCTTCGGAGACTCTCATTCCTGTTAAATAAAAAGCCAGTAAAGGTCAAGGCTGCATCCCAGATTAGTCAGGATGGAGCCTGAAGATTTAGCCCAGGAGTCAGGAGTTGACTTGGGGTCTCCCGCATTTAAAACCATCATCCCAGACACCAGACTCATCGCTTATTCTCTCCCTTAAATTTTCATAGAATCACAGAATAACCAGGTTGGAAGAGACCCACTGGATCATCGAATCCAACCGTTCCATTTTGATTGAAACTCACAATTAAACTGTAAAAACCAGCACATTTAGGGGAAAAAAAATCATCATCTTCTCAAGAGTGTCCCAACCATCTCCATTTAGCGGCTCCTCTCCCCTCTGTTACTAGCGAAGGGTTGTTTCATGACTTAGTAAATCAGTTTAAATAGGCAAATTGGTGCCTGGGGATTATCTGCACATTTTCCCCCTCTTATTTCGCGTTCATTTCAGGCTTAACCATCGACTCTGCAGAACGTATCGCTGCTGCAATCTGAATAGTTCTGTTATTAAAAAAAAGAGAGGGGTTGAACTGCTAATTGCGCAGAGAGATTCCGCGGCGCATCTCGCATGTAATTTAGATTAAATCAGCAGATAAATATGATAAGAGGCTGCAATTTTATTGAACCAAACCCAAGAAAAAACTCTGTCTTCAGGAGCTGGCTGCAAAGCTGTGTGAGCAGTCAGCACAGGCTGGATAAATATTAACATGGTTGGAGGTTTCAGACAAGCCTCCCAAGTTCTAAATTTCAAGGAAAGGGTCATTGGGCCCTGGAACTGCCCAGGGAGGGGGTTGAGTCCCCTTCCCTGGAGGGGTTTAAGGGACGGGTGGACGAGGTGCTGAGGGACATGGGTTAGTGATTGATGGGAATGGTTGGACTCCATGATCCGATGGGTCTCTTCCAGGCTGGTTGTTCTATGATTCTATGATTCTATCATTAGAGCATGAGCTGTTCCTTGGTGTTTCAGCAGGTCCTATTTTCCCCTTGCTCTCCTCCTCCTGGACATGTATTTGCATATAATCAAATAATAGTTGCTGGTTCTTTCTTTTTTTTTTTCTCCAATCAGGTTTCCGACACCAGGGGAAAAACATAACAAAGTACAGCAGGACGGGAAGGGAACTAATCACTTAACAAGACCTAATTAGCAAGGGATTCGCACAGGGAAGTCCTCCCCGGGTAATTGCTGCTCATTTTCAGCTGTGGGTACAGGAAGACAAAACAGTTTTAAGCAGCTTTAATCAAGTCCTTGCAAAATGCTCTGAGGGCCCAGTAGCTGAACCAGACTCCATCAGGGCTTGAGAGGGGAGGAAGGGATTTACGAAGAGTTCTTGGAAAGCTCGCTAGGTATATGATCAGACAGATTTCCACTCTCAGCTCTCCCAAGACCTCTTTTCTGTTCAAAAACCAGCTGAGTGGTTGCAGCAGCTGCATTTTTGGGGGCGAGTTTCTTTCTTCTCTGCTGACTGGGGATGATGCTTCTGGGCAGAAAACACCATCACCTGAAGCTTTAGGGCTTCAACCCAGAAGTCACGGGGAGCATCCTTGGGTCTGAGCAAGGAGGCTGTGGGTGACCCTGGGGACAGGACGACGCTGAGGGGAAGGACAGGGCTCGGCGTTGCCGTCCTCGGTAGAAATAAATGTATGCATTGCACCCGGAGCTGGAGTGGAGCAACAGCTGTGCACAGGGCTCGGAGCTGGGGTTTGCCTGCTCTGACCCCAGGTCTCAAGTATCTGAGCGAGTTTGTTTAACTTTTACACACCCAAGAGGCTATTTTTGGGTTGCCGGGCGAGGGCTACGGGAGGATTTTTGCCTCCAGTAGCTCCTGCCCTCTGTGCTGGTGGTGGAGGTGCAGATGCTGCTGCGTAAAACAGTGTCTCTGGTGCTAGAACACAAACTCATTTGATTTTTTTTGGATGGAATAGGATGGTCTGAATAGACTTAGCACCCGGACTGCTCCTGTGAACCACCCTTAAAATACCAAACAGCAATTTTGAGGGGAATACGGAGTCACCGACAGCAGCCAAACCATTCATGACTGTTTACTGATAGAATAAAATATCCTGTGAAGGGTTTTACTCGTACTTTTACCCCCTGCAGAACCCACCCAGCAGCGTTTTCAGCTGCACAAGGCACGCGCGCTCCTGCAGCTCATGAGTCTAACCCGGTGAGTGACTTGTTCAGCTGGCATGATAAACACATGCTGCAAGAGGAACAGCACTAATTATGACCCTGTCACCTTCATCAGCTCCCCGCTAATTGTTTTTGGCTTTTTTTAAGCTCGGTGCTCGGAGATGAAACATGATGTTTGGTTCTGCAAAGGAGTTGAAAAGAAAAGAGAAGAAAGAATCGCATTTTAAAATAGAAGCATCAGGTCGATCTCTCTGCTGGATTTGAAATTCAAATGACAGAAATTAGAACTATTTTTTTTTGTGTTATTAAAATAAGGCACAGGAATTTTTTTTTTTTAGAAGACTTTCTGGGACTGCCCAGAGCAGCTCTCAGCCCACTGGTGGGATTAGAGATCTTTTCCAATTTTAATGAATCCATGATACCTCCTTGTCATGAGCTCTGTGGATCTTGGAAGAGCAAGGATTAGGATTCAAGGCTGCAGAGAATTAAAAAAAAAAAAAGTCTTGTGCCTCCAAGAGTCATTGAACAGTGTCTGTATGTTGACTCTCATGGCTCAGAAATGTTTTGAAAATGAACTGTAGGATTTGGATGGAGTCAGGGGACTCTGAGAGCCATTAGCAAACCTTGCAGGGCATCATTCTATCTGAGACTTGCCCTTGAGGCAGAGATTTTTCAACCATTCGACTGTGACAATGACAATTCTGCTGCCACCGTGAGAGCAGCGAGGTTTCCAGAGCAGCTGAGTGTGGTACAGATCACATCAGCGCTCAGTTCTCACTGGAAAGGTTTACACAAAGTGAGGGGTTTTTTTTTATTTTCAGCTGTTCCATCATTTGCTCCTCTGGGAGTTTGTTTCCTTTCTTCCTGCATGAATCTGCAAAATGTTTTATGTCATCTCGAGGCTTTAATTTGCGTTCGGCTCTGTTTTATGCAAGTCTCTATGAGCACATTGCAGCTGCCGTTGGAGGAATCCATAGATGTCACCCAGTGCTTCAAAGCGACGCTGCGGAAAGTTGTAGGGCTTCTAAGAGCCACGAAGGAAGGTGCGTGCGGGGCTTTCAGCGCTGGCCTTGCTCATGCCTCTTCCTCACCCACCCACCCACAAGCTCCTTCTTACGTGCCCACCTTTGTCGGCACAGGGCATGGAAAGTGCTCTAGAACCTTCTCACATTCTCCAGGCCAGTCCCAGTAGACCCCGAGTGGGACTTTTCCCACTCCACCTCTCTGCATCAACTCTTCTCCTCTAACCTTTTATCTGCCTTGGCCATCCAGGCTTTCACCTCCCTGGAAGAGGAGTCTGTGTCTCACAGAAGAGATTCCATGATCCCCGTCTAAGACTTAGTGCAAGACGTTGATGTCTCCTCACCATGGGGCAAACTGAATGGAAGGATATGTTTCTTAGCCAAATTCATTGGCAAACAAACATTAATCATGGTTTGAGGGTGTCTTGCAAGGCTCCTTACTGATAATTTTATGTCATAGAATTGTAGAATTATAGAATAACCAGGTTGGAAGAGACCCACCGGATCATCGAGTCCAACCGTTCAATCATTCACGTCCTCACCCCTTGTAGCCATCAAGCGTTGATTTAATGTTCAGCATGCACCTCCCTGCCGGTGGGGTTTCATCTTCAAAGAGCAGCAGAGATCAGAGCAAGGCGCGATGCTCTCCATCCCACTGACATCTCGCGTGGCTGATGACTTAATGACTTAATTGGTGCGGTCAGGTCCCGGTACAAACACTCAGATAAAAGAAGTGCTGAGACGCCCCTAAAGAAATGAAGCCAACCATATAAATAATGACAAAAGGCGTAATTGTAATCATCCTGCGTGAAGGCAATCAGTCCAGGGCCTGATTTCCCTCTGCCTGCCTTGAATAATTTCCACGAGCGGTTGCTGCAGTAGCCTGTGAGGGAAAAATGAGCTTGGGAAATGAATGCAGCGTTAGGCAATTGTGCATGTTTCTATTTCACCGCGTGTTTGTAATCAAGAGAAAATGTTTACGTCTACTGAAATCTCTTGCTGAACTCGCAGCAGAGCTGCCGTCCTCGGCAACGCTTCCCTCTGGGTGGAGGAGGAAGGCGAGTCAGTGCGGGTGAAAGAACACGTGTCCTTTCCTATCGGTCTCACAGCTAATGGCCAGGGCAGCTTTGGCGATGAGAGACACGAAGAACCATAGAATCACCAGGTTGGAAGNGTGGGAGTGGTTGGACTCGATGATCCGGTGGGTCTCTTCCAACCCGGTGATTCTGTGATTCTGTGATTCTGTGAAATCATAGAATTTAGAATCATAGAATACCAGGTTAGAAGAGATCTCAGCGACCATCTGAGCCTCTCAGTGATATATATTTTAAATGAGGTGGTCCAGAACCCTGTCAAGTGTCCAAGAAGAGGGCACGAATGAGCACGTTCTCTTCTAATTCTGCTGTGCTCAGACTATTTGCTACAGGACTCTGGTTATTTTCAGTCATGGCAAGGTAAGAAAACAAAGAAAGGTCGGAGTGTTGACCAGGAACCACAAGATGTCTCTCAAAAGGAGGATCAGCCTTTGCTTCGTGTGGATGGGGATGGTTTGGAGGCAGAGGAGTCATGCATATACATGATGTGTGACTGACGCACAGCGCTCAAACGCAAACTCGTTTAGACTTTAAAATCCGGACGTTAATTGCCAGCCCACATTTATCTCTGTGTGTGTGTGGGAAGAGCTCTTCACCCAGCTGTGTGGGGATGGTGGCTTCTGAGAGGGGGAAGCATCGCTGGGAGCTGCCTCCATAGAATCACAGAATCACCAGGTTGGAAGAGACCCACTGGATCACTGAGTCCAACCATTCCCATCAATCTCTAAACCATGTCCCTCAGCACCTCATCCACCCGCATCCACCCGAGGCTGCATTTCTACTGGGCAGTGCTGGTGATTTCAACCTTTTCTTTCACAACCCGCAGCCAAACTCTTCATGGGAATTTAATTTCCAGCTCTGAGTGCAGTAGGAACGAGAGGAGAGCCGTCTCTGTGATATGGCTCATTAACAAATGACTATGTCCTCTCCTTGTTCTTCTCATTCTAAAAGAGAAGTGAGCAGAGCAGGAAGGACGGATGGAGCTCAACACCAAGCAGTCCAGTTGCTTCCGTTGGGACTGGGATTTACAGGCAGAAAGTCAGGAGCTCTCCTAAACTCAGCAGGTCCCCTCTAGGGAAGCCTAGTAGAAGCGCTGGTCTCTTACCAATAATGCATCTTAATAAAACCACTGGTGGCCGCGCTGCTGTCTTGCATGATTAAACAAGAGAACTTTTAAACCTACACAGGCACGAACCAGCAATCGTTCAGGGGCCAGATCTCATCTTCCAGGTTGGCGGAGGGATGCTTTTCTAGGTAAATTTATTTTTTTAGCTTTAAAGCAAAAAAACCATCTTGGCCATCACTGGGATAGCAAAGACCAGTATGAATATGAAAAGCGAACTTCTAGGTGAGCAGGATGCTTCGAGAGACCCCGGAGTTGCTTTCATCCAGGCCCCGGCTGGGTAATCCTTCAGCAATTGAGAAAAAGGGCTTTCTCGTGTACCAGTTTTAGTAAAATCGATCCTCCTTCTCAAAAAAAAGATCAAAGCGATCGAATCCAAACAGCAAGAAACTGTGAATCTTCGTTCACTCAGATGAATTCCACTCACCTAATGGAACCCGGCAGCACCAATTCATCCCCGTGGAAAATCATGCCCGGTAAAGCCATCTAGAGTTATGTAACTTCATAAACTCGGATGATGGAAGCTAATTCCCTATTTCCTGTAACTTTTTTTTTTTTCATTGCCGTTGGCAGCCAACCATCAAAACAAACGAACTGTCCTCTGATTGATTTTTTCTAAGAATAAACCTATTATTCCATCTCTGACTAAATCCGGTTTAGTGCCCTGAGCTGTGAAGCCACCTAGAGGTAGAGGAGATCTACTTGGTGCCCGCAGATGGTAGAGGAGGGGGGTACAACATTTTTTTTTCCCGCATCATCACTGGAAGCAGCGTTCGTGCCAACCTCCCCGACCACCAGGCAGCTCCGGCTGCTCCCTCGGGCATCACTGAGCTCCCTCTCTCCTCACTTGATCTTGTGATGGGCTTGGTCTGAGATTAATGTTGAGTTTTTAGACCCGTATTTACATTTGTGGATGTGCTGGGGATTCTGCTGAACTTCATTCTTCTGAAATAGCTCCCGATAGCTGGAAGCGTTGCCCTGCACACCTGAAAATTAACTTCTTAGTCGCAGCCTGAACCACAACCTGGACTTTTCTCTCTGTCTTTCTCATGATATTTTGGCAAAATATCCCATCTGCCTCTTCCCAGCCTGTTTTCCTCTCCTAGTTGGCTCCTGGCAAATTGATGTGGATCTATCTGGCACCACAGGCAAACCTTGCGGGGAGGGGAAGATTAATTGAAGACTTAATTTCTTCTATCTCCATTTGATTAGCTAAGTGGAAGAGTCATGAGTCCCTGCTTACGGGCTAC
>WAAB01013366.1:0-120909 GCA_013389865.1 Piaya cayana | reverse complement strand
GGGTTAGCAGATCATAGTACTGCCATGGGTATTGCAGTATGAGGTTTAACATTTGCCCTTAAGAGTGCAGACCTGCTCATGGTAGAAAAGACACTTCCTCATCCACAAAGCAGAAGCAGGATCCTGGAGGAGCCCTACACTACTGCTGTTGTGAAGCATTTCCTTAAACTTAATCTCTTTTGCAAAAGCTGGAAAGAAGGGTTCAGCATTAGCTAGGGAAGAAACAGGCAGTGGAAACACCACCGCTTTATGATGCCATCTCCTTGGCGGTTGTTCTAAGAACAGGGTTTTTTTTTCTAGTGGGTGAAGACTTGGCATCTTCCTCTACCTATTTTCTTCTCTCTTTACTCCATCTCTCCAAAAACTTTATTTGCATGCATGTAGGAATATGTGTGCGTGTGTATACACAAATATTTTAGTATAGGAATGTCTGTACATTGTGATTTGAATTGAAAGCAGGTTAATACTATCTCTTAAAGACTAAGGGCTTTGTTCCAAACAATAAATGTCACTCGCATTGAAAATAACACCCAACATTTTCTTAATTCTTGTTAGATGAGATCTAGGTAACAGTGAGAAGGAATTTAAATTGCCTTCTAACCCAAACCTGTTTTTCCTTCTCGATTTCACAAAGGTTAGACATGGCTGTTAAAGCTGCTCTTTGTGTTCTGCCTGCTTTTTTGTTCTCTTGGCTAAATAAAAAAAAAATCCTCTGTCCCTGTTTAAAGAACAGACTGTAGCAGCTGGCTCTTCAGCTCAACTAACAGCAGTCAAGAACAGAAGCATCTGTGATAGAAAGTAACCATTGATAAAAGGGGAGGATGGCGAAATACCCGCAGGGCACTGAACATTTCCCAGCAATTCAGCTATGGGCAACTGTGAAGTGCTCATTAGAGACATTGCATCACTGACCTGCTATGAGAAAGGAAAAGAAATAGGTCTGTTTACCTTTGTGGCAGTTAGTTCAGGTTACAAAAGGAGCGCTTGGTTCTGCTGGCTTTTGAGAAGCATGTTGCATGGTTGATGCTGCACCCAGAGCACAGCTCCAGCAGCGACTGGAAGGGCACAGTGGTGCTGTAGAGCACTGAGGTCTCAGTAGTGAACTGAAATTTCAGCTGGACTCAGAAACAAGTCTATATTGCTATGAAATGTGGTTGTGTAGAGTCTCTCTCACACACACGCATATAAAAGTCAGGTTAAATTAATGTTTAAAAATTAAGCAATCCAGGGTGGTTTTAGGGCACTCCTCAGTAGTCAGCTCTGTTGGCACTGCACAGCCTTTATCCATGAACCTGTTGCCCTGCCAAGCTCATGCAGAGGTAAAGGTGGTATATGTAATGGTTCGATGTCATAACTTCATGTGCAAGGTTGCATGCTAATCTCAGGGGCTGGTGGAGCAGATGTTTACACTAAAACCTCATAAATTATGGCTCTGGCTGTAGGAGCTAAATGCTTTTATAACTGATAGGGGTCAACAGTTTTGACACAGTTTCTCACAGCATTCTGCTTCGGAAACTGTCAGCCTCTGGCCTGGACAGGTGCACACTCTACTGGGTAGAAAACCGGTTGGATGGCCGGGCCCAGAGAGTGGTGGGAAATGGTGTTAAATCCAGCTGGAGGCCAGTGACACGTGGGATGCCCCAGGGCTCAGTGCAAAGTTTCTGCAAAGGTTCAATGTGCCTCCCAAGAGCCACGAAGCAGCTTGAGTTGACAATCAACTAGAAGTGCCAGTAGTGGTGTTCAACTCCTGGTGAACCTCAGATCAGAAAATGGGGACTGTGTTCTAGGCTGAAATTGCAATCTCAGGAAAGGGATAGAATCCTCCACTTCAGGGAAAGAATTATCAGGTCACCTTAGTCAGCCCTGAGGAGGAATTGCACAACTCCTGAGTCCTCGCTGGTTTTCTAATAAACAACTGAACAAGCTCATCTTCCTTTGATAGATCCCTGGGTGTATCTCCAATCACAAAGGTGAAGAATTTGCTCTTTATTTACATCCGAGCACAGAACAACTTGCATCTCTTAGAAATGCCTAAATAATAGCAATTTTATGCAGAAAAAATCAACTGAATTTCATGTGCTACCTGTTTCGAAAGCACATTGCCATATATTCCCCATGGTTTACAAACTCAGCAGTTGCNCAGTTGAGAGCTGGGGTTGTTTAGCCTGGAGAAGAGGAGGCTGAGAGGAGACCTCATTACTCTCTATAACTACCTAAAAGGAGGTTGTGGAGAGGAGGGAGCTGAGCTCTTCTCTGAAGTGACAGGGGACAGGACAAGAGGGAATGGCCTCAAGCTCCATCAGGGGAGGTTCAGGCTGGACATTAGGAAACAATTTTTCACAGAAAGGGTCATTGGGCACTGGAATGGGTTACCCAGGGAGGTGGTTGATTCACCTTCCCTGGAGGTGTTTAAGGGACAGATGGACAAAGTGCTGAGGGGCAGAGTTTAGTGTTTGATAGGGATGGTTGGACTCGATTATCTGGCGTGTCTCTTCCAACCTGGTGATTCTGATTCTAAGAAATTTTACATAGTAACAGTAATAATAGTACAAAATTATTAGTTTCTGTAACCCTCAGCCTGAGCATGTCTTTGTGTTGGACTAAACTCTGTACCTTCTCTGTGTACCCGTGTGTCACATACTTCTTCTAGGGCATGAAAATTAAGTTTAAATTCTTCAGTTATCTTCTTCAATTCTACAAGAGCAGGTGGTGGACGGTGCTTTGAGAGCCAAACTCCTGGTAATTACATGTTAAGAATGTTGAGTTACCTCCTTTTGAAGGGCTTTGAGGTCACTTTCCATTGACTCTTGGTTTGCTACTCTCTTGATGATTGGTTCTCATTTGCAATTGTCTATTACATTTACATTAAACTAACATTTTGCTACACCTATATGGGGTTTTATTGCTGAGCTTGAAAAGGTGTGATTAGTTAGTGGAAACGAGAACTAATTATTGTAGCTCTGTACCAGCAGCTTGGTTTATCCCAACATCAAGCTTGAAATGGAACATACAACTGCAAGCCAGAGGGAGCAAGGCAGAGATCTGCATATTTGGAGGGGAACTCTGTACAGGGGCCACTGCAACATTTCTGCAAAAGATTCAATGTACCCCCCAAGAACCACGAAGCAGCTTGAGTTGACAATCAGCTAGCAGTGCCAGCAGTGGTGTTCAACTATGCCTGTGGAAGAAACCCCCCCAGCAATGGTAAACCTCAGATCAGAAAATGTGGACTGTGTTCTAGGCTGAAATTGCAATCTCAGGAAAGGGATAGAATCCTCCACTTCAGGGAAAGAATGATCAGGTCACCTTAGTCAGCTCTAAGGAGAAATTGCCCAACTCCTGAGTCCTCACTGATTTTCTAATAAACAACTGAACAAACTCATCTTCCTTTGATTGATCCCTGGGTGGATCTCCAATCACAAAGGTGAAGAATTTGCTCTTTATTTACATCCGAGCACAGAACAACTTGTATCTCTTAGAAATGCCTAAATAATAGCAATTTTATGCAGCAAAAATCAACTGAATTTCATGTGCTACCTGTTTCGAAAGCACATTGCCATATATTCCCCATGGTTTACAAACTCAGCAGTTGCCTAGTTGGGTTTTACCTGGTACTGGGAATTAGAAGAGCTGCTTCACCCAGCCAGGTGTTTTGGCAACATGGCAAGCAAAGGCAACTCCACAGAGTCACTATGAACTAGTGATTGATGGGAATGGTTGGACTCAATGATCCAGTGGGTCTTTTCCAACCTGGTGATTCTATGATTCTATGAAAACTGCTTCAAGAAGGGTTGTAACGAATGAGGGACTAAGCATGTGAAACTGGTGAAGCGAAGAGGGATACTCACAACATACCAATGATGGAAAAGCCCTACTGAATACTCTGCTTAAAAAGACATTTAACATTGAACAAATGAGCCCACCAATGTTTAAACTGAAGAATCTGAATAATAAGTGTTCTTGTAACCAAAATTTTCAATTGAACCAAGAGAAATTAAATGCTGTAACCAGGAACTGGCAGACCAGCAGTTCATAATTATCTGCAGGGTACAGGGGAATGTTTTGCCAGATCAGAGCCTCAAAGAATACGTGGCCTTTATCCATGCAAAGGCAGGCATCTGCACCTCGGTGAGGTTCTTGGGTCATAATTCAAACCAAGACAGGTAGAAGTGCTCAGAAAGGACTGCTCATCTGACCTAGCTAGACATTTTGAGAAAAAATTCTGCACAATACTACATGCATACATACGGGCACACAGGCACATACTTTCTCTTTTTCTGTTGCCTGTAAATGAGGTTTGGGTGATTAGTTAAGATGCAAACGACTATAGGTCAGGCACCACAGGGTGAACAGATGAGCCCCAGATGAATGCTACATTTCACAGAGCTGTGACAGCAGGACACACCTGGGAAGGAATAGCTTTTCTCTGCATGGCACTGCTCAGTGCTTTACTGACATTCAAGCAAGCCCCAGCCCTCTGTAGAGGGGTTGGAGGAAGGATAATTCTGATTTCTTTATTGGGCAAGAAAAAAGGGAATTCTGAGAGAGGATTACCATCTTCTCCCTTTCTATGCGTGATGCACACATATTTTTTCCTATTACTCTCATCCTTCAGGTGTTCAAATGAGTAATATCAATTCTGGGCATCAGGCAAGCATGTGCAGGTCAGAGCTGATAAGCCCTGGATGAAGCTGGACATAGCCTGAAGCAGAAATGGGAGCACAGAGGAACCTTTCGGGGTAAAGACCCAGCTCAGCAGGTCACCAGGATGCTAACACTGGTAGAATGCTGGGCTTAAGTACTGGCCCCTCTTTGACTCCAGTCCAGATCTTGGCATTGATTTTTAAAGTATTTGAAAGCGCTGAAAGGTCTTCTGCACCTTGCTGTTAATGAGATTTCAATGTAAGATAAAAGGAACTGTGTCTAACCCAGATTAAACTCACTCCTGAGTTATTTTTAGCGTTTCTAAACTCTTTCAACCCTTTTGGTAAAACTCATCAAAATTCATCTCCACTAAAAAGGATGTGACTTCAAAGAAGTCATATGCATTAAATGTCTACATGCTTTACTCATTATAAATTACAGTATCATTAAATCTAACATGAGTTAAAATGAGGAAGATTTAATTTCACTATCTTTAAAATGAAGGCTTTTTAGCAAGGGAATAAACTTCACTTTTAAAATTATTTTAAAAGTAAAATTTGATATAGAAGCTTTATTTTACATTGTGTCATATTTGCATGTAGTAATAAAAGCAAAAATGTATCAGTCCTTTGTTCTTAGGATGATGTGGAAATAGTAGCTTACTTCTGCTCATTTTACAACCCTCTTTTTGGGTACACTTCTAATTTAAACTGTGGAAACTGAAAATGTTCCTTTAAAACTGGTTGTCATGGTTATAAAATCCCGAAAGAAATGATGTGCGTCTGCATCTGCTGAGGAAAACATTTATGTCATGATTTAGCAGGCAAACAGGGAGGGAGGGGGTAAGCAACCACCCACCACAACCCATTTTCAGACTTGCTTATTACATTACTTGACAATAATCCATCACCCTCCCCAAAAAGCCCCAGAAAGGATTCTCGCACATTTTTCCCTGCATGCAGTTCATTAGCAAATATCATATGGCAAGGGGTTACTTCAGTCAAGTTCTATCTGGTTGGGGTTTCTTTGTTTGTTTGTTTTCTTTAGTTGCCTTTGTTTCCAGTAAGCTTATCTGGAAATATAGTGTGTGCTAGGTTGCTAAAGTAAATTTGCTGTCATAATTGATGGCTTCGATTCCCTGTGGGGGTTTTTTTGTTGTTGTTTTTTTTTGCTTTTTTATCTTTCCCTGCAACATTTAGAAAGTCAGCAGGCCAGGATAAAAATCCAACTTCCAAACTGCAGGTCAAACAGACAAGAACAAAAGGCTGCATTTCTTGGTAGAATTCAAATAAAGATGAAGAAAAGGAAACTGGGAAAGGGGGGAGGGGCAGATTGGGAGAGAAAAAAAGATTTTTAAAGGGAAAAAATGGGATAGAGAAAAAGGGAAAACGAGGGAAAGGAAAAGGGAAAGGGGAAAGGAAAGCAAAAGAAACATCACATTACTAGAGGAGATCTGAGTCTTTTGTGAAGTCATTACACCATCATATGCTCCCAGAATGCAGTTTCCCAATCTTTTGAAGCTGTACGTTTATTAGAAATGGGTCTGTTTTGGGCCAGGCCTTATGTATTACAGGGATGCAGAAATCTGCATGTGTATTGGAAGCTATTGTCTGGCACTTTTCATTTTTCCCTTAGAAAAGCTGATTACATAAACAATTTAAAAATTACACTGTGGAGGATTGAGGTAGGATTTTTTAATCTTTAGAAAGAAGAAGAACAGGTGGGTGATGTGTTGGCTGGAGGAAATTTCTGCAACTCCTGGCCCTCCTTCATGAAGTCAATAGCAGATAAGGAGGATGAGGGCATTTTTAGATGGATAATGATATTTATGTTATTAGATTGTAAACTGCATCTTTTTTGAATGGGATTCAAAGGGTCTGCTTGCATCCATTGATGCTGGGTTTTTCCTGTACAAAAACTACTGCTGGATAAGGAAGTTTATTGTCCCAAGCATGAAGCAGAACCCCTCTGAGAAAGTTTAGAAAACCACAACACACTGAGTTACTTCTGAAAAGCTGTGTATATTCCCAGGCACTTTGACATTCCCCCACCCAGGAAACCAAGGATATCATTCTACACCCTCCTGTTTCAGTGGAAAATCATTTCTAACAAACTTCTACGCTCCCAACAGAGACAAATAATTCATAGCATCTGAAAGGAAGACTGCAAGAAAATGGAGAGTAAGAACATCGGGGACAGAACTATACTTCTCCAATCCTTTTTCCTCCCTTCTTTCCATCTCAACAAATAGAAAACCTTGTAGCCATTTTGAATCCCTGGCTGTGACCTGTGATTATTCTGTGTGCTGCATGATGACAAATTTGCCTTTTCCATTGCTGCCTGTTGAGAGAGAGAGAGATGCTTTCCCAAGTCCATACCACCTAGCCCATACCACCTCGGTGACCAGGCTCTTCTCAGCACTGGTGGCTGAAATAAATACAACAGTGGTGAGAGGTCTTGTCTATCCATCTCCCCACAGCTGGTCCCACTGGGACCTTCTACCTCTGTTGCAGGGTGCCGCCACATTCTGGCACAGTGAAGCTGGGGTTTTTTTGTGTGTTACAACATCTGTATATGAAAAACAGCTAAATACATGTGAATTCTGCTCTCATGTTGAATACTGTCCATTGCATAGTCTTAGATTCCACATACCAACGAGCTATTCTTTGAGTTGTGCCTATCTCACTGATCTATAATATTGTCCTAATGCCTATATGTAAGTAGATGGCTGGACTCTTTTAATCCATCTATTTCTCATCTCATTTATTTCCTTGCCTGTGCTTTATTTAACTATCAGGCAATAAATTGATTCTGTCTATCTCCTTACCCAGCCTTTCCTTACTTCCCTGTTAATTATTAGTAAATAGACTCAGCAGCCTCTTGGAGGGTCATCCGCTGCCCCTCACCATGGGGGCAGCGCTCTCCTCAGCTGAGATGAACAACCACACTCCTCTGCCCTGCACTTTCCAGGGGCTGACAACAGCCTGCTTCACTGCAATCAGATTAATTGGGAAGTATGTTGCTTTCCTGGAGAAAAATGTCACTGAATTACAGAGGAGAGAGATGGAAAAGGTTTATTAAACTGGTCGGTCCATCTTCCTGCCAATCAAGGGCTGTTCCTGACAGTGCACACTCCCACCTTTGTTCCAGTGATGTTTTAAAAATGCTTTGTGATGTGCTGCCTGCCCTTGCCCTTGAGAGCTCTTCACTGCAGGCACCGTTGTACATCATGAGCGCTTAGCTGGCCATGAGTCCTGCACCTGTGCTCCTGGCCCATCGTCGTTCCTCCTCATTCCTCACTTACTCCCATTTATGTAAGGCACAAGCATACTCAGAAGACCTTCCTCCTGTTTGTTAAAAGAGGTGTTGAGTAGCACTAATCCTGGCAGCAGTGCTTGCAAAGCCAGGAAGAACCTCTGGGATGAGATACTTCACTGTTTTTCAGGAAGGTCACCTCGAACCCTCAGTGTCCAGTTTCCAGCTGATGTAGCTTTGCTCTTCATCATGCAAACAGGACAAGGTATAGATACAGAAATAGAGATTCAGACCTTTTGCTACAACATTTAACCTCACCCAAATGTTTTACCTTCTAACCTCTCTCAGTGAGTGTCTCTTTAAAAATATCATTTTAAGTTGTGCTGGTCTAATGAGAAGCAAACCCTTCATAGTGTGTAAGTCTGGAATTTCCCAAAACACCCATGATATTTTGGCATCTTAAAAAGTAATGGGCCGGCACAGCACTGGGCTAAAGTCAGGCTCTCTCTTCTGTTTTCCAGTACTCTCATCCTTGCTTCAAGATCTCTTAAAATCAGAAGGGATGCAGCCAGATTTGTACAGAAAACACAGGTTTGGGATCTGTGTTGAAACATCTCCCTCTCCCATGCAGAATCACAGGCTAGCTTTAAAATTGTGCCATGAATAAGGAGTAAATGAGTTGTCAGCAGTCTGTTCTCTCTTTCTTGGCTGCTGTGGGAGTGACAGGCACTGCTGATGGTGGTGGGAGGTCTTCGGAGGTAGTAAAGTCTGTGAGAGCTGAGCAGGAGCAAGTGACTTGACTTGCAGGAACGGGGTGAATTGAAGAGACAACTGGCAGCAATGAGTGCAGTGCCTGGCAGACCTGAGCTGGGGACCTCATGGAGACATGAGCCATCACACAAATTTTTGCTTTCTCGCTTCTTTAGTTATTGGGAACTTAGCAAAGATGCTTCTTTTTTGCAGGAGAAGACCAGCCCTCTGGCTTTCCTCTGCAGCTGTGTTTATAAAAAGCCTGGGCAGTCGTTTTTCACAGTGTAGCTCCATTTTTGCCTTCTTGTTCAGCAATAAAAAAGTCCATATGTCTTTTCTTGACAGATGCTTCCTTTGCTCCTCCTGAACTACACATTCTCCACACAAAGAAGAATAATAGATACTACCAGTAAAGCAAAATTTCCCATCATAACCTACTTTAAATTAATCATCTGGCCAGACCCTCATAACATGTTCACAGGAAGTTTTTGGCAGGTCTTCTAAAATGAAATTTCTTCTTTTTCTGATGGCTTTTCAGCATAAATGGGCTTGATGGCACATGTTGCTCTTGAAGAATTTTGTGATGACTAAGTGCTGTACTTCACCTGCAGAGTATATATTTGCAAAGGCAGAGAAGTCAATATTTCTGTTGTGTTTGTACAAAACAACTAATTTATAACTATCAGCCAAAGGCATTGATGACACAAGGGTCTTTATACCTTACTCCCCTCATGGGCTAATGGGATAGATAAACTCATCTGGAGTGTTTCAGTGAAGTGGAACTGTCCTGTGTCTTGCTTGTCATGAAGAATCTTCAGCAGGATCAGGTTCCAGTTAATCTCAATTAGATGCCTAAATTTTGCTTGAGATCAACATAGCCCATAAGGAGTAGAAGAGGAGAGTAATTGTTCAGATTCTGTTTCTCTCTTGGCGAACCTTTGCAAAGTTTGAGGCACTATATGCCCATTTTTATTGAGAGAGAAATTAAGGTGAGTACTTTGCTAGTGTCTCGATTTACCACTTCTTTATACAGTATGTATTTTTTAATCTAAATCTGTAAATACACCATATATTTGCATTTATTTGTTTGGCAACCTTTGAAGAGAAGTGGTTATGAAAGGAAGGAGCCATTGACAAATGGCTTGCAAGGCAAAACTCTACTTCCCACATCTGAGATAAGTAATCAGGACATGTTTTCTCTGTCTTTCTATTTAACCAAGGGCAGAAAGGCATCTTTGAAAAGTTATGGCAGTGACTGCTGAGCAGCTGCTGCTGCTGGTAATCAAAAGCACTGAGCACTGTTGCCACAAAGGTGTTTGCAGAGACCTGCTGCATGTGAGCTCAGTATAACTTTCAAGTACCAGCACCATGCTGCCCAAACACTTCAAGCACTCCATCCTCAGGCTTGCAGGACCAGTCTGCTTCATGTCTGAAGGTAAGTGAGCAAGAAACAACGCTCAGGCAGAACTGTCCAGATGGAAATGATTGACTAGGAGTGAGAGGTGGTCAAGGTACTCCCCTAAATAGCTGACATTAATGGTATATCTCTCTCGATCCATTTTCTTTAAAAGTTCAGGTATCTTTCAGTGGATGTCTGGACCAATTTCTGTTCTGAAGTGATCAGCTGCAAGCAGCAAAGTTAACCACCAAAGAATTTCCAGCATTAAAGAACTTGCTCACACTATCTTCATCACTTTGTCTAATCAGAGGTATAAGAAGATTGTTTTAGCCTCATTCCTGCCAAATAACATCACTGGGCACAACTAGGAAAAAATGTTTTGTAAGAAGTTGCCTGTCAAGGATGCACTGATGTGAGGAAGGAGCTGGTCTGTAAAAGCCTCTGTATTTGCCCTTTGCTCTTAGCCCATGTTAGCTTATATACGTTGTTTATAGTTGGATCCTAAATCAGTGGGAGAGTTAGCCCTGGAGAACAAACCTCAGTCTGGTGTGTCCGATGGTGCTTTCATAAAGGGAATAAGAATTGCATATATAGTAACATGATTCTCTCGCTTTCAGGGCTTGTTTATGTGGAGGAAACATCCACAGGTAAAACAATCTGCAAAATGAAATGGGCGCTTTGACTCGCCCAGGGCTCCAGCCATCTTAGGCTGATCCCTCATCGCAGCTGGCACCCTTGCCCCTTGTAGGGATACAAATCAAACCCTGCCTGAGGGGGTAGAAGGAGTCTGGCTTGCTGCTGAGGACCAGTCACATAGATAATAACAGAAGATGCCAGCTTGCTCAGGTGTAGATCCACAACTGCACAAAACAGTACTGTCAGCCTTTAACAAATTATTTCCTGCAAATGAATCCACTCTTGCTTCACCCTTCAGATTCTCTCCATCATGCCTGGCAGCTACCTTGCCAGTGTGACTCCCAGGACGGGGACACACAGCCCTGACACGGTCCCAAACATCCACTGGGGAAAAGCTGCTGTGCTGACACTGCCAGCTTCCTATCTGGTAAAGGCCAACCCTAATTACAAAAGACAAGCAGCAGGAATGATCTCTGCCACTGCGTTTTCAGTGGTGTAAAATAGGGCCTATTCTGCCAGTGCCTGCCATGAAAGATTTAAGCTCCCTCCTGTGCCCAGGATCTCCTCCCCACAGCTGAGGATGCTGAGAGCAAGTGCTCAGTGAGTTAAAAAAAGATAAGGTCAGCAATGGCTGCTTTTCACCATTAGTAGAAAGTGTTTTCTCCCTAGAGAACCTGTTCCTACAAGCAGCAACACCTATGTATTGGCAGCTATATTTGGATGCTTTACCCTCAAACTGGATTAGTTCCACTCTGCCTGTCACAGGCATAATTACCCCTTCACCCCCGATACCATCCCTGGCTGAGACAAAGCCTGTAGGATCTGGACCAAAGCCACTTGCAAGGGGATAGGAAGAACTCTACCAGTTTCCACGTGCTTTGGTTTCTGAGCTGAAGAAGCATTAGATCAACTGTGGTTTCAACAACACATCAGCAATGTTCTGCATATACGTGTGAGGAATGTCACTGGTACCTTGGCACAGGTGATCCTTTGGGGAATGCCACTTGTGACAACAGCAGTGATGTAAGAAGTAAAGGGACGAAAAGTCTTAGAAATTATTGGAACTTGCTGTTTCCAAGTGAAAGACGTTTGCCTCTACTCCACCCTCACAATCTTTATTTTTCATTTGGAATGCAGTTGATGTATGGAATTGTTTTGACGCAAAGTTATGCATTAACACCAAATAAAATGGAATATTTTATGAACAAAAGGTTATGAGTAAATAGAAGCTTTGAATGAAGTATTCCCTTTTCATCCTGATTCTCCTGGGGGAGGGAATTAAATGCTGTAAAAGTTTTGTGCCCAGCTCAGCTTGATTTATTTCCTATTGTCTTCAGGTTAGAGAGGAGGAAAGCCAAGCACTGACCCTGTTTTTCTGTATACAAGCTCTATTCTAACAATAGTTTTATGTGTCTCCCTCATCCATGAGCCTCCTAAAAATAAGACTATGTTTTTCTCATTAATCTCAACAAATTTTATTACTGCTTTGGCCTGGAAGAGAGGAGCTATCACTTTTATGCTGCCGGAGATCCAGAGAAGTAACCACAAGAACCCAAGGTCAATAAAATGCACTTTTTATTCTGTATCAATGAAAATATAGCCACATGTAAATAAAGACGTGTGGAAAAAAAAAAATCAACATTGATCCTCCCTGAAGAAGTACAGTTCATTGTGCTAAAACCCATAAACCTTTGGGTTAGAAACAGTTGTCTGCCAATGCTTTAAAGTGACCCACATTTTCCTTGTTGTTGAATTATTAGCAAACAGAAAAGTGCAACAAGAAGCTTGCTACAGATCAACCAATTTCATTTGACCAGACATGGAAATGTCCAAAAGCGACAACGTAGTCACGTTTAACCAACGCGTTCCCACGCGTACCACTCAGCAGTGATGTGAGCGGTCAAGGGAGCATCAACTCTGTACAAACTGATGTGTGATTTTCAGTAGAAAGATGGACCTTCCTTGGTGTAATTCACGATCACTTTGTAGATTTCAGATATGGTAGCAGAGGTGCATTCCTTTTACAGCTGTTCAGTCTCAAATGCTTTATTTTTTTTTTTATTTCGCTAGGTTTTTATAAGCTTCTTGCTGTCAAAATACAGTTCTCAATTGCTTTTGTAGAAATAATCCTGAAAGGCAGAGGCATTTAAAATCCCCCCAAATCCTCAGTATATTAACAAGAGCAAAAAAGATAGCTGGGCTGTTCAAAAATATCAGTAACATGAATGCCATTTGCATTGGCTAGTGTACAAAGAGCAGCAAGTAGTAACAAAAGAAACATTATCCAAGCAATAACCCTTTCCCCCAATTTCTCCCTTGCAAAAAAAGAGTTTTCCCAAAATATTTTTCTTCTCCACAGTCCAGTGCCTGTGAATCCCATACATTCAAAAGCTGCAGTTACTCTGTAGATCAGTTTTTCCAATATGAGTTTTTACAAGCGTTCGTTTTGTTCAACTTCTATGTGAGGCTTGCACAAATGCGATTATACCAGCTGGTGCTTTTTCAGCTAATGAGACACCTTGGAATTTGAAATAAAAACTAAGGACCTCAGCGTTAAAAAAGGGGGCTTTAAACCCCCTTATGCTCTGCTTGGAAATAAAGTCCAGTTAATGTTAGTGGAACGATTCCCAACAACCCAGGGACTAGCACTGCTGGATTGTCTCTGCTGGGTGCTCTGGGGTGCAGACCAAGATGTCACAGCACAGATATGGGTCAGTGAGTGCTGGACTGCAATACAAGGCTGCCTGCTCCCAGGGAAAGAAAAAACAAAAATGCATATTGCATTTCAGCAGAGAAAACAAAAGCAAAGGCAGGTTACGCCTAGGTTGGGCGATCAGCACAGACCATGTGGGTACCTCGTGAGGGCAGGCTGGGGTAGATATTTAGGTTCAGCTTCTCTCTGTGCAGGTTTGTATAGCAGCTTCTGGCTCAGTTTGGTGTTCAGTTTTATTTGGGAGGAGAGGGGGAAGCCTAGGGAAACAAGCTAGAAAAATTGTACAACACTTTGACTGTAATGAGGTCCTCTGTGATGACAATGATTCGTTTAGAAAAATTTCTACCTGCCATTAGTTGTAAGAATACCATGAGCATGCTGTAATGAGGATACTTCAGCTGAGGTGGCTCAGAGACAAATGTAAGATCATGCCTACGTCTCATACCCCCTTTCTCCTATATTCCCTAGATTTTTCTTCCTTTAAGAGCCTAGGTTAATTAGTAGCCTAAATATGAGTGGGAATCAATGAGCATTTCCAAGGAGCGAGGGAGACAGAGGAGTCCTAAAACTCATACCAAAACTCCCATGGCCTCATGGAGCCAGGAATTCACTCTTTGAAGCCTGGCCTGAGGTAGGAGCTACACTTCATGAAGTCCTACACAAGCTACTCCTTCCCTGCGTGATGACCTGCTCTGCTCCTGGTGTGCATGGACATGAAGAAACACATCTAGGAGTCAAAAATTGAGAGCATCAACCCATGTCGGAATCAGCAGTGCTTGGATACATGGATGGCAGAGAAGAATTTAGAGTCTCATAGTACCTGAGGCACAATCTCTTGTCTTTGTCATTGCCTCTCTGTGTGGTAGCAATAATAACTTTATTTTTACCTGTGCTTCTCCCCAGAGAGAGTTTGCACAGCTTATGTACATATCTGGCTTGTACGATATTCTAGACAGTCATGAATTTAGAACAGTTACTTTAGATGGAAATTACTGACAGTTCAGACACCAAGAATAAGTAATTTAGATTCAAATATGTATTAATTAAAAAGCGCCCTTTCCCTGATCAGTTCAGCTGATTCTTCTCACAATTTATCTTGCTGTCCCAAATTTCAAACACAACCTCTACATTTCTGCCTGCATTTGGCATGCAGTGCTTTGTAGGGCATGAAATCTCGGACCCATTTACATTAGACAAGAGCCTGAAATTAAAATTCTGGTGGGCAGCTCTTGGTTGTGAGAAGGTTCAGTCCGCAATGGAATTCACTGCCCCGGTCCCTGTGCAAGAACTGAGTTAAAGTATAGAAATTAATGGAAAGATTTTCACTGACCTTAATAAGAACATTTACACAGTCTGAAAACATTTACCTTCAAAACAAAGAACACAATTTAGAAGACCTGCTGGGAGACTTTACTGAACCACTTGGTCACTGGCTGGTATTTAAGCAAGACATTAACAAATCAGCCTTAACCACAATTCCTATTAGCACATTATTTCTTCTGAACACAAATAGCAAAGCAGATCATTATCTCATTAAATCTGCTGATGCAACATTACTTAATCAATCTTCCCACTTCTGCAAGTTACTAGCATAATAATCTAGGCAAGAAAAAAAGAAGTCAAGGAGGAAAGGGGAAGGGGAAGGGGGGGGAAGGGAGATGGAAGGAGAGGGAGGAAGGAAGGAGAGGGAGAAAGGAAAGGGATGGGGAGGGGAGGGAAAGAGAAGAAAGATAAACAAATATGGAAAGGAAAAGGTGATTTTCATCATGTAAAATATTACCAAGCTTTCAAAACATGCAGAAAATAACAGAAGATATGCAGCTACACCTGCATGTAAAAGACCCAGCCAGGCGATATATGCATAACTACAGTAAATAGGTATGTAAAGTTCATGAAGCATGTCATGTTTTAATTCATGTGACAGCGGTTTGCAGCACTAATGAGATTTTGTTACATAAACAATGTTGATAAGGCATTGGAGCTTTAGAGAGTTAGCAAGTGTAATTTTACTGCTGGGATGTTTTTCATAAAAAAAAATATGATGAACCTTTATTTCCACTGCATATCCGCAAGCTGCAGGTATGTTGTGGTGCCTCACGTCCCTTATCGGGCTGTAGATCTCTTGAAAGGCAAATAATTGACAATCACTGGCAAGCAAGGAAGAGAGCAAACCTGTCTTATGAGAAATACTGCAACATCAGCTTTAGAACCATCTCTGAATCACTGTGAAAAAAGTGTCAGGAGAAATGCACTGAGATTCATTGTGAAACATGCCCATGGTGGTAAAATATTCATAACTCTTACATTTAAGAAAAGATCTTGTGTGTGCGAGTTTTCTGGGAAAGCTGATTAGCCTGTTCTCCACTCCACAGAAATAAAAGCCTTTACTCCCCTTGTCTGAGTACAGGCGTTTTACTGGGACAGCTGAAAGGTACATTTACAGAGTTGCTTTGCACTTTAATGATAACGAGCTTTTTAGCTGGTATCAATAAATTCTGCTGCTCACATGCTCAGCATTCGTTTGGCACACATTGCCAGATAAATCCCTTATTGTCTTTCTGGTAGCTTGCCCAATTCCCACAAGGCAGATTTTAAAAACCCAAATCCTGCCTTATTGCTAGCTATTGCCTCTCCCATTCAATAAATTGCCTTTACCACTTGATAGAATTATGCAGTTTGTGGCACTCAGCCCTTCCTTTAAGTAAAAATAATGTGCCTGGGAATCTACAGAGCATCAACAGGCAGTAGGAAGAGTTGAGAGGTGCCACTGCATCCCTGCATCCACAGTCACTTTCTAAGAATCACATCGTGGGAGGACCATGGGGAACAAAACCTCTTCTGTTACTGGTTTCAGGAGAAGGACATTCAAACTGATGTTCTGATAACCCCAAAGCAATAAGGTCTGAACATGCAGCAAGTGTGATAGAGTTGTTGGTACTCAAAAGCTAGGTTTAAAAAACTAGTTAAGGTGACATTTCAGCTCTGTTTCTAAGTATCGCCTGACTGAGCTTGTTTGTAATGCCAGGACTCCTAATTATACCTAAACTAAAATAAAAAATAAATAAATAAAGAAGCTGTTGCCAAACAGCATCTGATGATACAAGGGAAGAAGGCAGTAATTAATCCTGCAGGGACAACAGAGGACTAATTAGAAGCAGAGCAGAAATTTTGATTTGCTTGAGAAAAAAAAACTTTTTTCCATGAGAGCTTGGGTGAGACACCCAGTTTACAAACTGAACTGTGACCCCTGACTAATTGTCCTGGCAGCAGCCCCGGATGCAACTGGATTCCCAACTGTTCATCCAGAAAGCACCGTGTACGATACCACCCTTTGCCTGCTTGCAATGAGTGATGTACGTCCTCTCCTGTCCCACCAGCGGGAGGAGGTGGACACCAGCATAAAAGGTGTTTTTTTCTAGGAATGCAAAATGGAGACAGAGAAAAGAAGTGTGCAACAGCTCAGGAAACAGTTCTGAAGCCAAGCTCAGGACAGGGAAGTGTCCGCATGTCCTGACATAGCACATACGGAAATGTTGAGCAAAGCCCCAGGGTCTGCCCAAGGACGTGAAGAGGACTTTTACTAGCACTTCATGGCATCAGTTCAAAGAGCAACTGATGGTGAAAGTCACCTAAGGTGTAACTGGAGGAGCAAACCAGAGGAAACAGTCACACATGTCAGATGCTGGACTAGAGTCTGAAGCTAGTGTCTCATTTTAGTTCCCCTTCTCAAACTGGCTCATTAAAACAAACACACACTCCAGCCTCTGCAACGGAACATTGTAGTGTTCAAGATTGTACTAAAGGGCTATAAATACAATGAAAAAGAAGAGGTTTTGTTTAATAAAATAATGTACTGAATACAGCAGAAGGCTTTGCCTGTTATTCCTATTTAATTTGTAGAAATGCTGCTAAGCCACAAATTGGAAAGGATTTTTAGAGTAAACCTGTGAGGCATCATGGATAAGGAAGAAGTTATAGATTCTGGAAAAAAATAATCAGCTTTTCAATTAAATCTAAAAGTGCTAGGTGTAAACCTTGGAATGTGCCTAGAAAAACAGATCATAAGCCTGGCAGCAGGACTGGGGCAGGTTCTAGAGATGTGCAAGGACCTTGTGGGCTTACCCCGACTCTTTGGACAAGCAAAGGCCTTTTCAGCTGTGGTTTCCACACACTGACAGACAGAAATAGGCTGAATCCAGAGAGGAGACAATCACCTCCAGATCCAGCCACTAACAAGAAATTTACTTGCCACTGCCCTTCACACATGTCCTATAGCCTTGGATGCGCACATTGTATTGATTTTCGGACGGCATTTTCCGACACCATTATCACCTTTCACTGGGCTGGAGAACAGATTGGAAGAGGGAGGGGTTGTTGCTGGTGTATCCTTGTTAGCTCGCTGCTTCCAGAAACTGCATAGTCACTGAGACATTGTTCTCAGTGTTTGGCATCAAGTGTAGTTATTAGCTGATGCCCAGTGAAAGGGTTAATTTATTCATGTGCTGTAGTTTCAGCGTATGCCAAATTTCTCTGGTATGTGCTTGATGAGTATCATCTCTTAGAAACATTCATTATCTTGAAAATTGGCACCACGTTCAACAGTACAGTATTTAAGTTGAAAACAATGGAACATAACTAAGAACCTTCAAATTTTAACTCCTTTTTTTGTGCTTTTAAAATTTACAGAATCACCGAATGATCAAACAACATAGCTTGGATGGGACCTTTTGGAAATCATTCAGTCCAACCCTTGCTCTGCTCAAAGCAGGGACACCTTCAACCCTAGAGTCCCTACACTGATGCTGCACAGTTTGGATACTACATGACTTCTTCTGACAGGTCTTTGGCAAGTTGGGGGAGCTTTGGCTCTCCTGAAGCCCACGTTTTCCCCTGAGGGCATCTATGCTTGAATATCCTCTAATAATCCTTCCCTACTCCTCAGTTGTCGCCCCAGAAAGGGTTGCCAGCCTTATCCTTAAATAACACTTGAAGAAAAGGGAAGTCTGCCGATTATGAAGGCACAAACAGCCGCTACGCAGAGACGAATAAGTATTGACATCAGTGGAATATTGCCACTATTTTTGGGCACCATTCTTACCGTCCTTTCTTCTCCCACTCCCCTCTTTTTCTCCCACGGCACAGCAAGAGAGACAGTGCTCTGCTGTGGCTTGGGCAATCACCTGACTGTTGCTCACTCTTTACTACAATTTACTACAAGCTTTTTACCACAATTCTTCACATTTTTGGACATTTCCAAGCTTTGGCCTCTTTCCACTGCATGACACGGCTCCGCAGTAAAACTTATCCCATCCTCAATACCGTGGAGTAGTCAAAGATCCCAAACAGGTGGCAGTCTCTCACTGTCCAAAATCTGATTGGTGATTCCCCTCTGTGCCTTGGCATTACGCATTGTGATGAGAAGTATCTCAATTGCTATACACCTGTGAAAATGGAAGTCCCTGGATGACCCTGTCATGGAATTAGGGTAAGAAGTTATAAATCGGATCACCACAGGCCAAGAACTGATTATCTGAGTCTTTATGGAGCTCTCGTTGATGGTTTAGAAGCTGAACACTTTGCTTCTGGTTGCATGCTGCTGAGATATTTCTGTGTTCGGTGTACTTTTAGTCATCTGCACGAAAGTGCCTCTGTGCT
The DNA here is from genome assembly GCA_013389865.1 of Piaya cayana. Lineage (NCBI taxonomy): Eukaryota > Metazoa > Chordata > Aves > Cuculiformes > Coccyzidae > Piaya > Piaya cayana. The sequence goes on along the minus strand of WAAB01013366.1, from coordinate 101,857 downwards.
AGAAAGATGGTAAGTGGTCCCTTTTGGAGCCATCTTTTTATACAAATAAAAGCTTGAATTATGGATTGGATTCACTTAATTTACCCTGCGGCAGTCTACAAATCAAGTGTCTAATCTAAAGCCATTACTCTAGAGCAACTGATGAGAGACACGCACCTCCAGAGCATGATTTAACCCTGCCTGAAACACCTGTCTTAAGGGGGCCATATCAGAGTCCCCATTCCAAATAGTTAGATAAATACACATATGGTATGTCTACACATCCTTTGCAGCCAGGCAGAAATACACTCTGCAATTACTTGGTCTGAACTGAATCTGCTCTGAACCAGATAAAATACAGTCTTGTCATTTGGAGGGATGCTGAAACCAACATGATAAAATCATTTTTATAGGGCATTTTTATGAGGTAAGAGATGTATTCATGGTGGACAGCCAGACACAGAGTTGGTGCACACCAACAGTCTCAGACTCACATCTCCAAGCAGAAAATAATGAAGAAATGCACTTATCTACTTTATAGACAACTGATAATAAGGTTTGTGAGGCTACTGGCCCAGATGCCTGGTTCCACCTGCCTTGCATCAGGAGGCTGATTAACATAACATAACAAATAAATATAATTTACAAATAAATATAATTATCATGGCCTCATCAATCCCTTTTTGAATGATTCTATCATTTAAATATCTGAGTATTCAAAGTCAGTATATGCTTTCTTGTCCCGCTGTGCAATACAAGGTCAATTTTCTGTATGACTAAACACACCCCATGTAAGGATGATTTTATTTTGTTTGTCATTTGTCAGATATCACAAAGCTGATCTCTGCATAATATTCTTTATGTCAGTAAGAAAATTCGCTGCTTTTCTGCCAGAAATAATATGGACTTCTTGTCTATTTTAGCTCCATTCAGCACTTTCCTTTAAGAACATATTTATTTTTTAAATTAACTATAACATATTAAAACCAACCAAACACGCAGAGATAGTGCTATCTTTTTGTACAAAAAAAAAATTAGGAGAAAGTTGTAAAAACTATTCCCAGCTGTGGAAATCTAACTGGATCAGCCTTTTCCTCCCTGTAGGCTGCATGGGAAAGAGCTGCTCTGGCAGCATCAACATTTGTGAAGGACTGGAGCCATCCAGGAAAAATGACGGTGTCAACTTTTCTATTTCCTTCCTTAAATTCCCTGAAGAAAATCAGTGGAGATCCAGAAGTGCCAAGAAAAATGCAAACTACTGCTTTTTAGTGCTCACAGCTCTCACTGAAGCTCAGGATGGGAGAATCTCAGAGCCTGGGCTGCCATGGAGACATGTCTTTATCCAAATGAATCCCACTTCTCAAACCCCCTCTAACAACTATGTTAGCAGTGAGACTATAAAATATTACAAATCCTATTGACCTGAAGATATGTGTTAACACAGGAGCTTCTCATACAAAAAAAAAAATCTGAAAAAAAGTCTTTAGATACAGCCTATTAGAAACAACGGTAACAAAATATGTTAAAACCCTCTTCTGCAAGAAAAAGGTATTCAAACACTTAAAAAAAAATCAGGTATCACTTTGATGCCACCTCACTTAGAAAAAAAATATTTATTTTAACAAACAATTTGTCCAATTCTGACATCCAAAAAGACAGGTTTGAGTTTTCTAAATTCCCAAAATCAAGTAAAAAACCTGTCAATTCATTATAATACATCACTCTACCTCCTCACTACCAAATTCCACATTAAACCTATTTTCCCTTTCAGTTCAGGACATCTTTTTCCCCAAAAGCCTCCAAGCTACTTCATGAGCACATCTGCCATCTGACCCATGCAAACAATGATGTCTGTATAATGGTCTCAGTTTCTTCCAGAGTGAATGCTCAGGGCTTGCAAACCATGTGTTATTTCTGCAGCTGCCAGTTCTCTAAAGTTTTCTGGGATCCAAAATATATGTTAAGGTCCAATATGACCATCAGAGGGACCCTACAGTAAATGAAGACTGAAGTTCAGTCTAGCGATGAGCCCAAACTTTGGTTCCAGCAGCATAAAGTCCCTATAGTTGTGCTACTTCTGCAGAACAGGGAAAAGAAAAAGGGCAAAGCTTAAGTTTGTCACTTCCAGAGTCAGCTCTGCTCTAACCCCTGTTCCCTGGCAAAGGCAGAAAAATGGGAAAAAAAGGATTTACAAATACAAATTCAGAATTACCAAATCTTCACTACAACAATTAAGGGTTTTTTCAGTTGTTATCCTGAAGTGCTGTTCTATCTTGTACATGTATTATTACACAATAAAAAGCTATTAAAGGTACTCTAGTTCATTTGCTTTGAAAAGTGTTCACTTTTCTGTACACATTTTATTTCTATTCCAAAGTCCAGAAAGATAAAATCCACTTGTGTGCAGGTAAAATGCTTTGAACACACAAAGCACAAGGTAAGTGCTAAGTACGCTGTTTCCAGCACGTGGTGGGAATATCAGTACAGGTATACAGCTCTTAAAGGAAAGGAAAGCATGCAGCCGAGAGCTCCCTTCTCATAGCAGATAGCTGCTTGAGCTCTAGCTTAGGTGGAAGAGACACATTTGTGTCCTTATTGCACTTAATGACTATAGGTGGTAGCTTTCAGTCAAGCCTGAACTACAAGACTATGACTCATGCTTCTTTAACAGGAAAGGAACACCCCAGTTGGCAGCGCGCTCAATCGCATCATGCACAACCACAAGGGGACAGGCAAGCTGGATCAGTGCCCTGGTAACAACTCCATGAAACAACATGTAATGCTCTGATTACAAAATTTTTGAAGGCAAAGTGCTTCAGAATTGCCCAAGCCAGATTTTCAAAGCAATAGCCACCACAATCAGTCCAGCTGCATTCCCAGTGCACAGGGCCTGGGACAACCCATCTCCAGGCTGCAAGACACCCATCAAACTACAATCTTGTCCAAGCAAGCTGGTTCCACTGAATTGCAATGGACAACGCTGGAGTATCAGAGTCAAAGCAGCACTAGGAGAAGTGTACCTGGAAATACTGTATTTGTTTCATCAACTTGGTATTTTACACAATTTATAGCTTTTAGCCACTACATATTTTAACCAGTCAAGCTGCACTTGAACTGGGCTGAAATGATTTTCAAGGTCAGATGAATCTTGTTACATGTTCTCTCATTGTAAAGTGGCACAAAGTTACACTTGACCTGCAAGGTAAACCTATAGAGAGATCCCTTTACGTGCCATGCAGTTCTATCTAGAATTAATTCCAGTTACAGAGAGAGAAAAGAAGTTCTTCACAAAGGCAGAGGAACACCATTAAGGCTAAAGCTTTCTAACAAAGTCACTCTCATTATCACCCTGCTGGCTTTTTGGCAGCATCACATTCATGCAGGCAAGGAACTTTACCAAGATCTGCACTCCCCCCACCCGACAGCCTGTGTTTCTCAGCTATTCACTGGACAGCTCGGGGCAGTTGCTCTGTGTCTGTCTTGACCAGGAATCCGAGACAGGCAAGAACATTCAAATCTTCAAATCTTGGCACTTAAATCGTACCCACAAGGTCTGTACATACCCCAGCAACCTGCAATAACTCTTTAACCCTATAACCCACTAATTCTTTCAGAGTCCCAGGGTAAGATTTAGAGTAGGACCTGGAAGGTCTTGTTGGTTTGCAAGTGCAGTTTGTCCTGCAGACCAAACGATGATTGCAGAGATACAGACACACACTTATGTCAGAACAGCAGCTGCAAAAAAAAATGCAGCTGCTGAAACTTTTGACAGAAGCAAGCAAACCGCAACTGTGAAAAAGTATAATGAGCAGACAGCCAAACCATCAGGCTTTGGGATGAGTTGTCCCATTCAGTGTTTGGGGTTTTTTTTCCTTATTCCTTTTTTTTAAATTTATTATTATTTTTGTCCATCATTTCCTAAAGAAAGGAACTGGAGAAGGGGCAGAACCAGGCCAGAAAGGAACAGCAAATGAGAAAGATCATCATATCCCAAAAATCATCCATGAATTGATAGAACAGAAGCAATGACTTCTTTTGCTTTCTTATGAAATTTTTGGGATTTATGGGTTTGGACTTCACAGTAGAAGATATGTTTACCCTTAAATGCAGGTTTCTAATCAACTGGCAGTACTGCAAATGATGGATTTGGGGGATTTTTGTAGTTTTTCATAGTTTAGTTTGATTTCCTAATGAGAAGTACCAGATTCAATGGTATTGGTGTCTAGTAAGAATGACCAATTATTATACACATGCCTTTTATTCACCTGATTGATAGTGATGCCTTGTGGTACATACATGCTTTATCCCAGGCACTTTTGAAAACATGGGATTTGATGCAAGAGGCCATTTAAGTGTGGTGAGGAAATCCTTCTCTGAAGGAGCCATCGCACTCCGCTGTGGCTGGCCTCAAGCTGGACCAGCAACAGCTCTGAAGCTGCAATGGCCATTTCTACTGTACATCACATTTGTCTGGATCCTCATCTAGTACAAACAGAGAGGCAAAAAGCCTCACCATCCTCAGGGGCAGACCCAGGAAGAACCCAAAATCTCAGCTTCAAGTAGGAGAACAAACAGGATCCAGAGCAAGAGCCTGTCCTGCTGCAGCTCTGCAAAGCCAGCAGTACTGCATGGAGGGCAGTGCTTCAGCACAGGCAGTGGAGGTGGGGTTTGAGTTTACAAGATGCCAGTAGTTAGGTAGCCAGATAGGAGGGTCAGGGCATGCGCCACAGACCTAACGGCCTTAGTATGCGCAACAACTGGCTGTGTGGACACTGCAAGCCTGTTCTTGAAGTGTGCTCCCTCTCTCGTCAACTGAAAACTTTTACAAATCCAAGGTAAAACCAGCAGGTAGCACACAATGGAGGAGGGTGCTCTGCCACACAAACTAAAGGGAACTTTATCCTGACTGGTTACTTTCTCTCTTTCTCAAAGGCAGTTGAATCACAGAATCACAGAATCACTAGGGTGGAAAAGACCCCTCGGATCATCGAGTCCAACCATTCCTATCAAGCACTAAACCATGCCCCTCAGCACCCCATCCCTCCGTCCTTTAAACACCTCCAGGGAAGGTGATTCAAACATCCTCAGAAGAGAGTGTAGGGAGATAAACTGCAGCCTTTTAAATTCAAGATTTCAAACCTGCTCACGTGGCTCCTGAGAAGCTAAAATACAATTGTTTTCTCCCCCGCTCAAACTTCATGCAAAGTCTTCCTGCCAGAGTCAAAGGAGGTGTAGAGCAACCTCAGCTCTGCTAAAATGGGACATCTTAATGAAGATACTGACAGAACTGGGCACCATCGCTGAGTGCTTCAAAGAGAATCTACATAATATTACTCTAACAGTTCAGTAAAAATTGTACCAGTAAAAGGAGGCTTTCAAGAAAGATGTTACCTCCAAACACACAGGGAGTGAAGCTGAGTTTCTGTTAGTTTCCTTTTCTTACATAAATTACTATTATTATATCTTACTTAAGATGTTAAAAGAGCAGGAGGATACTTGAAATAAAAGGCTGTGCATGCACAATACCCACACAAATAAATACCAGCGATCCACCCCAACACCGGACACAATGCCCTTCCCTGGCCACTGAGCTGAACCCCCCTTTTAGAAGTAGTAGGGGAATTTATCATCAATTATACACTGTTCTGTAATGGAATGGTACCCAGAATCAACACGAATTGGAGTATGAATGTGTTCTCCAATTGGTCACATTAATCTGCTGTTTAAGTCAGCAGACAAGACAGTGAGGAAATAAAAGCTCAATTCACCCAGCCTGAGATCAAAACTGTCATGGCAATATTGGCAGGTTAGACCCTGATTCTTTAAATAGTACATTGCCTTTGTTAAACAAAAGTCATTCTTTTATTACATAATAGAGATTATAAATAAATGTAAAGTGTGCATGCAGTCAACTGCATATTATACAAGCAATATCTATGTTAATAATTGTTTTCTTTGGCAGGCCAGAATCCAGCTGGACATGCAATATTTACATATCAAAATCCTTGGTGTGTTCAAGTCATATTGGATGCAAGTGAAAATATATATGTATATATATTTACCTTATACACACACACATATATATATGTATAAAGGTATATATACACCTCTGCATATATACTGTATACATATATACACATAGGTATACGCTAAAAGTGGATTTCATCTTTTTCCGATTCTGGTGATGCAGGCCTCGAAACACTAAAAATATCCTGACAGGGTATCGGGGGAGGCTGCTGGGGTGATAAACGAGACTTGGGGGAAGAGATCTGGGATACGTTCTTTTCAGCCAATATTTTTAAAATTTCTGCCACCTGCTTCTCAAGGGTAGCCATCCTACTGCTTAGCAGCTGGATATCTTCTTTGAGTTCGTGCTTGACTTCCTGCAGCGTGGTTTGTAAGGCCTGCTCAGGAATAGGGTAGAAAGGATGCCTAGCGTCAGCCTGAATGGGGCTGTGCTCCAGGGGGCTGCGAGTCTCACCAGCTTTATCCAAGCGAAGGTCACTTTTTGTTATTCCACTGTCACAAGAGTCTGTTTTCCTCAGTGGGTTTTTATTTACACCGTTCTCTGAGTCATTGCACTTGGGGTCGTCAGACAGCAATCCCATGGACTCAGCCTTCGTGACATTGTTCCAGTCCTCCTTCTTCTCTTCGTGGGTCCCCATTGTGTTCTTCAGTCGAAGCCACCCTTTCCCATTCCCATTTTTCATCCGTATGGGACTGTTTACTTTCAAGCATTTTTGGTCTCCATTCCCATTTGGCTTGAGCTCCATCGCATCCCTGTTGTTCTGCTTCACAGCCTCACTGGTTTTCATGTAAGCCAGTGACGTCTGGATAGGGGTGATCTGAGACACGGTGACCACGCTGGTGCCTGTGATGGAGGCCCCGTTCTGCACACTCCGGCCTTCCACCTGAAGCTGGTTCCTTTCTGGGTCGATGTGGGTTGAGCCTTGATTGCGCATCTCCTTTTGCTGTTTGAATTTCTGGAAGAGTTTCCGGACAGGGTGATCCACAGGGATGCTTAGCGTCACCTCATTCTTCTGGCGCAGGCGCTCCTCTTCTTCCTTCTTCACATCGCTGATCTTCCGGAAGATGATCTATGGGGGATAAACCCACAACAGTCAGTACCCAAATGATATTGTATAGGGAAAACGTTACTGGAAGATGGGAAAACAGTGTTGAAAGAACAGACACTTCTCTTTCTCTCTATCTTAATATCTTGTAGTGAATACAAATGAAGCTGATAAGACACAGTAACCTTGAATATGTGCCACTGCATAGATACATATATATACACACATTCTTAAAAGTATAGATTAAAAGTGGGTTTCACCTTTATTTTTAATGCAGAAGATAGAGCACTGAAGAACCAAAAATAACCTGACACCAAGAGAAGAGACTGAATAAAGAGAGCAAGAACCCAAATACCATGATAGGTACCTACCCATCACTCACACTCGTAACTGCTCTGTCACTCTCTTTAGTACAGATCAAACGGAAAGAGTAATTCAGTGGAGACTACAGAGCTCTAAGTTTAACTCAACATACACGTGCTTCCAGAGTCTGGAAAATCCAAATGTGCTCAATACTTTTTAGCTCCACTTACTGCTAGTTTTATAACAATGGCTGGAGGGCACAATTAGTTTCCCCATGTGCCACGTTGTGGGACTTCACACAGCAACATAACTCTTTCCTGGAGAGTTTATCTGTCTAATATGTGTGAGTGTACTGGGAGCACCATGTAGAAGCACAGTAACATGGAGTGTGCGATTATAAAACCCAGAAATATCCACTGTTTCTTGATGCCATGCCTTTCAACGCTGCAGTTATACCACCTTGCAGCATCTCTCAACCCTCTACAGAACAAGCAATCTGAGCCTGAATGCATGGAAGAATCCACCAGAGTGAAAACCATTCTGCTGATTTTATGCATGTTACTTATATCAAATCTTTTTTTTTAATTGTGATTATATGCAAATATGGACTGTGTAGGATAATGTTGGCAAGAAGAGTAAAGGAAAGCCCTTTTGCAACACACAAACAAAACTCTCTGACAGTCAGATGTAGGTTTTGGAGTATCCATTTGAGTATTGGTATTTCAGTATCTACTTACATTTTATAAAAAAGCTTCTCACACCTGTCCATATTTGCAAAGAAATAGTTGCTTTCAAGTCTGACATCTTCAGAAGTTGGCAGAGGAGTGCAACAATGGCTACAGCTCCTTCCTACATAAATCTAGGATGAGCTGGACTTCAAAGCTTCATTAGAGAGCTTTCAAATGCAGTAAATATATCTGCATGTGCTGCTGATAGATGTAGCTTCTTATAATAACTGGGAAAGTTAGCATATTTGTTAGAAGCCCAATTTAAAACAAAAAAAACCCAAACGAGATAAACATGGAAGATACTTTCATCTTGCTCATCTGACCTAGATGCAACGACACATACAGTCATTTGGAAGCTCCCCTTCATTAGCACCTACCCTCATAGAGCAACTCTCTCTCTCTCTCTCTCTTGGACAGGCCACTGGGGACAGTAAATAAATGCAAGAGACGTTGCCCTTGATTCAAAATTAAGTAATTATGTTTAATTGAAGCCACACTCTCTGAATGATGATTTGGAAGGTGGGTTATGTTGTTTCATTTATGCCTTTCTCTCCCTTAAGAGCCGCGTGGCATCTCTGGTAGATGATGCAATGCTGAAAGCAACCTGCTGCAAGAATGTGTCCCCAAGATGCATCTCAGGGAAGACAGCCAGTTAATCCACTGGTGAACCTATCTGGCTGTGCTGCTCAGCCCTCTGTAGTGCCAGGCCAGATTGGCTGGGTCCTTGGAAACATCCACTTTCCCTGCTTTGTGGCCATGACCCTATTTCACATCCTCCTCTCTCCAGCCTGGCACATGGTGGCTGGAGGCAGCTGGGAATGCTGCAAGGCAGGCAGCTGCCTGAAGCCTTGCAAGGGTTCATTCTGCTCCCACGCCCAGTGCAGCACTGCATGCACAGTTGGAAGTGGGACAACATAGCTTTGGTAACTTCTATCCCACCAGCTGTTTATAAAGACCAGAGTGATCACAACAAAGAACACGGCACCAGCCTTTTATGTCCTCTCCAAACACCTGTGCTTCACTGAAAACTACTCTTATCTACCTTTTCCTCCACCAGCCCACTCCTTGTTTCATTTCATATATCCTTCTTCTCCTCTCAGTTCAAAACTTGCCCAGCCAGAGGTTATCTGCCTGCACAGAATATAATTACCTGTGACTGCTGCTGCTTTCTGCAGAAGAAAAGCTGAGATTTTGGTAATTTGACACTGCCTTTACCTCACACTCCTAGAGGATTTTTTACCCCAGAACTACTTGGATGAGCTGAGCCCAGTGGCATAGTGATTTGAGCCTAAGCATTGCTGTGTATCAGGACAGAGCCAACACTTTGGGGAAAGGTGACTGTGACCCTGCTTGGGGTTGGGTGGCCGAGAAAGACAGACACCATCAAATATGCAGTGAAAATCTGCTCTAGCCAAGCGAAACCAAGGACCCAGTAACCTCTCACAGCCATGGGCTTTCTCCCCACTTTGTGCACATGCAGTGGAGATGATATCCTCCCACAGCCCTGCTGTGACCTCCCAAGGTCCTTCAGACTCTTGTCTGAACAGACCCTTGTAGGACACAGGCAGTGGCCTGGCAGGGCTCTTCAATAAATCCTTTCCTCTTTCTCTGCTTGGGATAGAAACTGCTACACCCTGGAATCACTATGGGCAGCTCCTTCGAAGAAGCAAGCTTGCTGCCCCCTGAATTAGCTCAGAAAACACCCAGGGACTCAGAAATCCAGGGATGAACTTGGAGTCCAGAATTCAGGACCGATCTACCTTGGTGGAACTGTATTTCCAAGGCAGCCAGGGCAGGCTGATGCACAGCCCTGTGGCCACCCAGCTCTCAGCTTCCTCATGAAACCTGGATCTGCTCACAGGTGTTTGCTATTTCCTTTTTCACTCTGAGATGAATAACTATGCAGACCCTCGTGTGCCAGTTGACACTGTGAAATCACAGCACTCTGTAGACCAGGATCTTGGTCCTTGTTCACCCACTGAACAACTCTGTCACCATGTCATCCCTGGAAACTCTTTCCTCTCTAGGACATCCACCATCAACCAAGGGTCCACAACGCTTAGCGTAGCAGGGATCTAGTCTTGGTCAGGACTACTTGATATTGTTAGAATATACAAGTGAAAAAAAAGAAAGATCCTATTATACAGACAAAGAAAGAGGAAAAGATGAGATGTGAACTCTAGCTGTAACACTTGTTTTTCAGTACCAATTTTTTCCATATTAGGATTTTTTTCATGTGGTTGGAATTAATCCACTTCCACAGCGCTTTAACATAAGCCAGAATTGGATTAAATGTGTTTACATGGACATTTAATTCTATTAATGGCTAATAACTATTACTGGCTATTTTTCTCTATAAATAAGAACAGAAAACCACCTCACACAATCTGACATTCCCAGCAAATTGGTACATGCTTATTTTGAAATCTTAAATTGGATGAGCCATCTCAGTTGTCCCTGACCCTTTTCAGAAAGGTTACACATAGACCTGTCCAAACACACGTCCCAGGAATAAACACAAACCCCAAAGCAGTTAATCAGAAGAAATTGAATTAACCATGTGTATAGCACATCTCAAGGAGTAAAGAACCATATCCCTATCTCATGGCAAGTGTTAAATCCATTAATGTGACAGGGATTCAGTGTAGGACTTCATTTCCTTTACAGATGGGATTGTGAAAGACTGTTCTGTGTGACACAAATCCTGTTTCATGAGAGTAGGTTTCTGTTTTTCTTGCTTTTAATGTATTTATTTTGGGAAGTAGGGGGAATGGAGGTGACATTAATTATTGAGTTGGCAAAGGTTAAGTAGATGTTAACTGATGGCCAGCCCTGGGAACTGAAGTTTTTGGGTTATCTACAAAGCAGGCACAGAGCTGACAACAGCAACTTGAGATTCTCCATTTGATCAGCCTCCTTTCCCTTGTCTCCATACTGAGAGGTAAGTCACTGTGACTGCCAACTCAGCTCATCACCATTTCCGAGGAGGCACCTTACTAAAAGTACTGGCAATGGGTACATTAGTGCTGGAGCAGCTTCTGTAACAGTGCCAACTTTTATAACCAGACCCAAAACGGAGAGAAAAGCAGCAATGAGACATCAGGGAGCCAGCTCAAGGCTGGGACACACACATGATTTTTCCCATCCACTGCTAAACTAATCAGTAAAGCTGTAGCCTTTCCATATGCTCTGAAATGCACCCCTTATCTGATGGGGCTTTTTTTTTTTTGTAACAGAATTGTGAAAATCATCCCTCCATGACCTTGCTCCATTCACAAAGGCCTCTTATTAAGTGACTCCAAGGAAGGTACGTGAATGGATTAAGGAACTTGTAAAAGTCTTGAAGAATCAAGAATTTTATGAACTTGTAAGTTCATAGAAGTGGCAAATATTTGACCCGAGATCATCCTGCCCTGCTTCTAGAACATCCCATGCTGCTCTTAGTGTCATTCAACACCTTCCTGCCCCTCACCAAAGAAATTCACAGAAATGTATAATGCTAGAGCAAAAGGGTATGCAGTTGTCATGGTGATGAATTCACCAGGTATGCACCCAGTGAGAGAAGGGGGAAAAGCCACAAAAGGCTTGTAACAGAATAATTTTCACTGTCACTTATAAACTCTGGCTGCCCAATGCGGCTGATGGGCAAGAAATGCTGGAGTCCTACAGCAAGGGGAGACAATGTCCTGTTGAGAACTGCCTTGACTCAGCTCACCAAGTGCTTCTGCAATGCCAAAAACTGCAACAGAAAGCAAACACGACATTTCAGTCCCCACAGCTACATACATCTACGTAGACCAGAAGAGGAGCCCTGCCTTGAGGGTGGTGGTAACATTCAAGCTGAATGCACTGTGGAGACAAGTGTGTTATGGAAAGGTGCCATCCCTTGGACCACACTGAGGAGCTGGCAGCTTGCTGAGGTCCACAGAGCAGTTCCAGATAACCAGCTTTCACATCCCATCAAGGGGATTTGATGTGGTTCACATCCTATGTGAATGCCTAATTCCCATTAAAAGAGTCTGTGTCCTCGCAAGGTGTGTTGGTCTTGACACCCTTTTAGAGAGATTCCTTTCTGGAAACAAAAGAGCTATCTTGCATTGCCTCTTTGGCCTGAAATATTTCAAGGCGACTCCTTCACACAAGCTTAGCAAATGGAGCTGGCAAATGGATTTAAAAACTGTTGATGATACAACCAATAATAGAGAAATACTGCAATGAGACATACCTCATTTTCTTCCAAAACAATGCTGAAAACTCCTCAACAAATACAACAGAAAAAAATGATGCCTAGGATAAACTTTTGCAAATATCTTCGCAAAAAATGCTACTAATTTTCACACATGGAATGCGTTGTAGATAAGTATTTGTCATTTTTCTCATGTTAATGAGGAAGGCAAACTTGTTTCATACCTAGGATTTAGGTCTTTGGACACAGGATAGCCCAACCCATGTTGTGCTATGGGTTGGGTCTGCTATTTCTCTGCTTCTAAGAACAAACTATAAAATACACAATTTTCCACAGCACAGACACTCAGAACATGGTTCACCTACAAAGCTGGTGTCTGCATCTGAACTCATCCTCCAGGAGCCCTGGGAGGGGAGGGGAAAAGGCACTTGAAGGGTGTGAGTCATTTCACCTGCAGCTAGATGTTAAAACAGGTCAGACAAGCTGTACCCTGCAATGCACGCTTGTCTCTTGAGTCTACTCAGGGAGTTTTCTGCATGTCGCTTGGATGCAGACATCCTCCATGTGATGACGGGCAAGAAGCATCTAAACCCCTGCCTCTAGCAGTGCAAATGTCAGGGTTTGGTCCAGATTGTGTAAAAAGCCTTCCCATAAAGCTTTTCTCTGTGTGTATGTGTACTATACCCTTAATCTGATGCTATTTTTATTCCCTCCAGCAGCGTGCTGGGGTATTGCCAGTTCCCGGCTGGGATGCATTCCCCATCCAGCCTCAGAAACCAGCCAGTCCTTCCAGATAAACACTATTATTTTAAAAGCTGCAAAGGGAGGACAAGTGACAACTGCATAGAAGACTATGCCAGACTGGCAGGTCCAAGTGAGAGCCAGTAGAAAAACAGACATTTTGCCTGCACGGAGTAACCAGAAAAACAGAAAGAGGGGAAGCAGAGCCTACCTATTCTTACCCTGCTTCTTGGGAAAATCCTTCAGCAGCCAGTGGGGAACTGAGCTGGTCTCCCCAGAGCTCCTAGGAAAGTGGAACCCACCTAGGATGGCTGTGGTTTCTTCCATGCAACCACCCTTTTACACTGCAAAATTCATCCCTGCTGCCACAGGACAGATCCTGCTCAGATCTCTCCCACCACTGGCACTTTGCGCAGCTATGGACAGTAATTGCCAGTAAACCCTTCCCAAGCCATTGCTTTGATGTGCTCAGGTAAATCTAGGATGTTTCATTCCTGAGTCCTTGAGAACAAGCCCTCACTAGGAGACTTCAATTGTTAAAACAAGGCATATCTGGGGACTGTCTGTTTTAATATTCCAAAAACTAGGCCAGTCAAGCCCAATTGCTTAGTGTAACCTTTGGTAAACAGGCTTGCTCCAAAACTGCACTGATTTTTAAATGTAGATGGGTCTCAGGGAACATGATTCACTATTAATACTTCTATATTAAAAAGCTTTTAAATCTTATTTTTTCAGATATTTGACTTCTTAAAAAATAATTTTTCGGATGTTAACAGCTCCTTTTTTTAATTCACATGAATTTATACGTAAAAAGTTAGACTATGGAAAAAATGGACAGAAATGAATGAATAGGAAATTTCCTCACACGAGCCCTTGTGTTTATAATTAGGCAGAAAGCTGTGAAAGAGCTCAGTCTGATAGAAGAGCCATGGGCCATCTGTATTTGTCCTTCATCTGAAAGTCCAGCCTGTGAGCCTCACAACAGGCCAGAGAAACCTGAACAGTCAGTGCTAATGCAAACCTTCCTTTGGGTTGGATGCAAGAAGCCGCTGCCATGCACTGTTGATGGACTCACTGTGTCTGGACTTGTTCCCTGCCTTGAAAAACTCTTTCACTGCAGGTTTATTGCCCTTCCAAGATGGAGAGGGCAATGGTAGCAATTCCAGCTCTTGACCCCAAGGTTGGAGTAATGCCTTCTTCTAGGTCAGGCCATGGCAAGGAGGTAGGAGCAAACAGCTAGGACGGGAAGACCAAGACAGCAAAACCAGCAAACACCAACAAAGGGCCAGCCAGGACCACTGGCTCTGACCCACCTTCCATTAACAGCTTCTTGGTATGGCTTATGCATGGGAACAGCCTCCAAGCACAGTGTCCTGTGCTGGCAGAAGTCTCTGCAATCAAGAAGCATGCTCGGAAACCTTCAACCAAACAGAACAGTGAAAAGAAACCTGGCAGGAATGGAAGGGAGCTGAAGCCACAAAAAGTGACAGCCAACAGAGACTGAAGCCAGGACTCCTCTTTCCAAATGCAAACTGCATTTAGGCTGCTTCACCTAATTTACTCTTGTAAATCTCCATGTCCTCTCAGCTCGCTTTATTAATCTGCACTCTGAGGATGCAGAATAGATTGCCTGAAATGACGGCTTTATTGTTCTTCTGCTCTGTACACTCCTCCGATAGCTTTACTTTGATGTGAAATTTAGTCTCAAAAACAAATTGTTCTAACAACGGTTTTAATTGCTCTCCAGTAAATTCTCCTTAATCCTCCTGTCCCAGGAACTCTTTTGTGTTAAACCATTGCTCCATCTGTGTGTGGGAAAGGAATCGCTGTCCTTGGCTGTGCAGTGAAAATGACTGACTGCTGAGCAATTAGTTAATCTCCAGGATAGGAAGGTTTCACAAAACAGTCTTTCATGCTGGATTTTGGAAGAAAAGAAGATTTTTGTAGGTTAGTCTGCTGGCTGCTTGAAAGAAACAGTAAATAATAGCCTTTCTGCAAATTTCCATTGATCCTGACTTCACAGATACGGTAACATGCAAATGCAAAAGCTTGCTATGAAGCAGATTTTCATTTTGCTTTTGAGAAACCGTATTCATACAGTTTCCTTCTAAGCAATTATAGAATTGACTCATAAGAGACATGAAGATTTCCTCTCCAAGTAACAAAGTGATGTCACTTCAAGGAAAAGAGAATTATTTCTATGATGCTGAAAAAGTGCTTTTAAGGGAAGTTCAATGGCATTTTATATGCAAGAAAGGGGTTAATACTTTCATCATGACTTAATAAAGATCTGTGTCACCCAAGCTGCTAATCTAAAGAAAAAGCAGGGTACCTAGGGAAGAAGAGACCCTTCAGAAAGATCCAACAACAGCCAATAACTGATATCCCAGAGCTCAGAACTTCCATAACCTTGTTACTTCTTGCTCTGCGTTTTAGAAATTGGTTCCTGTAGGTCAAATTTTAATGCATTTTGTGTTTGCAATCAGTTTGCACGGCACCCAACTACTCTTGCTGAGAGACATCTGTGCATGCTGACAGTCAATCAGGCTGATCTGCATTTGTGAACAAGCATGCATATTAAGAAGAGAGTGTTTGAGAGCTTGCCCCATCTACTTCATACTTGGTATGGATCTGAAGCCATCCTGTTTTACTTTAAAACATGTCTGGGTTGAAGAATAAGGCAGAGATCCAAGTTACATTTGTCACATCCTGAGAGCATCATGGCCCAACACATATAGCACCAGGCTGGGATTCAGGAGACGGGATTATTCTGCTGGCCTGATCTTTGGCCTGGTGGGAGGTCTTGTGGAAATCACACTGTCTGTTCATGTCTACATCTCCCCAAGCATAAGAGAGGATAATAACACTGCCCTCATTCCTGCAACTAATACAAAATCCCTTTATCATCTCTAACCATTTACAACTGAGAGACTAGCATCCAGGGCTGATGGCAGAGAGGCCACTGTTCTGGCCTGTTGCCAAAATTGAGATAATTCACTTAAAATCCAGCCTTAAAAAAATACATATAGATGTTCTCAGGATTTCAACTCAAGACTGAAGACGCAAGGCACTGCTGCACTCAGACATCTAGGGCAGTGCACAATGGATCTGCAATGCTACAAGAAGTCATAGAATCATAGAATCACTAGGTTGGAAAAGACCCACTGGATCATCAAGTCCAACCATTCCTATCAAACACTAAACCATGTCCCTCAGCACCTCATCCACTCATCCTTTAAACTCCTCCAGGGAAGGTGACTCAACCACTTCCCTGGGCAGCCTCTGCCAGTGCCCAATGACCCTTTCCGTGAAATATTATTTTCTAATGTCCATCCCGAACCTCCCCTGGTGGAGCTTGAGGCCATTCCCTCTTGTCCTGTCCCTTGTCACTTGGGAGAAGAGGCCAGCTCCCTCCTCTCCACAACCTCCCCTCGCGTAGTTGTAGAGAGCAATAAGGTCTCCCCTCAGCCTCCTCTTCTCTAGGATAAACAACCCCAGCTCTCTCGGCCATTTCTCATAAGGCCTCTTCTCCAGCTCCTTCACCAGCTTCATTGCTCTTCTCTGGACTCGCTCCAGAGCCTCAATATCCTTCTTGTGGTGAGGGGCCTAGAAGTGAAGACTGGACTTGAGAAGCGGTCTCACTAGTGCCGAATACAGTCCTTTCCTGATGCCCTGATACATAGGTCTGATGCACCTAAGGGAAGCATTGACACCTGCTTTGCGAAACAGGATCAGTCAAGTTGCTTGGCTTGAGTGATAGGCACTGATTCTCCAAAATGGTGTGATTAAACATTTTACCTAAGCACATGCTGAACTTTGAAGCTGAGGAGTCAGATTTCCAAAAGACATGCCAAAGCCACTTACTCTGTTTGCACAATTGCAGACATTTACACCAACCACAAGAGCATTTTTTGAGAGCAGCTTTTCTGTTCTTCCAGTCACTCTGACCAGAGCACTTCCTACCCATACACCTGGTGCTTACAATGGTCTTTTTCTCTTTGTACCCCAGGGGAAAACAATGCATAGATTTTGCTGCTGCAGGCTTAGCTGTTACATCTGATAACTGCTGGGCTCTGTTTCTGCTTGGAGAGGGATGGTGAAAAAGGACACTGTACACCTTTGGAAGTGGGGAGGTTTTAAACAAGATTCTAGAACTGAAACAGATTAACTTCTGCTGGTTTGCCCTCATTATTTTCTGTTTTCTTCAGTTTAATCAAGCAGCAGATGCCTTAGCATGTTGCCGAAGAGCCAGATTCAGAGCTATCTCTCCAATACTAACAAGGACAACAAAATGCAGCTTCCACATACAACATTATTTAAAGCAATAAAATAGAAAGCCTACTTCATTTATTAATTTACAGTATTTTTCAATCAGGATCTGTTGCTGCCGGTCCATTACAGAGAGGAGTGTTGATACCTGTGGCCCCAGAACAGTGTGAACTGTGACCATGACCTACAGAGACACAGTCCCTCCTATGAGGCTCCCATCACAAACTGAGGCAATGAAAGCCAGCTTTAGCATCCTAATTCCTCTTCGGGACCCTAAATACTACACTGAACTCTATGTAAAGACTAAACTGGACTGGGGAGCTGAAATACTTTGTAGAATCAGGGCCTGATTTGTTTTCTGTAAGCAACACAGAGATGGTTAAACATGGGGAAACTGAGCAGAGAACAATTTTGGGGTAACTGTTGCAGAGTATCTGTTCCTCCAATCTATCTCATGGGGACACTTGTTCCCTCTCACTGCTTAGGTTTATCCACTTAGGGATTTAAATCATGCCTTCCTTTACTCCATAACAACTCTCTCAAGTAAATAAATCTTGTACGTGTTGGTCATTTGATGGGTGAGCAAACTAAATGTTTCCTCCAACTCTCTGCCTCTTTGTACCAATATCTCCTTCTCGCAGATGCAATCTCAATGAAGTGTATCACACGCTCATCTCTCCTCCTTCCCCTTCCCTTTCCTACTTCCCTTTTCTTCCCCCCTTATTAGAGGGAGAAAAGGGAAGGGGACACTCCTGACACTAAGGAAGAGTGAAGAGGTTATTTCTAACACTCTTGCTGGACTTTCTTTCCTTCTCTCTTGAAGACGCTTCTTACCCTGTATAGCACAGGGCTCCTGCAAGAAGGGAAGTTGAGGTACTTAGAGAAACTGTGGCGGATTTCCAGCCCCTGGGAAAAAGGAGCCTTGCAGAAGGCTACTATCCTAAGCTCAGTAGACTCAAGATCTTTCACTGGATACAGAGAAGAATCACAGAAAAGATGGCCTCACCCACTACAAACCAACCACCCTATGACTTCTAGGACACCACACAGATAATGGCCTCAAGTTGCAGCAGGGGAATTTTAGATTGGATATTAGAAAAAATGTCTTTATTTGAAACAGTGGTCAAACATTGGAACAAGCTGCCCAAGGGAGTGTTACAGTCACTATCCCTGGAGGTGTTAAAAAAAAATGTAGATGTGGCACTTCAGGATACGGTTTAGTAGGCACAATGGTGTTGAGCTGACAGTTGGACTAGATGGTCTTAGAGGTCTTTTCCAACCTTAACCATTCTATATAAAGAGCTGGTGACACATACCACCAAGTGGTTCCCTAAAACCACACTGCAACCACCAATCCTGCCAGCACATCACCACTAGGAACCGTAGGGACTCAGGAGTTGAAGGGAGCTTCCCATTGCCTCCTAGTCCAGCTGCGGAGTGGGGTGGTCACTCCAAGACAGTGCCCCTTCAATAGGACACTCCAGCTAGAATGTGCAGGACTGGTCTTTGCAAATTAATACCAGCCGTTGGATCAATATCTGCTATTGGCAGTGGCCTGATGAAATGTCAGTAATCAGCACTGTCAGATGATTCAGGCTTTGCTGTGGTGCAGATGAGCTACAGGCTGTGCATTTTATGACAGATGATTAAAAAAAAAGAAACTCCTCAGAGAAAGCAGCCTTTGCTTTCCACAGTGCAGTATCTCCTAAGAGTGTTACGCTTCTGAGCTTCTATGTGACAGCCAGGTGGTTTGAACTTGGGACAGACTGAAGAAATGGTGCTCTCTGCAGAAAAGTGCCAGAAGACTTTTCAAGCTGCTCTTCTGCCTGATTTAACTTGGAACAGAAAATCAATCATCAATAATAATATGCAGAACTAGTGTACCATTCTCCTTTCCTTGGATTGGAGAAAGAAGGATTCATATTAATGCCTCTTAACAGATGCCAAAGCCAGAGCACCAAGAGGTCATCTATCACTCAAGGGTCATTGAGCCATTTAGTGAATAAGCGAGGGATGGAACAAAGAATCCAGCCCAGAGTCCCCATAGCAGGAAAAGTCATACTGCAAAAAAGATTAAACACATAAAGAGATATGTTAAAGTAAAACAGAACTATTAATATAATAATGGACTTTGGTTTTACTGCTGTCCAATCTGGGAAATACAGACCTGGATTTCAAATAGTGGGAAGGGCTCAAATGTAATTGCAGTTAATTGCTGAAATTAAATCCTGTCCAAGACTACTTTATTGCCTTTAAGGTTTGTTTTGAAAGTACGGTGGGCATGTGGGCAGCACTATCTGTTTAGTGAAAAATTTCAGAAGGTCTTGCTTTTATTCCAACAAAAAACTGAGAAAACATAACATCTGGCTTCTGGCCAGCCCTCTTTAAAACAGACCCAGTATTCTTGCGTAACCCAGCACAAAACCACACAGAACATGGGCCCAGAGAATCTAAAGAACCTGTGGTTTGTTCCCTGTATTTTTGCCTCTTATGGGATTCTGCCTGAAGACCAAATGGTCTCAAAAAATGTCTACAGAAGACTCTCCATTTATGAAGCAATGCATCAGTAAAAGAACTGCAAATTGTTCCCAAAATGACTATTCTCTCCTCTCTATTTTAAGTGGAAATTTAAATTAATTGGAGTCATTATGGCTTTTTTTCTTAAGTATTACTGTACCACACTATAAAGTGCCTGAAATTTAATCTGAAGCCTTCAGACCTGAAAAATTGTTTTGCAACTGAAAGCTTGTTGATTTTTTTTCCAGCTATATCAACTGAACTAACGAAAGATAACACCCCCTGCTATCAGCCTTGTTTATGACATTGAGGACATTCTACGTGGCTTTCAGAAACTTTGGTTTTACACGGAATGTGCTACCAGCTATTCCACTTGTTCCCTACATAATTTTCAAGGTGTTATTAACTTATCAAAAAGCTTTTGTAACAGAAGCTTCAATTAAAACAATGCCCTTCCAGTGTCATGTGATGTTGAACACAATCAGTTTTGTTTGTGATGAGTCAGAAATAATTTTAAAGGGCAGAACATATGAACAACAAACCCTAATGAAAGGGAAAATGGGTATCCTCTGTACCTCAAAGAGTCAAGACATCAGACCTTGATGTATGTTCCCATATCACAGTGGAGAGAGGTAAAATGTGCTGCTCTCTTACTCTCAGACATTCCTCACCTGAACCAAGTCTCATGGTGGAGACTAATTTGGTGGGGAGAGCCACTGACTCCAGATTCATGCTAGTTAAAAAAACACAATAGTATTCCTGAGTGGAACAGATTTAGGCTAATGGTTGCGAAGTCATTTGCTCGTTTCCTATTTGTTTCTAAGTTACAGTCAAGGACCTGATCTTTCAAGTGTTTGTGGGGCTCAAAGAGAGGGTAAGTCTATGCCTCATCACAAAGAGGGGCACAAATTCAGTTAAGTGCTGATAGTGCTCATTCACTTTCTACAGAAACTGGATGAAACTCAAGCTCCAATGACTGTCACATACAACCCCCACACCTGCCTTTCCTATGGGATCCCCTGTAAACCAAGCCATGAGGATGCTGTGAGGGCAAAGAAACTGGGTCAATTCAGCAACTCTGATTCTCAGCTTAGAAATGGTAGAACAAAATCCACTGGCAGTGTGACCCAGCTATTCTTTTAAACTGAAGTCAAGAATCAGAAAAGATGAACAACTCAGGTAGATCATTCACTGACTGAAAGACAGGGTCAGCCCAGTGCTTAACAGATGCAAAATAATTCAGTTAAGCCATCAGGAAATCCCAATTTAACAGGAAAAAAAGACCTAAAGGTTATTTAAACTTTTAATATCTATGTCATAAAACTATGGAAAGCTCTGCAAAATAACCTTAACAAGTATCCCTGGGATTCTTCAAGTGAAACATCTCACCCAGCAAGAGCTGAATATTTTCCAGTCAAGAGGTCTCAGTTGGCAGCATGCGAGTACGCAGTGCTGGCTGTCGAAACATACTGTAATTGCCTTTAATACGATCACAGCCAGTGCTTCAGTGGGAAGAAACCCCTTGAGGAAAAGAAATTACTCAAGACATAAGCATGCAAACATTGAAGAGTATCCAGTCACAAAGAAATATACTACCAAGGGGAAGCGCTACCTTCACCCAAGCTTCTGCCTCTAGCCAAGCAGCTGGTGTAGGGCTGCCACTGAAGGTGCTTTATCTCAAGAAATGAAAGGAATTACAGTTTTTCAGAGGTATCTGTAAACACCAGCAGAGCAGGGGCTTTCTATCCATGGTATAATCAAATTAAAAACTTTTAGAGAGTGAAGACTATTTCAACGATGTTGCTAATGTTTCCTCATACCAGAATCTGCACCAGTGGGGCAGAAAGTCAAGGAAGATCACCCACAGCCAGAAGAGGAGAGTCATCCACCAACTAGTGAGCTTCCTATGACAACATGGAAATATTATATCAGGCACATGAAACTTCAGCACAAAGAGAAGTGGGTTATTCCCTGAAGGTTACTTGTGCAGAAATGAAGTTGGTAATGATATTTGTATCAGAGCCTCTTACAGGCAGAAACAGTGGTTTGTGTATGTGACAAACACCCAGGGAGTATGAAGTGCTCTGCCTGTCCCCAAAGGGACCATTAGGTGCTTTTGCTAACCTCAGAAGATGTTATTGAGGATCTTGGCAAGTGGTGACTCTGATTTATTTCTGAAGGATATCAGCAAGAGACAACACAGCACAAAAGAGTTAACTTGTGAAGTTATGGGGATGGAATAAACAGATGGTGTGGTGAAGAGCCATTTCCTTCCCATTTCCATGCTGGCTGCATTAAATCAATCCCTGGGCTTTCATGGCAATAAGCTAAGTCTCTGCTGGGGAGGATTTTAGTGATCTGGCTATATCCTAGTTGTGGGTATCATTTTACTGTGTCCCGGCATTTAGCCAATTCTCAGGCAAAAGGTTCTTCAAGTCTTTTTCATGTGATTCTTGGTCATCTTTCCTAATATCTATATCACATCCATCACCTCTCTTCCAGATACAGATCTCTGTAAAGCTCATCAGCGCTGTTTTATGTTCCTATCCATGTTTTAAAGCACTGACACAGGATGCTCCTTAGGGGCTGAACCTGCTGGTTTTGCAGCCTTAGCTTATCTCATTGCTCCAGACCCAAACAAATTAGTTTGTAATCCTCTGCACTGTGTACTTTGGCAAATCTGGCTTTAAAAGTAATCAGAAATTACCTCCTCATTTAAAACTGGAGTTGGTCCAGTTGATTTAACCCCTAAGCCTATCTGGGGCTACTAACAAAATCCTGTACCTGCACAAGTAATGGGTCTTTGCAATCAATAACATTGATAATTCTGTATTTCCATTTTTGTGACTATGCTGCACCATGTTTAAACACCATTTCTATCCTTTCTACCACTCACTGTGCACACACAATTAACAAAAGGCCACCTGGTAGAGGATAAACACTCCTGCAAGGATGCAAAGAGACACCAGGCAGAAGACACACAGAACTCTGCCTCTGGACTTTCTCATCTCAAATGCTGTGCTTGCTTCCCTGCGGTCCTTTTGACCTCTGAAACTTTGGCTGAAGTATCTTCTCTGGATTTTTCTGGCTTGATTTTTTTTTTCTGGTGTCTGAAAAATGCAGCTAGACCTAAGCCTCCCATACAAGACACCATTACATCATCTTTTCATTCAGCTTCACCCAGAAAGGCTTTGTTCAAGCACTTCTAAGAGGTTGAATCTCCTCAGTGTGGCTCAGCACACACCTTAGAAGCTAGAGGATGACCACAAATGTGCACCTGTGCCAGATGTTCCACCAGGGCTGACCCATGGAGCAAGAGCATTTGCCTACAAAAAAGCCAGCAAGGTTAAAGAAGGTTGTTGCATGTTTTGCAACATCAATCTTTGTCCCAGCAGAGTTCTTATCTACCCTGTTAGCAGCTATCTGAGACATTGGACTGAATTTGAACACAGCTAACCTGGGAGGAAGCTCTTCATGGGGCACATTACTGATGGACCACAGGGCAAACAGTGCCTTGGTTCAGACTTTCTGATAAATGCTTTAAGTTATAGATGATGATTCACGTGGATCAGTCACATCTGTTCAGCATACTGATGCATGCCTGCATTGAGCCCATAAGTTATTATTCATGTACTTTTGTAGAACATCTTGAGGTTGTTGGTTAAGTCGCTTAATAAAGTAATAAAACATGAAAAACATAGGTGGTTCAGTTCATTCATTTACGTTTCAACCATAGCCTCCTTTGTCAGGAGGGTTAATACACCCTGGGGGAAGGATGGGGGTCATTCATAATTGAGCCGCTCTGAACTATCGACAACTGTTCCATTTAAAAATGGATTTGCCTTAGACACATGATGGAGATATAAATTAATTAGAGAGGCAGTCATTCAAGGAAGACAGAACTCCTTAATGGAGTTAAGAGAATCAGAGACTTTTATAACTGTTTACACTATGCTCCTTTTTTAAACAGTAACTTACATCTGAAAATTATGTTATGTTTTTGTTTTCTTTAGGAAAAGAAACAAGACTAAGGGCTATAAAAACTGAGAAGTGAAAATATAAAGAAAAAACATGGATTAATACCATTTATTCCTTCCTAAACACACGGAAGTTGCTCAAAAGTGCAATAACNGTTGGAAGTGACACACTGGGGTTTGTTTTCAACTAGAACTAGTGAGTTTCATGCAAACTTCGCCACAAAGTTTCTCTTGCACTTTGTGTACAATTCTTATCTACCTGCACTGTTTCTTTGCTGTAGAAGGTAGCCCAAAAATAGCATTCAAATAGGCACGGCTGCAAAGATTACCACATGCTGAACCAGCACATTTTGGTATTATTGCATCTGTGAAGTGTGTGCTACGAAACAATAGATAGATGGATTTATACTTGCACAGAAAAGAGAGAACTTAAGAATGGAGTTTTATTTAGCATTCTAAAAGCTCACAGTATCTAAACGGTGAGAAGCCTTTTTTGTGTAATAGAAGGCAAAAACTTGTTTGGAGAAGGGGAAGCAAGAATAAAATCTGTTCTTTCCAACGTGAAACAGCCATGAAATTGTTATGAACATATCTAGATTGGACAAAACTGATCCATTTTGAGCAAAGCCAGTAAAATCCTACTTGGGTGAATGCTAAAGCTCTTTCTGCTCTTTGTGAAGCCTATGGGAATCCATTTATATGATGCCAATGAGCAGGCACAAGTTCTCTCTCTCAAATCATAGTTCTAGGTGCATTGCAACTGGTATTCCCGGTCTTGCAGAAGTAAGTTTTGAGGATTGAGAAGTCTCATTCAGAAACACAGTAGGAAATAATCATCTATCTAGATCTTCACTCTAACATAGTCAGTTTGCACTTCTGTTTTCCGATGGGTGCTGCTTATCCCTGACAATTCCTGTTTAATGATCTTTCCATACACAAATAATGCACTTAGTTCATATTGCCTGCCTGAAGAGGAGATGCTCATACCTTTCACTGGGGTAAATTAGTAGAAGGACTTTTATAACAGCTTCTGAGTCCCTGCAGGCAGAAAGCAGCCCACCAATACACAGGGTTGGTGGTTTTTTTCAGCCATACAACAGTGTTCAAAGATCCTTGAATGAAAAGAATGCTGAATTGCCTTGCATTTCTCAACAAAAATCAAAATGGCCTGACAAGCGAGATCAAATGCCCTTTCGATGTAGATTTAGATGGAGAAGCTACTTGTCTAGGAAAAAAACTAATTCTACCTCTGGAATGCCAAAGTATGATCAGAATTGTGCTCAGTCCTACTTTGAACAGGGTTGCTAGCGCTTTTCGTCTTGCTCCAACAGAAGCATGATCAAGACATCTGAGGAAGGTATTTAATTTAGAGTTTATATTCAGAACAGAATAGGGGTCTGTTGGTAACCCTGTGGAATTAATGTGGCTCTGAAACACTATCAACGGTGATAGTGCTTTGGCCAATCTCTGCATCTGCCTTCAGTCTAAAGGCAAAATCTATTAATCCAGACTATGCCATGAATCCATAGTAACTCAGGCCTCCGAAAGACCCTGGGAGATGGAGAGGAGAGACAGGATAATTTCAGTTAGAAGCGACCTACAATGATCATCTAGTGTGACTGCTTGGCCAAATTAGGGCTCACTAAAAGTTAAAGCATTTTATTAAGGGCATTGTCCAAATTCCATTTAAATGTGGAGAGGCTCGGGGCATCAACCACCTGTCTAGGAAGCCTGTTGTAGTGTTTGACCACGCTCTTGGTAAAGAAAGGTTTCTTAACGTCTAAACCTCCCCTGGTGCAGCTTCAGACCATTCCCATGCATCCTATCGCTGGATATCAGGGTGAAAAGATTGGCACCTCCTTCTCTACTCTCCCTCCTCAGGAGGCTGAAGAGAGCAGTGAGACTGCACCTCAGCCTTCTTTTCTCCCAGCTGGACAAGCCCAAAGTCCCTACCTGCACCTCATAGGAAATTCCTTCCAGTCTTTTCACCAGCTTTGTTGCCCTGCTCTGGATGCATTCAAGAGATTTCAGGTTTACCATCCACTCCTGCACCTGCCCATGAAAACAGTCACAGCAGGGGAGCATGTGTGCCTGTCAGAGGAGAGAAAAACCACTGTGTCTCCAGGGAGTAGTTCAGAGGTGCAATTACTCCTGTATCCCTGATTCCCTGCACTATCTATGACCCAAATGGAGCTCAGCAGGGACCACCATAAGGGAGATGCTGAAATCGCAAAAAGGAGAGGGAAGGGAGTGAGATACACAGAAGAGAGTCAGGTTCACAGCTACCAGGAAAAAAAAGTGAGAAAGCAAACCCATCAACAGCTTTTAGAGCAATCGCTCTACTCAGACAGATGTCCCATGCCGTTTGGCAGAAAGGCACAGAAGGGTGAAGTCAATGCTGCCGCAGCTTTCTCTTTGAATTTTTATGCAGCTCTTCCACATTGCAAAGTCATTCACAGTTCTCCAAGGACTAACTCCCTTGCTTTGACTGCCTTAAAGTCAAATCCCCATGCCCCTTAAGACACAAGGAAATGCTTGTGGGAGCAGGGAATGGGAGGGAATAGCTGCAGAAGAAACTCTAGCCTCAGATTTGTCATCCTTACACAGGAGGTAGTGCATGGGTTTCTTGATGACAGGTGTAACATGGACTGTACTGGGCAGTCTACAATCACACAACTACAAATACACAAAGAATTACTCCATTCTCCATAATGATAAATTCCTCGCATGAGTTTGGCTCAGACCCTTTAGCAGTTTCTTAAGAAATTCCTGGGCACAGACCAGCCATGGACCACTGTCCACTGGCAGTTTGGATGAGGCCACCTTGTGTGAATGGCTGAAGTAGGCTCTTACGTCCCTTATGCACACTCAGTATACAAGTGTAGAAACCATCAAAGGTGGTACTGGATCTAAATAAGTCCTTTAGGAAATACTGCAATGGAATACTAACATATCTGGAGACAGCTCTGAGTGCAGTGAGGCCAAACAATACGAAATTTTTTAAAATTGTCTTAATTGAAAGCTTCTTCAAGCATAACAGAGGCTGCAGAGTCTGCTAGGTTGTGAACAAAATAAAATCATATTGATTTTTGAGGGTATAACTTATTTGCTCTCTAATCATGCTAAATTGTCACTACAGCTAAACCATAGCTATAGGTCTTCATTTTCTGGGACAACATGTTCATATAAAAAAGAAACAAAGCAGATGACTAGAGACAAGAGAGGGACATTAAAGGTCAGAAGCTTCCTGAGACAAAGTAAAATAGTCTTTTCTTCCTCACATGAAGATGGAGAAAGGAATCGGTGAAATTAGAGGCAAGGCTAGCTGTGAGCTCTACAGAGAGAGCATGAGGAGATAAATTTCCCCTCTTTATGAGAACTGCCTGTTACTGCACAATGAAGCAAGCGCTGCAAACACACAAAGATAATGCCATGGACAGCACAGCTATGGACTGTGATTAACATCACTCTGTGTTTTGCACTGTAGAAGTGAAGAGGGGTGTCATCGTGCCTGGCTGCAGAACTCCTCTGTGTCCCCTTNAACTTCCTCCTGATGTCTAGCCTAAATCTCCCCTGGCAGAGCTTGAGGCCATTCCCTCACATCCTGTCCCTTGTCACTTGGGAGGTCAGCTCCCTCCTCTCCACAACCTCATTTCAGGTAGTTGTAGAGCAATGAGGTCTCCTCTCAGCCTCCTCTTCTCCAGGATAAACACCCCCAGCTCTCTCAGCCGTTCCCCACAGGGCCTGTTCTCCAGCCCCTTCACCAGCTTTGTTGCTCAAAAGGAAGCAGCAGGATGAATTAGCCTGCAGATGCTTTGAGTCCCTGAAAAGACACAGGTAGGGAAAGGAAACGTGCCACATGTTGCCATCAAGGAGTTGATCAAAATAATTTTCAGTAGGTTTGAGCAAGACATTGAGTTACAAACAAACTCTGGGTTAAATCACGCCAAAAGCCTGTGAGCCATATAAGCCATAATAGGAATTGATCTGTTGGATTTGCCCTTCCTGCGGCTTGATCCTGCACTCCCTGGGACCTTTGCCACTGGCTCAAACCAGCAGAGGAATAAGCTGCACTTGCAAAATAACGTACCAGGAGTGGGAGATGGATGAGGACCAAGTACCAGCTGATCATGTTCCCAATTACAGGATGTAAGCCCAAGATCTTACTGAAGCCCCACCAGCTGATCTAATTACTAGTCACAGCAGTTTCCTAAGTGGTACTCTCTTCTCCCTGCTTCTCCTCACTGATAATCATGGGAAAACTTGTTTTGCCTGGATAGGTTTTTCCATCATTGCTGTTCCACATAGAGAAAATCCCAGTAGCAGCCTGTAAAAAGGAATAATGGACCTGCCAGTGTAGATGGACTACTGGGCAAAGGAGGTGCTCAGCACATCCTGCACCACACTTACACCACAGCTTTCTGTCTGCAGAGTTACCCAAGGATGATGCTCTCATCTCTTCTTGTGTGAGCAAGTCAGTCCCCACAATTGATTAAGACTGAGTGTGAGTACCAGCTGGCAAAGCGCAAACGGCCCTGAATTGAGCTGCCACAATTGTGAATGGTTTTCAGAGCTCAAACTTTGAGGTAGTTGTAGAGAGCACCTGAACATGTTCAGCCTTCAGGAGTAAGGACCAATATGCATAGCAATGCTTACTGCCCCTAACATTGCTTCAGCATCAGGACACTTGAAAACAGAGCACACCATCCGGAGAGTCTTAAAAATGAAAACGAAGGGGGATCCTGAATGAACCTTGGTGCTATCTTCAGTTTTTGGAGATACACATTCAAATTAAAATAAAGCTTTTCTAAAAACCGTTACATAGAAGTGACAAGAGATTCAGTCAAGAAATAACATACAATTCATTAAACCTTCAAGCAGAATCAGAAAGACAATTTGAAAAGAAATTATTCTAATTTGAAATAGAAAGAAAAACAGGACATTCACTAAGACAGCCTGAGAGCCTCACCCGTCAAAAAGCTTCAGCAATTCACACTGTGCTGAAGGAATTAGATAATGTCAGTCGCTCACAGTATTGTTCCTGGCTTTAAGAGCATCACGGGAAGAAGAACCAAACATCTCTAGATGGCATTTCACTGCCTTAAAGGCAGTTGTTTCTCCTTGCACCTCCTTGGCTCACGGCCCAGCACACCTTCCAGGAGCAAATGTGCCAGAGGTTCCTATACAGACAATTGCCCTCTTCCCTGGTTGTTCCTGACTCAGTTCTTTAACACAGGTTTTTTTTTTGCTCATGGTAGAAAACAGCAGTATGTACCTGAGTACCTTAAAAGCTGTAGGGAAATCTTTTCTTTGCTGAAGCACGGGAGAATTTTACCTCTGATTTCAGAAGGGCCAAAATTTTGGTTCGATTTTTTTCTTGTACTTGCACAGACAATGCTGGCCTAGCAGTTACTTGGAGATGGTGCATTAGCTGGTGCAAATGGAGGCAACAATGAGAAAAGGGAAAAAAAGGCTTTACAAATTTCTGCTGAACACTTGTTTTCTGTGGGAAAGAAAGTGGTAGTTTTTGGTAGCTTCATGTAGGTCTTCTTTCCAGTGTTTTGAGCATCAATAAAATGTATATTTATTTATTCGGCTTTAAGCCTCCTAGAAATCTGTGTTGAATCCCCTCCTCATACCAAGCTCCACGGTTCAAGACTGCTGAGAGGCTCCCCTTCAGCTGTGTGAAATCTTGAAAGGCACTTAATGAATTAGATATTATTAATATTCTCTTCCATCATTAGACGGCAGTAATTAACTCTTTGAAGACACATCCTAAATACTGCTTTATAACGTTCAGTCCTCTGAGGCACCTATGTAATCTCATTGTGATTTTAAAGAGCATCTTTACAGATTAATTATTTTCCCTTGTTTGGAAAGAAAGTTCAAAGTCCTGGTTTTGCCTTGGAGTACGCATTAGTGACATTAGATGTGCCATAAAGATTTCAGAGCATGAAACATGATTTGCTGCAATACTTTGCAATTGCCAATTAAAAGTTACCTCGCCACCCTGGGCAGGAAAAACGACTGCAGGTTGAAGAGCTCACTTTATGGGCTCACAAATGCAGCGTGATGGCTACCTAACACACAAAAAAGGAAACAAAAATTCAGATTTGATAATAGCATATTGAGCAGATGCCTTAAGTAGGTCATTCAACATGCCAGGCCTCTAAATGTTATTTAGGAGTGAGAAAACATTATTTTCCCTCTTCTGCATGAATTTTTCTTCCCTGTCATGTGGAAGTAACCATTTGTGCTCAGCACTATTATTAATTTATTAGCCTTTTGAACGTCTAAATTGTTTTGCAGTCTATGGACTACATTTCAGTGCTTGTTGAGGGGCAATGCAGTACAAACACATGTGCGTATGCACCTACATACATGTCTGCATATTTCAAAGATCAGACCTGACGAAAGAACACTTCTAACGAGAAATGCCATTTTCTTTAGCACAGAACCGCAGGGAGTGCATTTTTGTTATAATTAAATGTCAAACCTTACGAGTGATGACTACGTAGAAAAAGTGCTAAGCGTAATTCTATTGAATCAATTAAAGACGACCATTATTTTCTTCCCATTTAGATTATGCGACCCCAGTACAAACTGCTGCAGTGCTGTGCAGCTCCGTCGCATCGATCTCATTGCCTGAACTTTCTTTTTGCTTGTTAAAACTGTCCTGGATGACCCTGCTTTTCCTTAGAGCACCATCAAACACGCCCAACAGGGAACCGCACAGGCTTTCAGCGGATACAAGGTTTGAAACACGCTCCTGAATAACTTTATGTAACAGGACTCAGATTGTGTCCCTCGTGCTGGGAAGTAGCATGATCTATTTTGTGCCTAGGAACAATGCACAGACTTCCTGCAAAGCGGGCTCTGCCTCAGCTCAACTCACTGCAATACTATAAGTGAGAATTTCCCAAAACAGTTCTTGAGTAAAACCACAAGAGACATCAAAGGTGGAGTTCATTTGATGCACCCAAGGTATTTGAAAATTAGTGATCAACAAAAGTCTACAGAAAGGGGATGATTTTCACATCCCAGACTGGTAGCTGAAGAGGGGTCGAATGACTGTCTTCTGGAGGAACCATTCCTCAGGGGTTTAAAGGTGGCCAGTCACCAGCCTTTACATCAACACGCAGCTATTAATGAAATTAATTCCACTCTGCATGTACGACATTGACTGACTTTCTTTGACTATCCATCTGCTCTCATGTAATGCCCACGCAATCAGCCAACCAACATTTCCTTTCCTTCTGCAAAATCCAACATTTCTCTGGAAGTGCTGTTCCTTTCTGCTCTGAGTCACTGTCCCCATGGTAAAGTCCATGTACTTAATTCTGGAATATATCGGTACTGGCGTCCTGAGCTCCACATTTTTTTTTCCCACTTGGGGCACACCCTGTGCCAGAGCCCTCCAGGGGAACCAATTTTCCTGTAAGAAGGTGCATGAGAAAGAAGAAAATTCACGAAAACCCAGCCAGGAGGCTATTCCCCATATGCACCCTTGGACTACAGAGTTGAACTCCAGCACATTGCCCTGTCAGGAAATGATCTGTGTGTGGTTTTGCTGTACACAACCTTGTCACGGCTAATGGGGGAAAGGGAGTTCCAAGAAGTTAGCTGAAGTGACAGGTTCACAGTTTTAAGAAGGAAAGAATACATTTTGGCACAATGTATGTCGCTTTAACTTGTCCCCTGAAATCACTGTCAGCAATGCCTGAGCAAAATTGTCACAGTGGGACTGCAGCTGGTGCCGCATCACAGGTAGGTGAGACCACAAGGGGAGGATGCTGAAGGAAAGGCCCGGAGGACCTCTCATCATTAAAGAAGCTATAAGCTAGAAACCTCAAACCAGCTTCCAAACCTTAAAAACCTTTTTTTCAGGTCTGAAGCAGAGTTAATCTTCAAGTCAGAGGTAAGCAACAAACTAAAACCAAACCTGATTATAATTCAGCTCCTTCAGACTTTAGCACAGACAGAGCAGAACTTTAATTCCATTGCATCTACTGTTTGCCATGGGTATTTTGTGTCATACATCATATATTAACAAGCATAAGGGATGGACTAAAAATTAAAACTCTTTTGAAAGAAGCATTTGTAAGATTCTCTAGTGGCTAGAGAGAAATTAGGGTAAGAAACGTAAAATCTGAGTTGTGTTGAATTCCTTTGATTGTAGAGGCTTAAATTGCCTTGTAAAATACTGAGGAAGCCTTGGTATATTATCAGGTGAGATGCCACAGGTAGAGCCGCAGAAAAGTGTGTTTTAGCAGCTAGAGGATCACAGTTAATGCTCAATAATCTATAAATCATTGTTATGAGATTTCTCTATGCAAATGAAATTTATATAACCCTCATCAATCTTAAAAAACATCATAAAGATTAAATTTTGCAGCCGCAATGTGAATTGAAGAATCCCTTAACCTGTTTTCAAGATACACCCTTATAACTAATTAATTTTTAGATGGAGTGTTCTTTGAAAGGACTAATGGATAGTGAGCATTTCTGATTGATTATAAAATGAGCAGGAGGGTATACGAAGTGAGCTGTGAATGTAAAATCATCACCAAGCTTTATTAACCTTACCATATTAAAATTCTAAGCTGTGCAAGTGAGCAAATCCGGTATTAATACAATAATTTTGCTGTGTGGATTTTATTTATTTAACATCAATAAATTTCTCTTAGTTGGTCTGTGCCATGAAGATCCCTCAGACCGTCCTCTGACCTGTACCTTAGCAGGTGAGAGACTACGACTCACCTCTGAGGAATCTGGATTCAATCAGACTATAAAATATAATTTTATACATTACACAATGGGGGAAAAAACCCCAAAAGCCAGCAACTGTGAAGAAAAGGAAAAGAAATGTAATTCATATGTCATCCTGCTATGACTGCTTCTTAGAGCTGCAAATCCACAGGAAACTTTTATTGAGCCATCATTAACAGCAACAACATTTATTGAAAAGCCAGTTAATCTGCAATGACCTGAAAACATCAAGAGTAAATCGAGAGTTGCTAAACGCTGCAAACCATCTGCAAAAGGGTGTCATCTCTTGGTGAGCAAAAGGGGAAAACAAAAGCTGCAACCTTACCCGCTTCCTCAAATTGCAAGTGAGCGTGAGATTCCTTGAGAACGAGTTTGCAAATGCAGTATAAAAGTCCAACACTTTAAGCAAGGCTTCTCGTTTAATAATATGTAAATCGCAGTATGTCAGAGCGCGTACATTGGCACATGCATGGGCCAGACTGGTTTCCTTCCAGAAGATATCACCAAACACATCACCTTTACCTGAAAATCAACAGGACAGATTTGTTAGAAGATAATGCCTATGCACGTGTTCTTCAGCACACAAATTACTTCTTCCTAAATTGTTCTGTGCTTCCGATTACTCTAACATAACCTGCCAACTGTGAAAACTAGTAAAGGTAAAAGTTTTAGAAGTATCTGAGGTACCTGAGGATCATTAGCAGTAGCCCCAGGTTTTTAAGGTATTTATAGATTTCTCGCTGAAGTGTCACAAAGCATAAAGACCACGTGGTAAAAGTCTCCTTGGAGCTGAAGATGCAGGTAACAGATTTTTCAAAAGCTCCTGAATATAATAAGCAGTAACTAGTGTTCAGATGATTGAATATTTCTAAAGCTGCTTCTAGGTAGCTTAGGAGCCCTATTTCACCAGAAGCCCTTGGCATCTAGGTTTGTACGTTACCAAGGGTTTGCAGTGCAGTGCAAAAGCCAGCTTCCAGGGCCCAAGGACCACCTTTTGAAGCATATTTAAACAGTTTTACTTCAGTGTAAGCAACAACACTGAAGTAAAAACCCAGCAAAAACCTCTCTGAGACTTTTAACCTGGCTCTAAATTTTAAACAGATCTAGGAGTCTCGTTCTAAATACAAACACATGCACTTAAGAACAGGCTTATGTTTAAGTCTATTTAAATGTCTGCTAAGTAAGAAAGGGTTTGACCCCTTAGACGTATCTGCACATATAAACAACTCCAACCAGATGTGAAGAGCATGGAGGCTATTTCTACATTGGTAGGAAGTGCAGTTAAACAGCTGATGCTGAGGACCTGACCTGTACCCTGCACATTTCCAGGACTTAGTTAGCTGTAGTCCAGTCCCACGGTCAGAAGAGCTCCAAGGATTCCAAGTGCAACTGTTGTGCTCCTTTGTATCCCCCAGTTTCCTTCCCTCTATAAGGAATCCACAGCCCTAGACAGCCATGCTAGGCACCAAAGCAGAAGTGAGGAAGATCAGGACATCAGGTTCAAAATCACACCCAACCAAAACACCAGCATGGATGCAGACTGGAGAGATGCTTTCAGGTTTGGATGCTATTGTTGCTCTGAGAAGCAGCAGCAGAAGAAAGCTGAGAACCTTGAGAAGCCTCCAAGCACGTCTCCTGCTTCCCAGCTGTTTCTCAGCCACAGACTGGGTGAGGGCCATGGTGTGCGGTTTGTGGGTGACACCTCAAACCCTGAACCACAAACCATAGTAAAAAAAGGCATTTTTTGTTTCAAACGCCAATGATATCAAAGCTCTTCATTTTAGCAGTTATTAAAAGGAAACTAAAATCAATCACTCAGTGGTGGTATCGCTATTGATTTCAGGTACCTCAAGCAGCCCCTTGGTGAAGTTTAGTGATTTGGGGGTTGGAAAAGGAAATACATTTTAATACTTACAACTTTAAGAACTTGCAACATTTCCCTCAACTCTGTTTTGGGAACACAGAACAGAGTAATAATTTACCCAGCCTTATTACTTTGAGGGTCAGAACCTCTATTTCTCTGCTTCCATTTCTGCTTTAGGTATTGTACTCAGTAAAACATATCTAACATTTCTGTTCCAGAATAAAATAAAACATGCAAGTCCTTATCTTCATTTCCTTGTTTCAGTTTCCTAATAGAAGTTTGTCTAGCAGAATCACCCATTAGAAAGGTTTTAACTGCCTTCTCATTGAACTGCTTTTAAATAATTCTACATATTTTGATGTACTTAAATTTAGCTACAATACATAATACAGCTAGTATAATTTATAAAACAAGTTGCTTAAAATGCTCTTCTTATCACAGAGCATTTCTTTGTAACATATCATTTATCTAATGTACTGATTTGAAATTACCCTTTGCAGTTAATTGTCCTTGTCTATACCCACAGTTCAAAACCTGGTTTACAGACATACTCAGCGCAGTTACATAATTTATAGAAAATAGACCATTTCTGAAATGCACAAAATTGCTTAATGGATTTGCTCTCTGAGGTGGATACAGGACAGAATTGAGTCCTGCTTTCAAAAGCTGTAGAGTGCAGTTAAAAAGATAGAATTCAACAACAGGGACTACTGCAATTATCCTACTGAAATGTGAGCAAAATACATTCTTTCTAAATTTGATGTAATACATAGATAATTTAAGCTGAGAGGTTGAAAGCAGTAGATGCTTACTCCAAAATTCTGCACAAAGTTATGTTACAGAATGTGTACCCAAATCACGAATAAATGAAGTCACCATTCAGAAGCTTGAGATCTCCTCAATGTCTTTAGTTAAGTGAGGCAGGGAACTGCACTGGGTCCCTAAGAAAGGCTGGGACATGATGAAATGAACCTATTCACTCCATGAGCCATCAGTCAGCGGATTTGAATCTTGAAGCCATAAGCTCCTCTTACATTGTGGTTTATTCTTATGAAAAAGTATAAAATCTCATAAGCATTTAAGGGTTCTTAAATCTGACTTTTCCCCCAAACACTTCTGAGTCTCATTTGCCTGTTATAAATGTGCTAAGGAATGTACTGAATGAAAACAAAACCAACCAGATTCTCCAAAACAACGTGTCTTTTCTCATAAATGCAGAGATTAATGTCCTATACTTCATCCCTATTAACTGTAATTCACTGAGCAGTGAGTGGTAATTTTTCATTCAAGTTTAATTTTACGTTATGTAACTAAATGGAAAAAACCTTTCAGAGCTGCAATGTAAAATTCAACGGGTAGGTCTGAAACACCAGCTACGCAGAGGCATGTGGATGTTGTACGCTTGCACAATATGTGCAGATTTCCAATGAAAGCCCAGGGTTGGACTGGGAATACAGAGGCACTTGGGGCTGATGCAGCTTGCAGACTTTTCAAAGCCTCTTTCTAGCGATGCCCCAGCAAGTTGCGCACCAAATCTGCACTGCCTTGAGTTCTGAGCAGTCATAACACTCCTCCTGAAGAAGCAAAACTCTGCAAAACCCTTCTGCCCCTGCTTTCACAGTACCCAAAGCATTGCTGGAAAAAAAGGAATGCTCTAAAATTAGAGAGGGAACCACTCACATATATGTTGCATGTATGAGGAAAGGGAAGAGGTACGTCAGGATGCGGTACTACCGGATTAAAGAGTGTAAGGATTTGGGGACTGAAAGAATTGCAGAAACCAAGAGGACATTAGGAAGAAATTTTTCACAGAAAGGGTCATTGGTCACTGGCAGAGGCTGCCCAGGGAGGTGGTTGAGTCACCTACCCTGGAGGTGTTTAAGGGACAGGTGGACGAGGCACTGAGGGACATGGTTTAGTGTTTGATGGGAATGGTTGGACTTGATGATCTGATGGGTCTTTTCCAATCTGTTGATTCTATGATTCCATATGATTCTATGTACAGAATGTTGGTGACAGGCATAATTTTTGCTGAAATAGCCATAGTGGTATCAACCTAATATGGACAAAAATTTGCTGGTGTATTATGTACATGTTCCTGTACATAAAATATAAATGTGTATTCATGCACATATATATGGTATGTAACTATAGGATAGATAATTATATTTCTATACACTAGTCTATCTTTCATATAATGATAACTCTCCAATACATAAATGGGGCAGATGTTCTCTGCAGCCTTGCACCACAGACTGACTTGTCAGCTTGTGAGGCAGTGGTTTATGCCTGGACCTTTCAGGAAGCAAAAAATCTTAAAGGCCTTATGAAACTCCCCAGGAGACTGCAAAGGGAACGAAGAAGTCCTTGGACTCCAAAAGGAAAGGTTCTTGTTGAACAATTTCTCAGAACACATATATATTTACGTAAAGACAAAATTTATGCTTCTCCAAATGGGAACAGAAACCGAGCTAAAAAATATCCTTGTAGACATGGAAACTTGATGAGGCCTTTGGGAGAAAGTTTGGGCAGGCAGTGAAAGAATAAATTCTTAGTGGAAAACAGCACTAAGGCAAAACACACAAAAAGGACCAAGACATCTTCTTAAGATGATAAGGTGTTTTCCAGTGCTGTGCAGTCTTAACTAAAAGGCCAGCTACACTTCTCATTTTATAACATCTCCGAATTCCCATCAATCACACTAGCAGAAACCAGACATGAAGAATGACATAGGTTTTTCACTATTATATGTTCAAATCTTCTGTTGCTTATGAAAAGCGAGGGCTGATTTGGTTGCAGAGTTGGTAAAACTGCATTATCTAAAGGAAGGGTTCATATAATTACCTCAGATATCAATAGCCATGATGTGATGGCAGCAGAGAGGTAGAGGTCAGCAACCAAATATCAAGTCCTTGCAGCCATTACCATATATCCTGATATATATATATTCATATAAATACATCTGCCTCAGTCTATACACGTGCAATGAAACCTTTGGCTGCAGGACAGACTGATCTCAAACTGGAAATCCAGTGAGCAAGGAGGAAATTTACTGGTTACCCAAAGCAGTCCACAGCTTTGTGATGGTTCAGTGAATTAGGTGAGTTCTGTAGCTTCTTGCCATCGGACACTGGGGATGGTTGAATATGTTTACAAAATGATGGGATGTATTTATGGAATAAAATCCACCTGAAGGTACTAAACACAAATGATTTTCCTTGGGTGATGAAAACCTGAAATCACATTAAATTGTGTTGGAGTGTTGGAGATTGTTCTGAGGAAATATCACTGTTTGCTTACCCAATCTTCCTGCTTTTTCCTGCATGCCTGCTATTGGCCATTTTTGAAGACAGGCTACTGGGCTGGCTGGATTTCTGAACTTAACTGATATTCATGCCTGAATAGGGAATCTGGAGAAGATGCGGGTAATGCTCAAATTCATCTGCTGTCTCCTGTCATAATTGATTCCTGTAAGCCTATGATGTGCAGCAGATTGTAAGAGAGTGCTCTTTGTCTCTGTAAATGCTTTAGCCAAATCCTCAGCCTTTCCCAGGGCTATTTCTTGGTTGTCCTATGTAGGGACAGGAGTTGGACTCGATGATCCTTATGGGTCCCTTCCAATTCAGGATATTCTATGATTCTGTGATTCAGAAAGGCCAAAGCTCCCTTGAAAATCAGCTCAGAGCTGTGCACTGACCAGTCAGAAATTCAGCTCTACAGGATGGCACATTCACACATTGAAAGGGTAGAACAATGGGAGAAAACAGTGTTTCTAGCACTTGAAAGACTGTCAAAAGTGCCAGCAAAGAAACAACATGAAACTATGCCAAAGATTCAAGTCCATGCTGGCAAAGGCACTTTGCATTATTTAACACAGTACAACTTTCCCAGTCTGCACCCAAAAACACAAAAAAAAATACATTTCTTCCATTATTAAGGACGGCTGCAAAAGAGCAAAAGGTCTATGTAGACATTCTCCTGTTAGTGAAGGGTTTATGGTCCCCATCTCTCTTTTTTAGTTTAAATCTCAGAGTACTTCATATTTTTCTAGAAGCTTCAGCTCCTGGAGACAGGATATGTCCATTTTGATTTTATACAGAAATAAGTTTCTGTCTCCCTGACTAAGGAAATAAACTTGAAATTGTGAGCATTCCCACCATCTTCAAAACTCATAAAGCAAATCAGATTGCCTCAAACTATTAGTCTGATTTAAAAGAAATAAATTGCATGATTTTAAAATAATTTTCTTTTTCTTGCACTGTCAAGACTTTCGAGGTCCTGGGTTTGGCAGCGAGTCCTGCAAGTCTAATTCAAAAACATTTCAGTTTAGTGAAAGAAATCTTTTTGACATTGGAGCCTGCAGATCACATCTATAACGCAACAGCTCGCACTAAATTAAGATTGATGCTTCTTATTATATTTAACTATCATGCAGATAGGGATGATAATATTTTAAACTTATAATGTAATGTGGAAAATTGAAAGTTCCCTTCAACTCTGTCAGTAAAAACTAATAACACTTTTTAACAAGCATCTTACATGGTATTACGCAGGCCAACCCAGAGCTGCAAGATATGACTTATTCCAAGGCATGTGCTTAAGAACTGCATGGTGCAGAGCTGCATGTCACATTGGTTCTCAGATCAGTAACCCGTCAAGTATTTTGCGATATACTTTGAGATTCAGCACCTAAAAAACTACCGGCATCATCTTAATTACTGCAGTTCTGCTAGCTGAAAAAATCCCGCCTTTCATTTATGAATCATTTTCCTCTTAGTTAACTTAGAGCTTTTAACTTATTGGAACAAAGGGGGCTTTTCCTATAGATGAAATAGGACATAGTCTGTTTCCTAGAATGACAGGATCATAGTATCATAGAGTCATAGCATAGTTAGGGTTGGAAGAGACCTTAAAGATCATCTAGTTTCAACCCCCCTGCCATGGGCAGGGACATCCCACTAGGTCAGGCTACCCAAGCCCTATCCAACCCGGCTTTGAACACCTCCAGGGATGGGGCAACCACAACTTCCCTGGGCAACCCTTTCCAGTGCCTCATCACTCTAGTAGTGAAGAAATTCTTCCTTATGACTAGTTTAAATCTGCCCCTCTCCAGTTTATATCCATTGCCCCTAGTCCTATCACTACAAGCCTTTGTGAATAGTCCCTCCCCAGCTTTCTTGTAGGCCCCTGTTTGGTAAACTGCTACTTAGGCGGATGTTACTAATGTGGAGAAACTCTAACAATTAGTCTGCTTTGGTTTACTTCACACAAAAAAACCCAAAAGAAAGTTCAGTATAATACATCAAAAACTGATTTGACATAAGGGCAAGTTCTGCCACCTTCATTCCACTTGAGAAGCCACCCAAGCTGAAACTAAACTAATTAAAATCAGAGAATCAGAGAATTGGCTACTAATACTAGAGATGGAACTGGATTGACGGGTTTTTCATGCAATACACTGCATCACACACAGTCAGTTCTGTTCTGCACAAAGCACATGCCCAGCTGTATAACACAAAGGAAATTCAAAGTCTTGATGCGTGGATACCATAAACTAGATTACTAATGCCGACAGATGAAGCTATGGAATATTTGCGTCTCCTCCTCATCTAAGTGGGAACTGTTACTTGCTCATCCTCTGAAGAACTTTCCCCTATGAGATTTGGTAGGAGACTTAATCTTTTGACCTCCAAATACATGTAAGATCAAGAGCAGAAAAACATTCATCCCTATTTTCTGTTGTCATATGGAATTCAAGAATTGCCACTCGAGGTCTTGCTTTCCTTAACTCCTCTGAGAGTGTTTTCCAAAAAAGCTAGTTGGAAATACATCATGAAGCATAACTTTAATAAGTGAAACTCTGGCTTGCCTGTAAACAGTAAATCAAATAAACAGGTTGCATTTGGACTATATGCAGAATGTGCTCAGAATTAACCTGCAACACATTAAAGCAAATAAGAACTTAATCGAATACATGTGGGATCAGGACCCTATGTATGGCTAAAGTATGAGGTATTAAATCTATATTCATCCTAGCTCAACTATCAAAATTAAATTCCTTCAGCAGCAGCCCCCATTAGGATTTCACTGCTTAATACATTTTTAAGATCATGCAGTTTGAGCAAGATTTTTGATCAATTCCTACAATCAACATTTCAACATGGTGGGTCATTATTTCTCTGATGCAAAATGACTTCTTTAAACCTTATTAATCAATCTGTCTGGTTTAAGTTACTCTGCAACTTATGCAGCAAGCTGTGCACATAGCGGGAGCTGGAAAGCAGCTACCCGCAACACTCGGTGGGCATTG
This sequence comes from Piaya cayana, assembly GCA_013389865.1. Classification (NCBI taxonomy): domain Eukaryota; kingdom Metazoa; phylum Chordata; class Aves; order Cuculiformes; family Coccyzidae; genus Piaya; species Piaya cayana. The sequence goes on along the minus strand of WAAB01013366.1, from coordinate 61,141 downwards.
CCACTTACGTGAAACTCTTTGCCAGCAGTAAATTCAGGTTAATTGCAGCAGGGTGAATTGTTAGGTGCCCTCTGCAAGCAGGTGCCTCATTTCATTAGCCTGGGGAACTTCAAAACCCCAGTCCTGCCTAAGGCTTCTTTGCTGGTAAGACCCCCCCATGCAGAGGAGTGATAGTTAAATTTTTCTGCTCCTGCTTGAGACAGTGGAAAATTACTGATGTTCCTCCTCAGGGTCACCTCGCTTGCTAGGAAGGTTTTGATAATTAGAGACAAGACTGTTTGCCCTTCTCCATTATCCTGGCAAAGGTAGATGTTAAAATGACTAGATCTTGTTTTCTCCAGTGAAAATGATGGTGCTCCATCACACCAGCTCTGCATGCTACGTGCTTTCCGCCACAGCAGCCAGTACCTGTGAAAGGTGGGAAACTGTCCTTGAGAAATGGAGATAACTAATAAGGGGAAAGTAACAGCACACCTGGGTATCTTCATTAACAAGTCCTATAAACTGTGGATCTCCAGGCTCAATTAGATTAATTCTCTTGCTCTACCAATTTCTGTAATGCTGATTACTGCAGCAGCTGGGCATTAGTTACGCACAGACGAGAACAAAACCAGACCAGGGGAGAAAAAAAAAAATTCAGGGTGCTGCAAGTTGCTTTTGAGCAGTTTTTCACTGGGTTTCACCTGCTTTTGAGCACAAGAAATGTCAAAGCTGGGGTTGAGCCAAGAAAACTGCTGCTGAACAAAAGGCTGGTTTATTCCACAGTGGAGCCTGTAGAAAGCACCTGGATGGGATGCAAAGCCAGGCAGAGAGCCTTGGGTGTGTCAATTTACTGTGGCTGTGAGGGAAGGGAACATGATAAGCGAAGATGAAAAATGGGAAAAAGCAGAAACATTCTGGAGTGATTCGTGACAGGACCTGATGGAGAACATAACCCTGCCCTTTGGACAGAAGCATGAAGGTAGGAGGTGGAGGATTCATATTCTTAACTCATTTTGATGTCCCTTTCTGATTCTCTTTTCTCTATCTGTGGGTAAGCATGGTAAAAAAAACAAAAAAAACCAAAAAAACCCCAAAACAGGACATGCCTTCTCTCTCTCTTTAAAGAAGGGAAGTAATACTACCATACTAAATAACACTACATTATTAAAACAGTAGCTGCAAAGTACCACTTCCAAAGCAAACTTAGGAAACGTAGCTCTGCAAGGAGCAGAAGCTGGTTATTTTCTCACAGAGGAAATTAATGAGGACAAGTTTCCAAAGGATATTGATCCCATTTTGATCCCATTTCCACTCTAGGTTACTGCTGGGAGATGGAGAAGATGGTCAACCTGGTAGTACAATCCAAATAAGTTGACTCTCTCTATGAAAGTCAGTGTGACGGCAGGTGCTTTGAGTATTCAAAGCAGACTACGGAGGTTTTCACATTAGGCAGAGGTATATTAAACCTCCTCTACCCCTTGGGCAGATTTATTTTCCTTGTGCTTGAACTTCTCAAGCCAGAACAGATGAATAAAAATCATGTTATTCACTGTCTGATCTGGAGTCACTGTTTGAGGTGCCCAATGTGTTTGCAACTACATCTAGGGGAGCTTTTTCTTTCACTAGTGAATTTTTTGTAAACAATGTCTCATAATTACTTAGTTTGGTATTCTGTTAAATAATTTGTCTGATCATGACAAAAACTCTTGAGTGTGCTCTGTGAATAGAGGAAGAGGTTTATATTCCCTGAAGTTACATTTACACATTCTGATAATCCCTGCAGTACATGACAAACACAGTTTGGAGTCACGGGATAGCCTGTCAGCAGCCACAGCAGAATAGAAGGCACTTCTGGTAATTAAAGGTAATTCACTTTAACTAGATATGTTTTAAGGTCTCTCCAGAAAAAAAGGAGAATAACACAGTGAAGTTAACTGCCAGATCTGCAAGGTAGAAACTAAGAGTTCTTACTGTCATTCTAAACATATAATATTCAATAGTAAATGCAATAAATTTTTGCATTTAATCCATTTAGTGACTGTTTCTAGCTCAGTAAATTAGGGGTTTTTTTCATTGTCATACCCAGAAAGCCATTTATTTGTCTAAATGCTGCTACTTACTCTCAAAACTGTTCTTTTTTACATAGCTATGAGCAAATATAAGATATTGTCAGAGAGATGGATAATAAAAAAAAAAATGGCCCAGTAAGCTGAAGTACAATGAATATTCTATTATAGAAATTGCAGATTTAGGAACTTTCGCCATAATGACTTCATATCTGAATATGGAAACATATTCACTCTTCATTAAATCTGTTTTTAAAAACCTCAGTATATACACTACAACACAGAAAGCTACAGCAGGTATTTCAAAAGACTATGTATGTGCATTTTCCTAGTTCATACCCTCCAGCTGGAATGACCTGCACTACATCCTCAGGAAGCTGTCCCTGCAGTCCCATCCACACACCTGCACGCTGCCCTGTTCCATCCCAGTGCAGGACACAAATANTGGACCTGCTGGTCACACCGTTGATACACATCAAGAGTCTCCTTTGGCTACTATGCTTGTCCTCATTTCTCCTCCCCGTTGCTGTTAGCTGGGAAGGAGCTGAAGCCTTGATTCATGATCAGTGTTGACTCCTCATGTCTACACTCTTCCCATGTGCTAGAGCAACTCCCAAGCATAATTATGACCTCCAATTCTTAGCAATCATCCCCATGAGATACAAAAGTGACCCATTCAACCCTCTGGAGCCACTCTTACAGGGAAGAAGTAGTACAAAGGTTCAGCTGTGAGAAGTCCCCTAGGATAGGAACAGGTTGTGAGAAGTCCCCTACGATAAGACCACTCACTGGATTAGCTCTCAGGGTGCCAAAGCTTCAGTTTAAGAGAAGGTCAATAGCTAATACTCAACAGGAGATGAGTTGTACAACTTATTATAAACAGGCATGACACCTCCCCGATGGTTTTCATGCAGAGCCACCACTTCTTCCTCTACACTGTTCCATCTCTGAGGGTGATTCCTGCCTCAGCACTATCACTGATCACTCAGTCCTGCCATGTCCTACACCTTCCTCAATCTCATATGAGCTAGTGAAGAGTCTGCATTAGGCTCCTTTCCACCCACTGCTGGCAGACCAGGCACCATAGGATGATTATGGGGTATTTAGGTTCCCCCATTACTCTGATTTCTCACAACAGTGGCTGAATAGATGGTGCATTCCTATCTCTTTGTGTACTCAGATTGAACTGTTTATTTTCTGTAAAGCTAGTTCACTACAAGTGACAACTTTGCTTCCTTGAAGACACTGTAGGTGTTATTCTGGGCTAGAATACAGACAAATGAAAATCCAGTGTGAAGGATAATGTGGAAATCTTCTTGCATTTTTTTCTACCAGGCTATTTACAAGATATCAAGCCCAGGAATGTCAGTCTTTTCAGCTCTGAGACACTGTAACTGTGATCAGTGACCCATACTGGGGAGAAAGAGCATCCGAATGGCATAAAAAATGAAGAGTTTCCTTCTAGAATAGTGTCTCTGGAGACATGATATCTCCATCTGAAGACAACCACCAGCCTCCTGTAGTCCCAGCTGTTGTTAGACAAGACTAGTTAGAATTAGAAGCTAAACAGAAGGCAACTACATCCAAACAGTCACCATTTCAACAGAGATGACAGTACCTAAAATAGCCACCACCTCGTCGTCCTGAATGACTTCTAGGGATCCTGAGACCACAAAGCAAAGAGCATCAACACTTTCTCCAGCATGATAGATGAGGTCTCCTGGGGCGCAGTGGATTGTCTGAAATTCCACAGCCAGTGCTCGCAGGCAGCCGTCACTAGCCAGTCGGAAGGCAGGATGTTCGTTAAAAACTTTCCGGTTTAGATGCACACAAATATCTGCTCTCATGTCCTTTGGGCAAATGGAAAGAACCTGAATAAAAGAAAGAGAAAGAATAATCAGCTAAAATATGACACCGGGTTAGTGCATGGTTAATGAAATAACTGAATGGATGGATGTTAAGATCTAATGATTCAGTTATTTCATAAAGCTTCCAGTGAGGAGTTTGGGGCTTTGGGGTTTTTTTTAATTAGGGTAGTATTTCTCTACCTATCTATTGCTTTCCCAGCAGATGAAAGGGTAATGTGGAAGAAGGGGTGACTCTGTTACACTGTTCTCATTCAGTTTTTACACTTGCATTCCTGAATTTCAGGTGGCACCACTATGTCCTGTTTGTATCTCTCCAGACTTGGTGCCCAGACTATTTGCCTGTTGCTACACTCAGTCCCTGCTGAAGCACAGAACGGATGCTCAGAGCTGAAGGAGCTCGAAGACATGCAGAGACAGACCACTCACAATAAATAACATCACATTCTGCTCACATTCAGAAAACCTAATCTTCAAAAGTCTTGATATAGATGACCACTTACCGACATGTATCCAAACACAACTAGGGTTTAGTTTCAGCTCCATATAGACATTTCATATAAAATCTGCCCTGGAGGGCTTACAGACTAGAAACTCCAAAGAGCTTGAAATTAGAGCAAAAAAGAAACTATTATGAAACCTATGAAAGGTAAAGGTGCGTGAAAAACTGTCCTGTGAAGATGAAGATGTTTTCACAACAGATCAATTAAATAAGACCTTCAACTAATTCCTTACCTTACATAGATTTCCCTATTGAAATAGTAACACAAATATACCTGAAGAAAGAAAGTGAAAACCTGTGGGTCTTGTTAGGTTTGAGAACTCTGTGTCTAATATTTGCACATCCTCCTAAACACACTATCATCCCTACAACCCTAAACTGAATGTCCCTCTCTTAATGGTAGCTGATTTCATATATATATATATTTATAATATATATAGTTTTCATATATGAGAAACATAAAAATTTTGATAGGATAAATAACAGAAAAGAGCACTCTAGAAGCTTAACATGAAGAAGACTGCAGATCAATAGTATTCATTAATTTCTCATTGTAAGTAATTAATACAGCATCTCACTCTGCAGACAGTGTGAAAAATAGGGATATTGAGTCAATGTGTTGGCTGCAATTGAATGTTAACAAACAGAGGGAGACTCTGGTATCTCTCACTAAGCTTTGAGGCAAATGTTCAGGTTAATATCAAAGTTCAGCCACAATTTTAATTTCTGTTTAACGCAGAAGAGGTATAAAACATATTACTGCAAAATACTATTGAAGGTCCAAAATANCAGCTCCATATAGACATTTCATATAAAATCTGCCCTGGAGGGCTTACAGACTAGAAACTCCAAAGAGCTTGAAATTAGAGCAAAAAAGAAACTATTATGAAACCTATGAAAGGTAAAGGTGCGTGAAAAACTGTCCTGTGAAGATGAAGATGTTTTCACAACAGATCAATTAAATAAGACCTTCAACTAATTCCTTACCTTACATAGATTTCCCTATTGAAATAGTAACACAAATATACCTGAAGAAAGAAAGTGAAAACCTGTGGGTCTTGTTAGGTTTGAGAACTCTGTGTCTAATATTTGCACATCCTCCTAAACACACTATCATCCCTACAACCCTAAACTGAATGTCCCTCTCTTAATGGTAGCTGATTTCATATATATATATATTTATAATATATATAGTTTTCATATATGAGAAACATAAAAATTTTGATAGGATAAATAACAGAAAAGAGCACTCTAGAAGCTTAACATGAAGAAGACTGCAGATCAATAGTATTCATTAATTTCTCATTGTAAGTAATTAATACAGCATCTCACTCTGCAGACAGTGTGAAAAATAGGGATATTGAGTCAATGTGTTGGCTGCAATTGAATGTTAACAAACAGAGGGAGACTCTGTATAAAACATATTATTGCAAAATATTATTGAAGGTCGAAAATCATAGAATAGGAAAGTAGTAAGTAATGTCTAGTTTAGTTAATAACGTTTAGTCCTTTTCTTATTTCAATACATCAAAGTTCCTTTGTGGTCAAATGCATAATAAATGCAAAAAGTTGAAGTAGAAGTTATTTTCCTGTCCTCTACACTAAGGCAGTCTGAGACTAGAAGGGGCTACTGCACCATCTGCACTAACCCCTTGCACTATGGGTCAACTCATAATTTTAATATCAATACCAGAACATCTGCTAAAATTATAGCCTAGAAGGACATGATTTAATGTTTTCAAATGACACAGGGTAATTTTTGTGATGCACAGATACTCTCTCTTCTAAAATATGTGTTGTTTCTGAATTGATATTTTCTTTTATTTTTTGCCCAACAGTCAGAGGATCACACGTTGCTTGGATAAGAGACCTGCAATGACTGGAAATCTCTTCCACATGTAGGTGTTTACAGAATATGACCAATTCATCTTGAATAAACAAGAGAGATAATGCTCCTTGTGTCTAGCACTATGAAGTACAATATCTCCTTGGAAACTTCCCCACAGGGGAACAACCACACTCCCAGCTCTACTAGATAATTATTTTTTATATGATTTGATACAGGAGGAGTCAATTTTTGCTTATTACTATTTTTTTGTAACAAAATGTTGTGCAGGACATATTAAAATACCTTGAATAAGTCTGCTTTATCATAAAAAATTAATAAACACATTTAACAAGACATATTCTCCACGGAAAATTATTTGTGTTAGCAATAATGTCCTGTCTGAGTCACTGTTGTCCATAACCATTATCACATTTCCATAACATCATCAGGGCAAAATGTCATTCTTACAGACTTCTACTTACCTGAGTCATTCCATCTACTATTAGAAATATGGACACACCTTAATTGTTCCAGTGAAAACCAAAAATTATTGTTTCACCTCAGTCCTGCTTCTGGGTCAAACAGAAAGCTCATCTTTATTACAACAAAATAGTAATATGCCCTCTTTCTTCTTCTCAACAGTCATTTAACGAAAAAATCTGCTTGCTTTTGTACCATGATTGATGATTTTTAACATTTAGATCTACTCTTGGGCCTAAATCACAGCTAGAAGTTTGTTATGCCCCTTGAACACTTTCAGTAATGTAAATGCTTTTGACTTAGCAAGGCCATGAGCTATGAATTCTCAAACACTGCTCTTAAGAAAAACGTATGTTTTCATACATGACTAATTTCCAAATTTTATCTTTTAAGCTTCCAAACTGCAGGAAAAAATAACAGAAGCACTTCCCAAACGTATCCAAAAATTGGTCAAACAATTGTACGGGTTGTTACTGTAAGGTCTGGAGCTGTGTAAGGACCCCTTTTTTTTTGAGTGTAAATTACTGAGTCCCTCAAGAATATAAACCTATTGTTTCCTCACAAATGGAGAGCTGAAAAGCGTATTAAAAGTGAGTGCTCAAAGCATTATTCTTCGTAGACACAACAAATGTATCTGTCATCATACATTCTAATAAAAGAGAAAAATTTCCATTGCACAAAAAAGCAAGTCTCAGAAAGCTTAATTCAGGAAGTTATTGATGTCATGATGAAATTATTCTCCTAATGACATATTATTGTATGGAGATATATGTAGACATCACTTATCAACTTTACAGCATTAAAAGAGTAATGATGCAAGAATTATACAAGAACAAATATTCTTTATGTCAGTTTTCTTGTCTGCTATGCTTCAAGTTCTGAAAACAGAGAATGAAACAGATGTCAACTAAAAGAAATACTTAATATTAAAAGATTCGGCAAAGGAACTTTGAGCGACAAACATAGACATACGTAAGGTGTAAAAAAGAGGTAAGAGAGACCATCTCAATACACATCTCAATCTTGCTCTCCAAGCATAGGACAAAATGAGCTTCAATCTGACTGTGCAACACTTCTTTTTGTGTTTACAAATACCAGCATCATGAATTCAGAAGGAGTCTCACAGATGCCACCTACTTCTCTTAGTTGTACTTAGAAAGGGGTTGTTACTGACACAGATTACAGTATGCAGTAATTTTCCTGCTTCCAAACAAGACAGCTACTGTGATATAGGATCACACAGAAGCATTTGGAAGGTAATGATAGAATAAATAGTCCAAAGATCCTAACAGCAGAAAAATGAAAAAATGAGTACTTGAAGTGCAGAAAAATATTTTTCTGAAAATGATCCCTTACTGCTAATATAAGACTTAGACATACTTATTGTGAAATACTCTTACTGAAATCTCAGTATTTTTAAGGCAGTATGTAACTTAAGACAGGGACTAGCAGGAGTATGATTGTAAGTGAGTCCATACAGTGTACAAATTCACACACATGGGTGTAGAAGAGAAAGTCAGGCTAAGGGAGAAGATATCCTGCGTCGCTCAATCTAGTGTTTCACTATTAGGTAAATGCCTCCAACGTGTCATATTAGTAGAACGAAAGTTCTGCTGAGGCAGTTGTTCTAGCCTGTGTGTTCTTTCAGCAGCATATCAAATCCCAACAAAACAAATCTCTGAAGAGGAAATTTCCTTCGAGATTTCAAGACCTTTGTTGGTGAAACCTGTAGTTTACAAGCAAGGAGGGATATTAAGGTTGCTGACTGCAATGCTTTACTAACTGATGGTCCGCAGCGCATGACTTGGAGCAGGCAGCCTGCAGGGACCATATGCTTGTGCTGCTGCAGAAGTTGCTCTGTAATAAATCTGTATCCACAGATTTTGCCTTCAGCTTTCCCATATGTATCCAAGCAGCATAAAAGAACAGCCTCTCCTATGTTTCAATGCTAAATCAGAGGAGAAAGTTGAATTCTGCCCACAGGAAAATCTTTGCTGGCTGTATAAGGTTTTTCTACCAGAAAAAGGAGGACGGATCCATGCCACACAAGAACAGTGCACATGTATCCACGCAGACCTGAACCACTACAAAGCTAAGAAAAAAGAAAGTAAAGCAAAGACTAGTATTTATCACTTCCCTTCTCTACATGGAAAATTAAGGCTTCTCAGAGTCAGGAGAAGACAATTGCTGAGGTCTGCCTTTATCACCCTTTGCTGACTGGCACCCAGCTGATAAAAACCCCAAAACAACACTGGGTGCAGAGATTCAACACTGCAGTGATCTCTAGAGCACCCTGCAGTGTATGTAAAGTGCTGGTGCTGAGTGAAAAGCTTGTGGTTGCTGCTAGGCAATAACCAGCTCTGAAAGATTCCCAGGGAATAGGCACAAAAAAAAAATCTCACTATCTTTTCTGCTGGAGATCTGTAAAGAGGGAGTAAAATTCCCAAGGAGGTTCCACCTGGTTTTTTTCCTCTCCCATCCATTTCCTCAGCAGGCTCAGGCAGTTTAAAATAAGCCTCATGAACAGCTCAAAGAACGCTACAGAGAACAGAGATTACAAAGAACTCAAAGAAAGAAAAGCAAATGAATAAAACCAAAAAGTGTACAGATTAAGAGTGTGTCTAAAACACATTCAATCTTCCAGGAAATGTTTAAGTATTTTTTAAAAAAACACATCGCCAGCTGGAAAACTCTACAAGAAGGCTTAGCAAATATTATGGAATCTGTTAAGACTTGTTAACAGAAAGAGCAGAGGTCAGTGACTCACAAACACTACTATCTGCAATTCTTTTTCAGCACATCAGGATTCTCACTTTCTCGGGGTTGTAGCTAGGGGATATGCTGATATTTAAGCAAAGAGCTTACATATTATTACTGCTGGAATAACAAGGACCGTGTCCTTAATTAATAACTTTAAGAAATATTGGCAAGACTAAAAAGTGGTCAGCTTTGACAATAAATAAAATAAACTCCTTGTTACAGGCCATCGAAAACTCTTTTTATTTTGTGGAGGAAGGCTACTATGGGTTTTCAGATCTGTTTAGCAGTCATACTCAAGATCAGTTCTTTCCAAAAAACCACAATATCCTATAGATACCTGACCAATTTATTCTGATTTTTAGAAGAATTTGGCTCATTTGAGCATTGGATTCTTTTACAGATCCAGCTAAATTGTTACATTTGGCACTGGATGGAGGCCAAAGATACAAAGGTAAGGAAACAGTTGAACTACAAATCACTGAGATTTTTCCTGTAATAATCAGATAATTTTATAAGTAACTCAAAGCTGATGTATGGTCTGAGCTGTTACCAACTCTACGAGCTTTAGGGTAACCTTTAATACATCACTGGATAACTTGGCACTAAGAACTGAATTTTTGCAGCAACAGTGCATTTTAATTGCCCTGAAATCCAAGGTCACTTGAATTTAAATGCTCAGAAACAGAAACCTGAAAATCAAGTCTAGTAAATTGAGTTTCACTCGTTTTCTTACTAATAGTAGATGAACGGAACCAGTGATCAAAAACGTGAGATTTAGTGATACAGCAACAAAATTAACTGGTTTTTAACTGAGCAACAAGAGCTAGAGACATTCAAAAATCCCTAGAAATAGGTTCTTGATTACATCAAATTCAGTATTGTCAGCAGAGAGAGTCTGGTTAGGGATGTGAAAAACAGGGGAAGATGAGAGGCATCACCACGTGTCATATGGAATCAAATGGTTCACCAGCCGGGGCCTGCTGGTTTGTCTAATGCACTGAAAAGTGTGGCACAACAGTAACATTCACTGATGGCCCCAAGTAGCAGATCCCAAGTTGCCTAAGAGCTGTAAATACCAATTTTTTATTGTTTTCAAGTTTGCTATAACATCTATCCCAATCAGAGACATTACATGACCTTCTAATGGGGAAAAGGATAGCAGACTATGGGGAATTCTATCATTAAAAATCAACTTCTTAGATAAAATATAGAAAAATAAACATCAGAAAGAATATGGCATACATCAAAGAATATCTCAAGCCACAACTTTTTCTGGAGCGACAACTTCTGGCACAAAGACCAGTCTTGGAAAAATGGAGTCAATCGAAGAATTATTTTATTTTTTGCTTCTGGAGATGGTTTTATTCTCTAACATGCAGCATTATGTAAAGATATTCAAGGGTAACAGCATTAGGAAAAGAGATTTGGAGAAGACCTTACCCTAGATGTGGTCTCTGGAACTGACAGCCTCTCTGCCAGCTTCGTCCCTGGATGGAAATGCTCAGGAAAATACCCAACCCATCCACCCAGGTGCTTCTTCCCCCAGAAAATGCCCTCATGTGCTGCTCCATAGCCATAGTGAATAGCCCTGGACATTTCCTCAGTATGACACGTTCATTGTTTAATCTGTTCCAATCCCAAAATGAAGACATCCAAGAGGCAGAGATAATAGTGTACATAATCTTTCCTGGCTCTGAACAATGCATACAGTAGGTAAATAATCCATACCATACATAATGGTGAAACAGAAATCCCCACTGGTGCATAGGCCCCCGCTCTTGGACCCATGTGACGGTTAATGAGACCCTAACTGTTTCTCCTGCATCCCAAAGAACCGTGGATTGCAACCGTACCTGGTCCTAGCTCATCTCTGTGAGGCGAGGGAAGATTTCTTGTTCACCTCGTCCCGATCTGCAAGGTACGCTCAACAACCTCGCCTCTACAACGAAACAAAAACACTTGTCCAAACAATTATTACCTCCCCTCTTCAGTAGGGAATTGTATGTAGGTGTCACGCCTAATTCTGCAGAAGTTCTCTTTGGCTACGAAGCTTGGAAGCCTTCAACCCCAGTCATCCACAAGGAAATCCAGCCAGCACTTACAGACACCTCTGTGCAGGAACAGCAGCCTGACTCCCCTTTTAATCTCAGGATATCACAAATTATTACTGCAGCTCCAGAAGATTTTATTAACAACAAACACAACTCAACCGCGCTGTCCTTCTGCAGATTAATGCTTAATAAAGTTAGTCTGTGTCTATTTACCATAAACCCTTCTCTTCTGTACGAAAGCTTAGTGGGCAAGTAGTCAATGGTTTTAATACTCTGTTATTTTCCCATTATTTCCATTTCAGTCACTGCAAAGTGGAATTGGCTCTCATTATTCAAGTCATCTTTAATGCTTAGGTTAAGAATAAATAGAAGCCCTTCTTTCTTTCCACCTATGGCTTTTCTGAAGGAATCAACTGTTAAAACATGATAGACGTTTATTTAATTGCTTTCTGAGCAAATCCTAAAGTCATATAATAGCACAGAGGTCAAGAAGAGAAAATCTTGTGGTTTTACTGATACTTCAGAACGTATCATTAGATGAGGCTTTAAGACATTTGCATGTTCGTTAATGGTTGTTCTGCTTTAATGTATAATGACCTATTTCTTACAGAAGAGCTAATACCTATAAATTTTTCATTTTCTGCCTAGAGATTTCAATAAAAACTAAGAGATATGAATTCGTTGTGTATTTCCTAAATCATATTATTACTGTAAAGATTTTTTTCAGCTGCTTAAAAATGATCATATGCAGAGAATATACTGCAGGTTCTGCTGGATGAGAGATCTGTTTAGCACATAAAGGCTTCTTAGTTTTGTCATGTTTTTATTTCTGCTCATTTTTAGATGAATAACCCTGAAAAGTGCAGCATTAAACATAAAAATATTCCATCTTGTTTGAGCCACTGTTACACTAGGAGATAAGAGTCAGTGTGCATGTATTACATTTATCATCCCAGATGTCAGAGGAGGGCTCTCATGTTTAAGTGATTTAAGATTATGGATCAGAGGCTACTTGCTTCCCCTTAAGTAATAATAATAAACACACTAATGCTTTTAGTGTCATTGTTAATTCCTTATTTGTGAACACTCAGGCTGCAGCGCTGTGGCTTGAAGACAGGATTTGAAGATGAGCTATTCCCAAGGAGAACAGGGAAGCCAAAATCGCGTGCTTAAGGCACCATCACTTCCATGTGGGAGAACGAGTCCTCTTCCACATACAAGGGCAACAGATCAAGGCTTTAAAACAAAGTTCTGTTCGGGACAGCTTGCTCTCACAAGCAGCAAGGACTAGACTTTCATCACACTTCCTCCATCCTAACTTTCTCTTTGCCTTCAGCTCCTATCTCTTAGCCTGGAGAAGAGGAGGCTGAGGGGAGACCTCATTGCTCTNTGATTCTGTGATTCTGTAAAGACTCATCCTTACCAGTCTTAGCCAACATCTTTGGGACTACACAACAAATGCATCATTCAAGGATAGGTGTCTGAGGTCTGATGTAATATATCTACAAATTTAAGTGACAGCAATTCCAATCAAGTTATTATTTCATATTTTAATTTCAAGTATATGAATTTGAGATCTTTACTTATCAAAGAAATATATACATCTGTGTTTAGTTCTACTCCACCAAACTGCTAGGATTGTTCATCACCATAGGGATCTACTGTAAGACTCATATAAGAAATCTCATTCTTTGTTAGTACGTTGGCTTTCTTCTTGTTTAAATTTGGATTTCAATACAAAGCCATTTCAACATGCTGAGTGACTGCATGAAATTTATTATAAATTTGAGGCAAATGATGTTGCAAAATATGTTCCAGTATTCAGATATATTTAGAACAGTTTAGGATGTAATAGTGTATGTTAGGTTGAAAAACATCCTTGGATGATGGAAACTGTCGGAGCTGTCTGATGGAAACTGAAAAGCTGAGAAATTCCTCACTAATTATCATGTGTCATGAGCACACGGGTGCAAGATAATATGAAGCTTACTGAAAACTTCATAAAAATTAAGAAGAATGGGTAATGATGTGATGCAAAGATATCCAGACAGACTGGTCAGAACCTTGTTATTGGAGTTCTGAAAATGAGACTGGAAAAAACCCCTAAGGTCACAGCCAGGCTGTTGGACAAAGCAGTGCAAAGAAGTAATTCAAGACCCAGGGCTGTAATCCCCTATTCCAGCCTACACTGGAGCGCTATGTGGAACCTCACTGCGTCTACAGTAATAAATCTGACTTGGCTTCGTGTACCTTGGAGGTGCCTACAGTGCGCTCCTGTCTACTTGCTGCTCTAGGGTTAGTACAGATGGATTCAATTTAAATTAAGAGAGACTTACTATAGGGCTTGAAGGGGTAATGAAGCAATTAATGCAAGAGAAAGAGAAACGATCCACTCTGCACGACGTGTCTCTAGGACTGTACTGCTCTTGGTACTACTTCTCAGCTGGAATTTACATTTTCTCATCTGTTTTGCTGAAGCGCATTGTAACACCTTCCCGTATGGAGATAAGGGTAGGAAGGCTGCCTGGCTAAGATGCAGCTTTCCACCCTTTTGCTAAATCAAAACCTGACTTTGGCTAAGGTCCTGCAGCTGAAAGCAAACTGCCTGACCCTTACGCTCATACAGACCCAGGGATGCTCAACACAGGCACTACTTGCTGCTGGTGCTGTTGCTTTTGCAGACTTGCAGGCTGTAAGAGATACAAAACTCTAAAATGTTCAAACTGGTGCTCACGTTCTTACATTTCTCTTGTCTCTGCTCTTCTGTAACATGGGCTTTTCTGGGAAGTTCGATTAGATGCAACTACAGGTGTTCAGATGCAGAGGTTCCTGAAATCCTTCCACAATTTTAAATAGGTTTTGGATCCAGGTTTAAGTTTAGACAAGTTTTTACCAACAGAAAATTGTTAAAAACCTAAGTTACAGATTTTCCGGCCATATTAATTCTCTAGCTAAGTAGCCACTACTGTCTTACAGACCAGAGAACACTGCTTACCATGAGTTGAACATTATAGCTCCAACTGCATTTTTATAACCTATAAAACCAAACATGCGGAAACTATGGAAGGAAATTTCAGTAATTAAAGCATAGGTTCTCCTACTTAACTGCAAAGCATTGTTAAAATCTAATGAAACTGCAGTGAAATAATACAGGATTCTAGCTTGCAAGGAGATAGATGCAAATGAAAGTTGAATTTTCACATGGCTTTGAGTTTACACAATAGGACTGAATGTATTTAATGTATTTCAAAATACAAAAGCTCGCTTTTAACACTGCAAGCGTCAGCACTAGGAAGTTAGGTTATTAGTTCCTAAGAAGTTAACAAATTGAAGGACATGGCATGCTGAAGCACAAGAATCAAGGAAATCACAATCTTTGTTACTTAAAATAGTTGTATTTGTGAGGGTAAACTGAATTTCACAGCAGATGATTAATAAGATAACTGCTCTTGCATCAGCATGACTTAAGACTAAATTTTTCAGTGTAGCAACTTCACCTTGGCATATCTGAACAAGCTGCATCTTCATTCCATATTAAGCAATAGATTCAACTGAAACAAGAACTTCAAATCTCTGCAAGCACTAGACATTTTAAGATATTAATCTGCCAGATGCTTCCTTACTCTCCCTTGGACACTTGAAAGGAAATCTTCGTGGATACTGGAGCCTGAATGCTTAATTTTAGCTGATTTAAAGTATGTCAAGTCCACAGGAGCCACAGGATCATTGCCTATCTCCACTGACCACAAATCTAGACCTAAAACTGTTATATCTACATTCAAGATATTGCAGGCGGAAACCCTCCCATTTGACTTCAGCTCTCTAAAATATCCAAGGCTAGACAGACTCACTGCATATATCATGGTGAAAGAGAGGCACTGATCACAATTCACTCGGTCTGCTCTGGCACATGATGAATCACTCTCTGAAGACCACCCTCTCCCTTAACCAGCTTTTAAAGAAATCTAAATGACCCATACTTTCTGAGGGCCAGAGCCCTGTAGGATTTCTACCCAGTATGGCTGCCAGCAGTGCCACATTCCTAACAAAGTCCTTAAGTTCTAGCCAAGAGATTTTAGCTCAGGGAGATCAATCTCTACTGCCATTAAATCCTATACTAATTATGCTGATGGATATGTCAATGTCCTGGGCATCAGCAAAAGATCGAAGCCAATCAAACTCATTTAATTGCAACTCACAGATGCCAATACTTTTCAGAATAATACCGATCTAGGTTAGACCCCAAATTATGTTCTCGGACTGATTTGAAGACCGATTTCCCATTGATTTTGATAGCTAAGTACATTAAAGTTATTTAAGTTTGGAACACAGAAAACATTTACCGTAATGAAAAATAAAGTCATATCGCCTGCAAAACAGTTTTTTTTTATTAAAGCATCAAGGTTTTGATCCAAACACAAACATAATTATGAAGCAGCATGCAGTTAAACATTTGTTAGTAAGTTATATGCTGTATTACAGTCCGACTTCTAAGAAAGCACACAATGGACACACGCACTCTTGCTATCTAAATTGTTACCTCATGTACTCATACCTTCTCTGTGTCAATTCCTTTAGACATGGACCAGGTTGAGACAATATAATCCATGACTCTTTCACTAAGGCCTTTTGGGACTTGATATAATTTTAGGAAATCCCTCACATTGTTCAGCATCTCGTGGTATCGGTTGGTGTTGGCATACATTTGCTGGAAAATGGTGGTGACGTTCCCAAAAATAGTTGCATAAAGAAGAGCTGAAAGAAACCAAAGGTAATTAAAAATAAATATGCATGGTTTGGTAAATGGTACTCATAATTTAAGAATAAAATCAAAGAATTTTATGTATGGTTACAAATCGCTGCAAATACATAGGTGTAAACTGAAAATTTTTATGCAGACACGCTCACAAACACACATGTATAGTTATTTATTGAATTTACCCACACAACTCATGCAGCCACCCAGTACGCATTCATTTACAAAATCAGTCATACAGGTAATGTCCACACATGGAGTTACTTAAAAATAGCTTGTGCATTTTAACTCTATACCCTATCCTAATCCAAACTAATTTTCAGATGTAGCTTCAGCCTGTCAGGAAAACTGGAAGGTACTATCCAAAGAATAGTGTGGATCTCCCATAAGATCACCTCAGCTAGCCTGTGCTACAAGTAGAGAATGGCCTCAGTCCCAATGAAGAAATGAAACAGAGAAGAAAGGAACACGGACAGCCTGGCAAGGAGGTATCTACGCAAATAGGGTCCTGCGTCAATGGCCAAGATGTGCACAAGAAAGACTCGGGGTAGGATTCCACAGTACAATTTACCAGCCATTCCCAGAAGATGACTTGGTACTTCATGTCAGCTCTAGATGCCAGATATTAATGATACCAAAGAGATCAAAAATGGATCAGCAAACAAAAGAAAGTCCCACTGCTGAAGTGATACAACTAGGGCATGGGGAGGACAGGGCAGAGGAGGAAGTCCTACCTCCAACCCACTCCTAGTGTTATTTTCCCTTCTGGTTTGACTCTCCCCTTTGCAAACATGCCATCTATACCGTCAAGTTCAGCCAGTAGAGCTGTGCAACACCAAAGGAACACATGCCACATTTGAGAAAATCACATTTTAACTAAGCCTTTCCAACTGTAAAGACATCAACCTCACTATACTGTTACAAGTGTGAGGCAGTGAACACTATTTGATGGAAAACGGCTAATTTCTGAAGCCTAAATTTGGCAAAGCATTTAAGTAAAAACACCTTTACCAGTGCTGTTTTGAACAGTGGTGGATTGAAATATGCTTTTAAAATCAAACAAGTTTAAGGTGCCTTATTGAGTCACAGTGCAATTAGCCTTGCAAGCAAGCCCAAAATTTCTTACAGATTTTGAAGAAAAGAGAATCATTCTGATATCTTACAGCACCAGTGTGAGGCACTATTTCTGCTCTTGACATTACCAAATACACAGAAATGTCCCTGTCGTTTTTAATAATCTTTGCTCTAAGGTACTTTATAGCAGAATGCAGCTAAGCATTTCCATACAGCTTTTTTTGAAAAACAACTGCAGACTACAAATGGCAAGAAATAACCCACTGCGAAAGGAAACATGCCTCCCATCTCTCAGTGCACAATGCCTTTCCTCCACATGATACGTTTCTATTTCATTCCGGAAAACTCACTTTGTTTCATACTAATTTACTATTGTTCATCAATCCTATTTGAGAGGTGGCATTTTAAAAAAAATGTGGTGCTTTCCTAAAACCTGTCTAATACAAAAATTGCACTTCCATTTCTCACAGTGCTTTATATTATACCCATGTAAAAATCAGATGCTGAAGTTCATCAGAAATACAATGTTCACTGTTGGAATTTTTCATCTCAACACATAGGAACATATTAAACAGGGTCACACGGTGTGTAGCAAAGATGAACAAGAAGTTTCAGTTTTAGAAAACACGGAAGATTGTGACATCCAGAAAAAAAACCTCTTTTAAAGTAGTTTTTTTCCCTTGCTTTACTGATTGGTGCATCATACCTGCTAGCTACCCAAAGGTTTTCTCTACCTCTGTACCCCTTCAGATACACATTTCTTCACCAAAAGAGTTGTCAAGCATTGGAACAGGGTGCCCAAGTGGTTGAGTCACTGTGTCTCTGGAGGTATTTAAAAACCGTGTAGATGTGGTGATTAGCAACATGGTTTAGTGGTGGGTTTCACAGTGTTAGGTTTATGGTTGGACTTGTTCTTGAAGGTCTTTTCCAGCCTGAATACTTCTATGATTCTCTACCCACTCACTCAGAGTGTAAAAACATTGTGATTTTTAAAATGTCTAGATGGATGAATGTCACCTGAATCTTTTCTTTCTTTTTTTTTGTCCATTTTTGCCACTCTTTTGAATTTCTGTAGTAAGGCAAACATGATAAAGTGCTGCTTTTTCTAAGTGCAGCATTCTTCATCCTTCTAAAGAACAGCTGCTGATTTATCATGAACTCAGCTCATCAGATATGTGAGTGCAGAATATGTCTTGCTTTGCCCTGTGATGTCAGATGCATCTGAAAATGACTGTGACTATAAATATAAAGAGAAGTCATAACCATCCACACAACCCTGCCTTTCTGCATGAGGTAAATTTATGCAAGCATGTAACTACAGCTAGACTGCATATGCAATTACAGTGTATACAACCCAAATGGCCACATAAACTTAAACAGAAGATACAGCCTGATTCAAAATGTGACACAGTGCCCTGTAAGGCTGGGAAAAAAATGAGATTCAGCTCTGACACCTGCCAGTCTGGGAAGAGCTAGGAATGACATAGTGAAAACAGCTTGCCTGAAGCAACTGGCACATATTACCTCCTCCACCAAAAAAAATAAGAAAAGGCTCCTCAGCAGACAATTTGTAGAAAATATACAGCCAGAAGAGAAATCCTAGTTCTGTGTCTCTTAATATAGGGTCCTGGAGAGTTATATTTAAAGAGAGTATGTTTGCTCTAGAAATTAAGGATAGAATAAATCATTGGATCAAGCCTGCAAAATTGCTGGAAGCATTACCCAGCAGTACCTCTCTAAACCAGAATTCACAAGCCTACACACTGTAGAGTCTGCACAGACAAAACCAACTTTATTCCTCTGTTGGAAATCAAAGCCCTTCTTCGCCTCTTGTTGGAAATGGTAGAGACACAGGGTTGAGTTCATCTAACTGTTCCACTTCCCTTACAGGTTACTGCATGTGAATCCTTTGGCAGGTATTTAAAAGGAATACACTTAGATCTTCACAGCTTTGGAGCTATAACTCAAAACTTTTCTAGATTGTGCTGCTGCCCCATGCCAACACTGGTAGCTGCTGGGACCGGTTTGTTGGTTTTCGATGAAAAGCAAGATTTTCAAAATTTAGCATGGAAAACCTGTATCTCTCTGTAAATCAGCTCGCCATCCCTTTTCTATAGAAAAGGCAGTCATTTTTAAACAGTTGTTATTTATTGTTTTGCAGGTCTTGGTATGCAACTAAACTAGTTTGTCCTGATAAGGAAATAATAAATACGTAACTAAAAAAATTTTGCATTGCATTTGTAACACCTGTTGTGACACTCCTCTACAGGGAAAGTGTCCTCTGCTTGGAAGGGTCTGCTGAAAAGATGATGATTCACCTTAAAAATACAAGTTACGTGGCTTTGTTGTTCCTAACCCAGCTTCAGGGGGATAGAACAGGGAGGTGAGCAGACAGATGGCAGAGATGTCTCAGCCCAGGAGCCATCAGCCTCTGGAGCCCATTGAATCCCCTATGCACAGGTGCACATGTGCAAGCTTGTGCCCACACATGGATGTGCTGGCAAGCATCTAACACCACCCTTGCCTTTCTCAGCCTTTAAAGGTTTAAGACTATCCATGAATGACAATTAGTGCCTGTAATTAGAAAATGAAGATTTCTCAGAGCAACCCTATTTAATGAGCAAATGCTGAATTGCCAAGTGTGAACCTTACCCCTCACCTTTAAAAAAAAAAGTAAAGGGGCACTGCTGAGGNTTTTTAATATTTCACGTTTCTCGAGATGTTTCCCCTTATGTTTCTACAGTCATGCAAGGCCCATCTACTTAATTGTCCCGTGTCTAGCAATCTGAAATAGTCTTCACCAGATTTCATCGAGATCAGTTTGATATAATGATCGAGAAATTATTTTTTTGCACAGTCCTAAAGGTGAGGTAGGTGGTTAAACTCTTAGTTTCATTTCTATCTTTAGTATTGAAAAATCGCTACTACATTACATACAAGGAAATATATTCTGAAAGGTGAAATATATTCTGGTATCTAAAGTGTGTGTTGCTATATTTGTACACAGAAAACAGTTTTGAATGATTTAGCAATAGTGTTACGTAAACGTTTATGCCTGTTCAAAAACATGGAACTTTCTAAAAAAAGACTCAGTGTTACCTAAATTAACCCAAAACATTTCAGATCTCTTATTACCCTGACTGTATGCTAAGTATGTCCAGATACGAACATCCGACTTTAAGAACTGAGGGCTTCATTGAGAGACCTAATTTTACCTATAGTCTGCTTTATGCTACAGTATTATTAATCTAAGCATATACAGTATATCTTTGAACTGTAATTGCAAAGGAGATCGTGATACCTTTATACTGGAAGATTATATATATTCAATTTTTGCATACAGAGGCTAGCTGCAACTTCTCAATGATTTTTTGGAATTAGATATTCCTGTGAAACTATTGGATTAATATTATTAAATCTACATCATTCATGATAGATTTGATACAATCCCCAATATACAGATATTAGACATGATTATTTGATTTATTTTCTTAAAAGCAGAGCAGTTTTCTGTTATTCCCTTCCACCTCACCTTAACACACCTGATTCTCTTGCTGTTCAGTGGGACACCTGTTAGCAAAGTGCAGTATCCATCTCTGAAGTTCAATGGCCTCACTGAGATGCAGCAGCACCACAATAAACCACTTTCTTCAAGTCCATCAACGTTATTCAACAACTACTTAGATGAAAACAAGCCTTCTAAGCCCCTTCCTTTATCATTGTTCTACAGCACTTTTTTGATATCTTCTCTATCCTGCCCCACAGCCTCAGCCTCCCACCTCCACCCCAGAGCAACACACCTGTCTACTAGCTGTGCTACTGAGGGAAGTAACACAATCCCATGGTTTTACAGGTCTTCAAAAGGCCAGGTTTAATTTTGAATCCTTGGACCCAACAAGAAATGGGCTGTTAAAATACATTCCCCTTTTCCAGCAATGCTGATACCAGTTCCGCAGCAGCATTCGATCAGTGCCTTAAACAGACTTACTCCTCATTTACAGGGAGAGGATGTCAACACCAGGGCATACCAGCTTTCACATTTTAATTCCTTAAGTACCCAAAGTTAAAAAAAAAAAAAAAAGTCTTTCCTACAATTGCACTTGCACCTTATCAATGTACTATCCCATGCCACTATAAGGCAATATATTTATGCTCCCGTAAACCCCAACAAAGCATTGCTACATCAGCTTTGCAGAGGAGAAGCTAATGGGCAAAGGTCGGGATTCAGCAGTGAACTTCAGCTCTAAACTTCTCAGTAACATCATCTGACTGCTGAAACCAGAGGGGAGTTGGGCATTACTATATCTAGGTAAATGCTCGCCGTGGCTCTTTTGAATCCATCATGTCCATTGCCTACATGATTTGCATACATGGTGGGCATCCAGATTTATCTCCCGTATCATAGAATCATAGAATAATCAGGTTGGAAGAGACCCACTGGATCATTGAGTCCAACCATTCCTACCAAACATTAAACCATGGCCCTTAGCACCTCATCCACCCATGCCTTAAACACCTCCACGGAAGGTGACTCAACCACCTCCCTGGGTAGTCTGTTCCAGTGCCCAATGACCCTTTCTGTGAAAAAACATGGCCAGCACAGGAAGGTGGTGGCCCTTCCTGCATGCCTATATCCCACGCTGCGTTCGCATAAATGCAGAGCTCCCCTGTGAGTCCCTGTTTTCCTGACCCAATGCCTTCTTAATGCTATAGTAAATTAAGAGGATAACGATAATAATGATTAATCTCTCAAATCCCTGTTCACATTGATGGGATATTTGTTTGATGAGAACTAAATAATTACATAATTAAGAGGATTGTCAGTAGTAAACTGTAGGAACTTACAGTCACTCTTCCTCCCTTCATAAGGGACACTGCACAGCAGAGTGGAGCAGCTGCTTTAGAGGCAGTTAGGCATTTTGCATACTTTCTGCAGAAATTCCTGTAGAAATAAGGGCTTTCAACTGCACTTGTGCGGTAATTGGGAGCTTTTTTTTTTTTCATGAGAGTGCTTAGCTAACTGAAAATATTTACTTTAAAGCTCCAATGCCTCTCCACCATGCAAATATGATGAGCTGACTCTATTTTTGCACAAAGATGCAGTCCAAGACTGGCCAAATTGGAATTACAAAACACAGTCCCATATTTTATTGAGACAAACATAAATTAAGGCTAAAAGGTAGATATCAGTGTTTTTGTCTGCTAACCCTGAAGAAGCAAGGGACATATGCTGAAGTTCCCTGAAGTTCCTCAGTAGTACAGGCAACAAAATTACCCGTTGCCTCTCTTAAGCATGAGAAGCCAAGGGCTACCCACATCTTGGCTTGTATCAGAAACAGCGTGGCCAGCAGGAACAGGGAGGTTCTTCTCCCTCTGTACTCAGCACTGGTGAGACCACTCCTTGAATCCTGTGTTCAGTTGTGGGCCCCTCAGCACAAGAAGGATATTGAGGCTCTGGAGCGAGTCCAGAGAAGAGCAACGAAGCTGGTGAAGGGGCTGGAGAACAGGCCTTATGAGGAACGGCTGAGAGAGCTGGGGGTGTTTAGCCTGGAGAAGAGGAGGCTGAGGGGAGACCTCATTGCTCTCTACAACTACCTGAAAGGAGGTTGTGGAGAGGAAGGTAATGGCCTCTTCTCCCAAGTGACAGGGACAATAGGGAGTGGCCTCACGTTCCACCATGGGAGGTTCAGGCTAAATGTTAGGAAAAAAATTTTCACAGAAAGGGTCATTGGGCACTGGAACAGGCTGCCCTAGGAGGTGGTTGTGTCACCTACCCTGGAGGTGCTTAAGGGGCGGGTGGATGAGGTGCTGAGGGGCATGATTTAGTGATTGATAGGAATGGTTGGACTCGATGATTCGATGGGCCTTTTCCAACCTGTGATTCTATGATTCTATGATTCTATGCTAAGCAACTTGAAATCACATTTCACACACATCTTCCCTGCTCAACATCCCCTACCACAACCACTCCATGTTATTAGATTACCTTGTTATTCA
The DNA here is from genome assembly GCA_013389865.1 of Piaya cayana. NCBI lineage: Eukaryota > Metazoa > Chordata > Aves > Cuculiformes > Coccyzidae > Piaya > Piaya cayana. Next base: position 37,780 of record WAAB01013366.1, on the reverse strand, counting down.
CCTGAGAAACGGTGCAACACAGCAGAAATAGAGCCCTGCCCAGGCTCAGTGGTATCCTCTTGGCATTTGGATGCCATTTCCTGCATTTTCATTCACCTGGAAGGCTTTACGTGTTTTGGGTCTGCTTTTTCTCCTTATCATGCTGTTCAAAGATGTTGAGCACCATATGGGAAGGCACAGCCTGAAAAGCGGCTGCAATTACACCACAACAGGCAGCAGGGCAAATAGAATTACCTCGCATTAACCGTGTGGCAAAAACCTTACTTGGCCTGGAAAATTCATATCTTGTAGTGATGGGGCCCTAAATCTGGAAACTTTTTGCCTAAGAACTCTGCAGTAAGAGGCTGAGAGTTAGGGTCTTTTCTACATAGTTCATACACAGTGTAAGTTGGGCCTAATGGGTCACAGCTTTTTGAGGTGACAGTTGCAGGAGGAACAGTAAAGTTTCCGTTTATAGGAATGCTATGACATAAAACCAGAGAATAATTAACTAGTGAAATGAGCTAAACCACTTATACTAAAGCTTCAACAATCTGTTTCTTCAGAAATCCATCACCTTCTTACCAAATGGCACATCTAGCATTTCAAATGCGGCATAAAGTCTAGCAATGGTAAATATTAATTACAATACAATCACCTTCCTGGAGGAATTACAGTGGGCAAAGAAGGAAAGTAGAAGCACAGTAGATGACCATAATTCATGAGAATTATGTTTGCCACGAATGCCAGCAACCCCACGTGTCCAGCACTTTGTTCCATCCCTTATTTACAATACTCTTCATTTTGAATATTATCTTTAGCGTTGCTTCATTTTCATGCAAATCTCTCCAGTACTTTGAAAAAAAGCTGAACGGCGTCAGACAACCATCAACCAATCACATAGATCTTTCACTTTCTCTTCTCCATCAAAGAAATAAAGCAGAGTACTGCTCAGATTACTGTCTTTAGTGTTATTATTGGCTGGCTTGAGATCTGTGGCTCAGAACCATCCCATGTACCTTCCTCACCATGCCTCACCACGTCAAAACTGTCACCAGTAACAAGCACAGGACACAAAGGATCTCCAGCACTATTAAATGGAAACAGAGGAATCAAAGGAATCATCTCCAGAAAAAAAAGTCTCTCAGCAAAGTTGGCAGCTGTCAGTATTGCCATGTGAAACAGCTTGACAGCTTGTTGCTGGATTTGAGCTATGAGGGGTTTTTTTCTGTTGTGGATTTTCTTTTTTTCTTTACTATTTTTAACGGAATTTTTTAGTGAGACACCAAGTTCTTGTCACATTAAGATGAAGCGAAGATAACAATGTCGCTGGAGGCAGAATGCCAAAAACATCACTTGCACACTGAAGAACACCACCTAAATTGCGTGTCTTGTTAAAATATAATAGGAAATTTGTAAACACACCTTCAAAGTACCGGACTGTACTAGAAAATATTTTTAGCTCTCTGCTCCTAGGCTCTTTTTTTTCTGTTTATGCCAGTGTAAAACTTTGTGCTGTAAAAATCTGCGTGTTGGTGTGTTGTAGATACTCAGAAATAGATATAGATATACATGAACATTCATAGAGATACACCTGTACCTAAGTGTAATGGTCAAGATCTAATATGAAAGGGCTCAGACCTTCTGCAGTCATTTTCCTTCCAGTCTTTTTATTTGTTCATTCATTCTGCTTCTTTCAAGTCTAAGTAACTTTACTTATTTAATTGAATGTTCAATTTTATCTCAGCATAACTAATGAGAATGGATTTGGGACAATTAGACAAGTGATTCGAGCTATGAAAAACAGGCCATGCATAGTCCTAAAAAGGTGTGGTAAACACAGCAGCTTGCCTAATACTGCATTCTAATACAATATTTACCTGAAAATATTAATTAGACAGAGCATAGGTAAAGCATGCTGCTTCTATTCAGTAGTTCCTTCTTCCTGTATTTTAATTCGTAAGACTGAACTCTACATGAGGATACTTTTTTTTGTGCAATTATAGGGTATTTTTAGGAACAAAAGGAAGAAAATAAAGCACTGAATCGTCAATATTAGAACCCTCAAATTTGGAGATGATGTTTACATCCTATTATTTTCAGAGTAACTTTGCTTTGTAAAATGACCACAAAACTCTCTACATTGAACTGAACAATAATGCTTCTTACTCATCTACATCACCTAAGGAACACTTTCTCTCTAATTGTCAGTCCTGCCAATCCAATATCTCTGGACAAAGCCAAGCAAACTATCATATCTAAACTTTTCTATGCAACACTGACAGTCTATCTCAAATTAAATTTGCTGTCCCTGAAGTGTTTGCTCTAAAACTAAAAGGGAAAACAAAAATAAGGGTTCCACAAAAAGTTGTAACAATTCACCTCCAGATTTATGAAGTTAAAATCATAGAATCATAGAAGGATTTGGATTGAGAGGGACCTTAAAGATCATCTTGCTCCAACCTCCCTGCCATGTGCAGGGACACCTTCCAAAATATCAAATTGCACATAGACTCAGCCAACCTGGTCCTTTCCTCCAGCTATATGTTTGTAAACCTTTGAAATCTGAACAATGGAAGAAAATGCTATTTTGATGCAAAAAGAAGTCTTAACAGGCTAAGCCTCCCTAGAATGATCATTAGCTACAAACACTCACACACACACACACACAGAGATAGATTTATATTATTATGGAATATTTTCCACAGAACACAAATTGCGCACACTGCTAGCAATCAGGGCCAACACAACCCCCTTTTTACCTGATTTATTAGCACCAGGTTTTCATTTTGTCAAAGCACTCATACCACAGGTCACACTCGGGCAGGCTGCTGCTCCGGGCTGCACCTCAGCCCTTCTCGCGTTTTGCTGGAATAATGTTGGTTTTATCTAAAATATTTCACACTCACATTTTTAGGCTTTAAGGCTGAATTAACTCTACTGTGCTTTGATTACCCACTTTGGGAACCTGTCCTTCATCGTAGTATTGATTTAGCTGCGGCAGATGCTGAGCTGTCACTGAGCCTGACAGCTTCTTCAGAGCTTCCTCGGTGTTCATCATGTAAACCAGTCAACAGCCAAGTGAAACCAAACTGCAAAAATGAGCATGTTTTCCACTTTTATACTCAATGAAATCACACATGCTCCTCTGTACTGCATCCTTCCAGGAGGAAGGGGGAGAAAAAAAGTTGGCCGCAATTTAACATTCGGCATTATCGATTAACCCTTTATGTATGTAGAGTACATCCACCCACCAGCCCTGACACATTGGAGGTACTACATTTCAGTCATGGGTCTGTGGCTTTGCTGTCACTCACCACCACTCATAGCTACTTCTCAACAGTGGAGAAGTGTCTTTGGGGAAGATATTAGTGTGAACGTGCTTAGCAAGAGGGTTTAATCTCCTACAAAACATGGATTTGAAACCAGGTACAATTTGGTATTTCTTATGGCACTTGATACATGATGCTAGGAAGAAGCTCTCCAAGTGCACCTCTGCAAGTGCCACAAACTTGGCACTTGAAGAGCAGTAGCATGGCAAAATAGCAGGCACCACCCTAAACCATAAAATCACAGAACAGTTGGGTTGGAACGGACCTTAGAGCCCCTCCAGTTCCAACCCCCTGCTATAGGCAGGGACACCTTCCAATAGATCAGGTTGGTTAAAGCCTCATCTGGCCTGGCCTTGAACACCTCCAGGGATGGAGCATCCCTGACTTTTCCTGGCAACTTGTTCCAGCGCTTCACTACCCACACAGTAAAACATTACTTCCTAATACCTCACATAAATCTCCCGCTTTTCAGCTTAAAACCATTCCCTCTTGTCTTGTCCCTGCACTCCACGATAAAGAGCCACTCCCCAGCTTTCCGGTANTTTAGCTGCGGCAGATGCTGAGCTGTCACTGAGCCTGACAGCTTCTTCAGAGCTTCCTCGGTGTTCATCATGTAAACCAGTCAACAGCCAAGTGAAACCAAACTGCAAAAATGAGCATGTTTTCCACTTTTATACTCAATGAAATCACACATGCTCCTCTGTACTGCATCCTTCCAGGAGGAAGGGGGAGAAAAAAAGTTGGCCGCAATTTAACATTCGGCATTATCGATTAACCCTTTATGTATGTAGAGTACATCCACCCACCAGCCCTGACACATTGGAGGTACTACATTTCAGTCATGGGTCTGTGGCTTTGCTGTCACTCACCACCACTCATAGCTACTTCTCAACAGTGGAGAAGTGTCTTTGGGGAAGATATTAGTGTGAACGTGCTTAGCAAGAGGGTTTAATCTCCTACAAAACATGGATTTGAAACCAGGTACAATTTGGTATTTCTTATGGCACTTGAGAAAACATCTATGATGCTAGGAAGAAGGTCTCCAAGTGCACCTTTGCAAATGCCACAAACTTGGCACTTGAAGAGCAGTAGCATGGCAAAATAGCAGGCACCACCCTAAACCTGAAAATCATAGAACAGTTGGGTTGGAACGATCTTAGATCCCACCCGGTTCCAACCCCCTGCCATAGGCAGGGACACCTTCCAATAGATCAGGTTGCTTAAAGCCTCATCTGGCCTGGCCTTGAACACCTCCAGGGATGGAGCATCCCTGACTTTTCCTGGCAACTTGTTCCAGCGCTTCACTACCCACACAGTAAAACATTACTTCCTAATACCTCACATAAATCTCCCGCTTTTCAGCTTAAAACCATTCCCTCTTATCCTGTCCCTGCACTCCATGATAAAGAGCCACTCCCCAGCTTTCCTGCAGGCTGGAAAATACATTTTTGTATTGTCTAACAGAGGATCACAAAGCCAAATAGCAATATATATGTAGAACTGGTCATAGAAACTCAGTTTTCAGATGAAACAAGAGCTGTCAAAATACGAAATCGAGTACAATACCTCCACCCATTTCCACCAGTTCCACAGTTCTCCACTACTTCCTTCCCCATAATACCAATAAAAACATAGCTAAAATATTACTAGCCATTGATGCTTTCCTGGTAGAAGGAATCTGAGCCTATTCAACCAAACAACAAAAGATTGCATATGCTGGTAAACTAAAATAACAGCAACAAAAAAACTGGCTTTTCATTTTAGCCTCTGTGCAGACATTGCTGAACTCTCCATGACTATGTAAGACTGTGAAAGTGTCTTTATTTCCTGGCAGCAGCTCCTGAAGCTCTTCTCCCCTGTCCAACTCCTTCTGATCAGCACTTGTTTCTATCTGATTACCTCTCTGTTTTCTTGCTCACTATTCCAGGAAGGAGATGCTGGAATTAGATTTGCTGCATTTCCATTCCTACATTAACACTAATTTCACTGAAGTCAATGAAATTACATTGATGTCTGGAGAGTATCTGAGGAGAATAATTGAGTGTGTTTTATCACTTTCCTTTGACTTTTTTTGTGGCTGTTTTTTTTAATGTTTCACTAAAATCCATTTATTCTGTTCTTGGATGCTGCAGTGAAGCTACTGTCATTGGGACAATGGTGTTCTTGATGTAAAGCTCCAGACACCAACTGGAAGATACCTGGGATGTATATGGTCCAAAGCGATGTGCCCAGCAACATACTACACGACACCAATTGCACATCTAAGCGAAAATCCTCCCTCTGACTACAGCCCCTTCCAGATACTTGTGGTAAGAGTATAAGAAAGAGGGTGCACAGGGTGCCTTCTGCCATGGGTTACTCCTTCCAGATTTCCATGAACCCAGAGCCCAGGAACTTTCTAACCTGTCCACTGCATCCAAACTATGGTATTTATGAGCCACCAATCAGACATCTCCACCACAGATATCTAAATCCTTTCCACAAAACCATTTCTACTTTTTTCTCACCAAATGATGATGAGGTATTTAGTCATGGGATTCTACAAGTCTGGCTGCCCTAGCTTTTACACTGGCCACCCTCAGCTCCCCTTGTGAGGAAGTCAGTAATTTCTTCTCTTCACCTCCTGTGCACCACTCTTGATTTCTACAAGCCTTCTTTCACTTTATTTTCTCAGTCTTGAAGAGCACTCGTCTGTGTGATCTCTCCTTTTGACAAAGTCATGGTATTTTTCGTTCTCATCATCATTTAGATACTCTTTTTACCCTTACAAAATCTTGTTTTACAACAGCGTAGTGTGGTGCAATGATGCTAAGTTCAACTGCTAACCTAGAAATTGTGTTTGCCTTTTGTTTGACCGGTACCAAATACTGCACTGACATTTTCAAGGACCAATCTGCAGTAATGTTCAGATGTCTTTCCTGACTGCTAACTGCGATAGGTATAGTTGGCTATTTTTTGCCTACCTGTACTAATTTGCATGCACTGATACTGAATTTCATCTGTCCTTTCCACAGTTGTTTATTTAGCGGGATTTATAATGCAAACCAGAAACCCTAATTTCAGTATCAAGCAGGAAAAAAAGACACATTCTGCACAAGGGAGTAGAGCTGTCTTTAAAAACAACTACAAGGCAAAGGATAAAAAAAAATCTGGGCAAAATTAAATTGTTTCTTATATTTTTTTTTAGTTATATGCTAGTATCATGGCTTAGATGCTAATTACTGGGAACTTTACACTACAAACAGGAGTATTTCCCAGAGCAGGGCAAAGTTATTCTTTTTTGGATTTTATCCATGAGTGATTAAGGCAACTCTAGAGGTCCAGTGAAAATAAATGAAAGATTTGACAGAATAAAAATGTCACGATGTGACCCAACGCTTCTAAAAGTTATGGGATGTCTTTTGAACATTAACCCTTTAGCAGCAAGAACAAGCATTAATTTTAAAAGCGTCCAGCTTGGCAGTCTCAGTGTCACACCACTGCATGAGTCATTACGGAAAGATGCTGAACAGCTACTGTCTTTATTCAAGTAACAGTGAGATCAGCTATGAATCCAAGAGGCTACTTTAAGTGACCTTGATGACTTTAATGTTTTTTGATCATATCCTGATAGCTGAAGGAAATGGGTTTTGTCAAAAGCTGATAGCTGGAGGAAAATTTATTACTTCAGTGTCTTTCTTCCCACTTATTCTGCCAATCTATGAAGCATCTTCAGTTACTTCTCGCCTGTTATGAGGCACTTATAGTGTGCATGGATGCTATTAATTTCCTTTGTTGAGGACAATGACATCTAAAATTATACACAGAATAGGGATAATACGTAGAATGGTGAATTTTAGTCTTCTGGTCCTTCTGCGTTACTGACCTAAACCAGGTAGTCCTACTGCAGGAATCATTCACATTCAATTGTTCCCACCACTGACTACTTCCATGAATAAGAAACTGCTCTAAGCCTTGCAGGATGAATTCTTTAAACCCAATGAAAATGAAATTCAACAACCCATTTATTGGTGCATCTTTTCAGGCCTTCCAGCCTGCTTGTTCCCAAGCCTCTGCAGTATGGTACACTAATTTCATACTGAACTATTAACTGTAGTTGACTTTGCAAAGCTGTTTTCTTTAAATTTTTTATTCAGTTTTGCAAACCCAATCCCAAAGGGGTTCATTTTACTCCCCACAGTTTGTTTGATCAAACTGCAAATATATCCTTTAATCTTTTAAGATATTCAAATTTATTATCTACGGAGCAGAGCAGCTTCATCTCCTCTGCTGATGATTGGGAGAAACAATCTTTCACATATTTCTCATTTTATGTAAGCATTTACTCCTGCAAGTACACATTAGTAAACATAACATTAAAACACATTTACCTAACCTAAATAAAACCATTTTGAACCAAATTTACAAGCTAACCTGCGTTGGTTCTCAATGATATAATCTAAACTAGTTTTTCCCAGAGGTTGTGACCCATAATTCACTGAGGTCAACGGAAAGTAGCTGCTGATGTTAATGAATTTTTGAGTTGGCAGCAAACAGGTATGTTTATCTTTTCCTTTGAGAATCTGTATGGGAAGTTTCCCAAAGGCAGGGCAAAAGGCCTTTGGGAAACTATTTCCATTTTTTTCCATGTCTATTCATAGTAAGTTCTTTGCAACATGGATACTGTACATACAGAAGGATAGATAATGTTACTAATTAAGAGGAAATTAAAACAAAAAAAATCACAGCCACCCAATATTTGACATTTTGGCACATATTTATGAAGATACATGATTCAATTTTTTTCCATACCTGTAGTTTACTTCAATTCTTCCTGTTCTATTTCTCATTGGAAAATTCAAAATGAAGTGTTTTATAAAACTGAGATATTTATTGTGTTTAAAAATTATCATTCCCCATTTTATTACTTTGCCACTTTTTTCTAATAAAATAGGTTAAATTTTAGCAAAAAAAACCCCAAAAGAGAATAACACTTGTGGATTTTCTTCATCTGACATTGTAGTTGTAGAGGATCTTCTAAAACGAAAGTAGAAATGTAATGTCTTACTTCTTTCCTATGTTCTATATTTTCCAGTATCAAAGTGAATTTTTTTAAAAATAAAATAACATTTCCTCTCATTCTTTAAAACCTTTCCATCTGAAAATGAAGAGAAGCATTTTTCTTCAGATTGTTTCTAGTGTAAAAGATTTCAAAAGCACAGAAAGAGAATGAGCAAGAGATGCCTCTTCTGTCATCTTGAAAACAAAGACTTTTCATTAGGAAGTAAAAAAGTAAAATCCATTCTTTTCATCAAAACATGTAATTTTCATTAAAACTAAAGGTTCACCTAAATACTTTTTATGTTATCTGAATAAGTTTCTAGCACAAGCTTTATTTCACTATCTCATTCCCTCCATTTCTTCCTCCCCACCATGTCTCCTTTCAGCCCCTACTCAAGTCTTCCAGAAGTGATGCAGCATATTTTTTATTTTGTTTAGAAACTTAGCTGCCTACCACCTGACATCACTTTAAGCTGTTCTTCTTCATTTTGCACAGTGTTATTCCTAATTATTTAACCGAATTGATGATGCCTCCTCTGAGTAGAGCCCGTTGCCATGACACTGTAAGAAATGACACCATATTTCTGTATTCCTGGATGTTTCTGAAGAATTCATACAGAACATCTCACTTCCACCAGCTCCTCAGCGTCACATATATTCATAAAAAATAATTCACGATCTAACCCTTACAGCCATGTTTTATCAGAATAATAGGGCTAAAAATGTTTTTTTTCCTCAAGTTTCTTATTATGATAAAACTAGCCAAGACGGCACATCTTTAGCGCTCTGGCATATCACAGCACAACTCTGCCACATGCAGCATCTTTAGTTCAGCTGCCAAATGGCAAGGTCTCATCACAGGAGACGTGTTTTACTGAAGTAACCATAATTAATAGCTTCATCACCTTCTGCCCTGTGGCTCCTGCTGTACTTACTAGCAGTATCAACGACTTGTGCCTCCCTGCAGTCAAAGCTCTGTCTGATTTCTCTAATCATAGAATCATAGAATCACCAGGTTGGAAAAGACCCACCGGATCATCGAGTCCAACCATTCCTATCAATCACTAAACCATTCCCCTCAGTGCCTTGTCCACCCGTCCCTTAAACACCTCCAGGGAAAATGACTCAACCACCTCCCTGGGCAGCCTGTTCCAATGCCCAGTGACCCTTTCTGTGAAAAACTTTTTCCTAATGTCTAGCCTAAATCTCCCCTGGTGGAGTTTGAGGCCATTCCCTCTTGTCCTGTCCCCTGTCACTTGGGAGAAGAGGCCAGTTCCCTCCTCTCTATAACCTCCTTTGAGGTAGTTGTAGAGAGCAATGAGGTCTCCCCTCAGCCTCCTTTTCTCCAGGCTAAACAACCCCAGCTCTCTCATGTGCTGCTCCACAACTTGGCTTTGGTCTAAGACATGAGACGCATTTTGTCACCCACAGAGCACCTAGGACAATGCATCACACTCACCCTAGCTGCATTTTCCCCTCAAATTCAGACAAAAAAAAGAGGCAGAGAACTCATCTCCACATCTGCTACTTACCTACCATGTGCCACCACCATCATATGTCCGCTGGAATAGGATGGGCTGCTCCCATGTCACGGTAGTGATGACTGTCCAAATGCTGACCCCAAATCATGCCCTCATTATATCTATACGTGCACTAGAATGTAGGAGTCAGGGCATTGTGAGGAGGAGGTACCCTTCCTCCACGAGTTTCCAGATACCAAAACACAAGGACTCAAAGCAACAGCAGTTACTAACCTAACAGACAACTTCCTCTCTAATTACATGTTTTGAAGGCATCCCTAAAAAAGGGAAGACTGGGGGATGTCTCAGTCCCTACATTCCAGTTTGGACTGGTTTTAGACAGTTATCACACAGCTTATACTGCAGCACCCTGGATGATTACATCCATTTAGAGAACCACAGTTGTATCTAAGACAGTTTGAAATACACAGCAGGGACAACCCTCACAGTGTATTTGTCCTTGTAAAAGTTGCTAGTGAAACAGAATATTAGCTATATCAATTATTTTTATTCATATACACCACTAGAGCTCTGGTTCTGCTCTTCAGAACTATGTTAATATTGCAGAACTAATACAGTTTGGGAATAAACGAGGGTTTTTTATGGTAAGAAAATATTCATTTATTTTCATTTTTACATTATTAACAGACTTGCTGAGTAAAATGTGCTTTTATTGTTGTTGATGATGATTCATCAACAAGGCTAGGCTAAGAATTGTGGCAGAAGTTAACAATATCTTAACTACCAAGTCAGATATAATAACAATTTTGCTACTGAAGTCTTTGGAATTATCTCCATTTCACTCTTCAGAGGCATAAAGCTATTATTAAATTTCATTTTTATTATTATTATTTTGGGCAGGCTCAGGCTGGATTCAAGGACTGATTTATTTACCTAATGTATTTATTTTCATTTAGGAAAGCCACTTCTGACTGCTCTAACCAAAATAACAACAAATTAAAATTCTCAAAGGCTACCATTTTCTGATTATAATTAGTAAGAGCTTACCCATCTCCCATCTCATTTACACAAAATTAATGTTCAGTCGACTTACAGGTTCATCCTCTAAGAGCTATCGGCAAATTGTAAGTAATTTAAAGGACGTACACTGAGAGGGACCAAGTACAGGATGAGAAATGATCCTTTCAACCCTGTGCAGAGATCACAGAGAATTTAAGCAACCCTGTGTCCACCCCACAAATCTCCTCCTGTCTTGTGCAGAGGTAGAATCATCAATTGCTTCATAATGAGACAAGACTAAAGATATTAATGTCACTGAGCAGAGTCAGTGGGCAGCATGCATGGCAGAGCATGTCCCCTTATGCCTGTCCCCCAAAAAATAGGAGGTGATAGGAAATAAAGGTAATTGTTTTGCACTATTTTATATTTGAACTCAAAGTAAAGGATGCTTAATGATAAAATGGATAGGTCAGTTTTTCCCATACAGAATCTACCAAGACACAAAGGAAGGAAGAGGACACAGAGTGATGACAAGTTTTAAAAAGATGTGTTGGCAAGATCAGTTTAATGATCTTCCCCTTTGACAAATTAGCACCTTGAAACAATAATCTCCCTCAAAACTGTTAACAGTTGTAATAATTTGCCAATTTACTTGCTAGTACGGGATTTCTGCAGTAATCCTGTTATATCTGCATTCAGGTTTGTAAGGGCTGCACTGAGTATCTTTGTATTTAAAGTCATGAGGATGTTAAGACAGGTCACATTGTGCCACACTTCAGTACTACATTATTACCAGTGGTTTGAAAGTAACTGCTCATCTGGTATCTTGATTTTTCTTAATTACTGGAAGAAGAAAACTCTTATATTTTTGATCTCTTGATTCTTACACGGGCTGAGGTGACATCTGGGAAAGGCTACTGAACACATTTATCATGACCTATCTTCCATGTGCTATCTTTCATTTCCCTTCAGAGAAAAATAAAAAAAATATATTATTTCCTAGTATCAACTACTAAAAATACATATCACAGTCCTTCAGAAGCAAATCTATTTCTCACTATGTCTCATTTATTTTATTTCAGATAGGAACGGAATCATTCAAATACCATTCTGTTAAAATGATGGCAAGGGCAGTACAACCTGGCCACGAAGAAGCAATGACTTTGTCCTCTGCATGGATCTAAAATATGACTTAATACTATACTGTCACCAGTGAACTAGTGGCTCTGTAGGACATTCACCAAGTCTTTGTAACTAGCAGTTGGTCAGGTCATTGCTTTGGACAGACAGTTTTATTCAGGATACAGCAAGCTTGTGTTACCTTGGAAGGGGATTATTCCCATCAGGGAAGGTGCGGATCATCGCTAGGTAAGAAATAAGGATGTTTTCTACAAAAATATGGAACATTTTCCAGGAAAATATCCCAACTGTGTTTCTGCACAACTGTGTATCCCAACTGTATTTAGCATTATTTAATAATGCAATGAGGCTTTTATGATGAACTTGTCTGTAAGGCCATAACACAGCCACAAGCTAAGTAACAGCAAAGGTAGTCATGTAAGAATTTTAATTAGTCTGGTAATATGCACTTCAAATAACTTGTAATAGGAAAGCCTTTTGAAAAAGTTACTTGAGAAAATGTTATCTTCATAGATAAATGGAGGGCAGAAAAAAGAACATTACCCAGCACTTTATTTTCCTAACTAAAAATAATTTTTAACAGGTTCTAAATTTATGGGTAATATATTTAAATGACAAAAAGATAAAAAGACTCTATATTAGGTGTAATGTCTTCTATTTAGAGAAAAGTGACAATAGAAGTTCTGGAGACATAAGTTACATAAAACCGGCATCAGAAAAATCAAGCTCAAACAACTGCAGTAGTCCTTCCCTATAAGCTGACAGAACTTCTTTTCAACAGTCCCTTGCTAAGAAAGATAGAGAACAGAAGGAAAGGTGGATAAAAGATGAGGAATAGGACTAAGGTTTCATTGCAATACATAATATTTTTTCCAGTTGTTCGTAAAAGTTTATAGAATTCTTTTACCTTCAATACATGAACATTTCATAATCCATTTTAAATCAATACAGAAAGGCTTCCATCTATTCTGAGAAACCAAAAACTGTCTAAATCCAGACCATTTCACATTATCTGCACTATTGGAAGTGCTGCATTAACACTGTTCTGACAGCAAACCTGGAGAAAGATTCTTTTGCCTCGAGCATCTTCAGAGACTCAGAGACTTATTTGGGAGATGTGTATTGATTTTAGCACTGGCAGAAGTAAAGAGGGAATGACAGAGAAAGAAGAAAGAATTTAAGCGCTGCTTTGCTTAGTTACCCTGGCACTATATCTGGCCAAGAAAATAAATGGGTGACTGGAGATATTAAGAATTTAGCTGCACCAGGATAGTAAACACAGGTGCAACCTCCTCCTCTTTGTCCATATCCCCAGTAACCACCTGGCTGTTTATTTGCAGCTGCCTGTTTTCAGTTTCTCTTCTCAAGAATGATACTATAGCTGCTGCTTTCCATACAAATAGCAGTAAACATACAATGAAAACCATTTAAGAAATAAAAGCCCATTATTTATGCTAAAATACATATTTTCCAAGTATAAAACAGCCTCATCATTTTCTCTCTTCTTTATAAGGGGTATAAAATGGCTTTAGCATTTTCAGACATCATATAATTACACGGTAATATACTCAATGTTTTTTGCAGGAGTTGGAAAAAGCCCTCAAAAGTAGCGAGCATTTTCACAGAAAATACAATCTTGCTAATTTGATTTTTTAAGAAGTAAGACATCTTCTAAAATACCAAATACTAAAATTTGCTTTTGCTCTTGATGCGATTATCTAATTGTATTAAATGCTCTTACTCATTGAAATTTTCAAAAAAGGAATGCAGGACGTTGCACACGCTGCTTCACCTCAATGCCAGAGTATTTCAGCATAAACATTCTGAACAGAGAATTTCACTTGGATGAGTGCCTTGCAAAGTGAAATATGGATCACTGTTTGGGTCTTTGGACATCATAGAACAGGTCCAGAGAAGTGCAACCAGAAAACAAAGGTTAAGCAAATTCAGATGCCTGCATCATTGTGTTGCAATGAGGACTAACTCTGGAATTACTCAGAATCATCATCTGCTTCTTTTTGTAATCTAAGTATTCCTGAGTCACCTTCAATGTTTCTTTTCTGCAGAGAGCAACAGACTTGGCAAGGATATGGGAGGGACCAGACACAGGCACCTGCAAACAGAAGAGGTTGCTGAAACTAGGATGTGGGGAAGAGTTAAAAATGAATGGTCAGTCTTGGCCATAGGACATTAATGAATTCATCTGGGAGAGAACAACTGGGAGCCCAGGGCAGGGTTCAATAAGAGGGATAAATTGGAAAGATGACCTGGGACCTAGAAGATGTGGTCCAGGTCCTAGCAAAGTATTCTGATGATCAGCTTCTCCTCTAATACCCAAGGCAAGGGCAGCCACCCTGCTATGCTGAACCATACTCGTTCCTTTCAAAGCACAACTACTGGCTTCCACTGCATTTGTGGTGGTGAGTCTCAGACGGGCAGAGGAGCCTCTCTGCCTTGTAAGCTTCTGCTCATGGGATCTCCAATTTTTGAATATCCACTGTGCTCAACAACAACCCACTAGGCAATGGACATCTTAGTTGGCTATTTCCATATTGTTCCCATCAGTGCTCTGACCTAGGATGCAGATAAAAGTCATCTACTATTTATAAGGATGTTGGCAGCTTCAGCCACTACTTTGAAAACTTGTTACTAGTGGTGGAGCATTTTTTTAACATCTGATATTTATCATCCAAAGCAAACCCTAGGAGATGGTCCTGCGGATCCAATTTAGTTGTGGATGTTTATTCACACTTGTAACAGAAAAGTGGGCATTTTTCTTTCTTCAGAAAACACTCCAATTCCCTTCACTAATACATCTCTATTACATTTCTCTGCTAATTAAAGAAGCCAAGGCCATAGTTAAGGAATTGGAAAGTGCTCTAATGGAATTACTGCTCTGAGGTGGCTTGAATGTCATCATTTCCTTTTCCAATATTGCAACATCTTGACAATCACATTAAAGATAAAGAGCTAGAATAAATGCTGCTGGCTTTTTCAAAGGAAACATCATTAGAGATATTAACACCTTCTGTGTTAACACTAATGCATGCATTAAATACAGCAGCTTGAGTGACTGAAATGCCTATAAAGCATCTGCCACAGGATAGAGCGTAAAGAAATCTCTGGGCTAAGAAACACCTCAGAGAACTGGAATTAACACAAGGTCTCAAGCATACCTAAGCCATGGCTTCCATCATGATACAAACACAGTTTATTTCAATTAATCTTTATATTTAAGAAATAATCTAATCTATTTTGACACAATGCATTTATGGGTTTGTCTTCATGAGTGTTCACTCCTCCTTTCACTGTAATTTTCCTGTGCTCCAGAGGCAGTCTTTCCATCTTCTATCACATCATTTTATGCATCCCTCAGCTTTTCAAGGCTGACAGGGAACCTGATTAAAGACTGAGTTTACCTGTGCGTACATAGAGAAGGTCTGCGTATGCACTATATATAGTGTCATAAGTATACATCCTGTATACATCTAATGAAAGACATATGTATATGTCTTTCCCTACAAGAAAAGAAGGCTCAGCCCTCCTCTTACAAGCCTGGTCACACAGCTGTCTTTAACCCAGAATAGTCAGAGTTTCAGCACTGGGGCATAAACCAGCACAAGTGTCCCATCAACCTCAGCCATTTTCCTAAACACTGTTTTTCCTGTTGCAGCTTTGCACACACACAAAATCTCCCCGGACCTCAGTTTCTTCATAACCACTCTTTTAACATACATAACGCTATTTTCCTGTTTGAGCCTTCTCCACCTTGTGATCTCAAAACTGCCAAAACAAACCATGCATCTTCATGGTGCAACTTTGCAGAGCCTTGGAGCTGAGCCATCAAAGTTTGCAGGGATGAGCACTGGGCTTCATCCCAGAGGTCACTGTGCTTGCATTAACGTCAGAAACACATTCAAAGTTTTACTAGCAGATGAGATCTCTGACATCAGGTCTGCGCTTCTGTTATCTCTGACACCACCACTACTTTTGCACTTAACAAATGAAACACAACTGACAATGATATTAAAATACAGGGATCACTGACATACCTGGTTTTGCCCAGCTTTTGCAAGGCTTTAGCATTACAGTTTTTAAAATCCACTGTCTTCCACAGTCAGTGTTTTCAGGTATTTAATATTTAAATTGCTGAGGCTCTTGAGTGGATCCAGAAAGGGTAGGGGGGAATAGAGGTGGAGGCACAGCAGACAGAATCTTCTTTTTAATTAAATTATGCTGTTTAAATAATAATGGTAATAATAATTGGCACTGATGATTTTTATCCCAGGTCAGGCAAGTTAGCTTCTGCAAAACTGAGTTATCGGGATGGGAAGCCGGAAGATGCCCAGTTACAATTTTGACTGCCATTTCCTCCTCTGTTTTGTCTGATCCTCCTGATGAACTTTTTGTCTGATCTTCCTGATGAACTTTTTTGTCAGCCTTTCTACCATGTAGCTCTATAGCTGATCAAAAGCTGGGATAAACAAACAGAAAGGTTCTAAAGCAGTTAAAACTGCTCTGCTTTAAAAAAAAAATGTTTTTTTTCCAGTGAAGTGAGAGTAAAAAATAAATCAGTATTTGAAAAAATACCTCCCTGCTATTTTGAAGCATAATTGCTCACCAGTATTTGAAAATTCTGAAAATCACCTTTAAGCCACAGATGCACAACAGCACATCTCTGCAAGGCTGCTAATGTGGATGACGGGAGTCAACTACCATTCCAGCTGCCGACACTCCACTCTGCCCTTGGTAAATCAAGTTTTAATGTTAAATAAACAAAGACAAAAAAGCATCTACATGCCTTACTGTGGTTGCCAGCAAAAGGACTTGTCACAGACAGAACTGAGCAACTTTCAATCAAACTTTCCAAATACCATAATTATTTTCATAGAGCGATGGACAGAAGGGAACAAGACTAAAGAAAGGGAGTAAGCACTCCAAGTGACAAAACGTAAAGAGCAGATGGGTTTACATAACTGGCAAAAAGGGAAAAGTAAAGAAAAAGAAAGCCCTTCATGAAAGGGGCTAAAATGTTGTAGATTTAATCCTCAATTTAAAAATTGATGTACTGTGGGAAACTGAATAGAAGAAAAAGGAGAGGATGCAGTGTCTTTGACCTCCCCATCCTTGGCCTCTGCTATGTGCTGGTCAGTAAATATATACTCCTTTTTGATTCAAATACAGGAAAGCACACTGAAACTCAAACCTTCCTCTTAATCTCTGAGCCTGAACATCTTACTCATTTGCAGATCTTGCTAACTCAAATCCTCCAGAGGACATAATTGTAATAATACAATAATCAAGTTCAAGAGACTCATCTTAAGAGTAGGTTAATGTTCACCTAAGCAAATGATACCCTTGTTAAGGTAAATTGCAACTGCTCACCTGAATTTCCCAACCTAAATGTCTCACAATAACTTCTTGGCCCAGAAATACTTGGATATCCCCTGGAATATATTTAGGTACGTTTATAAAAGCATCTTCTAATTCTTTCCCCACCATTTCAGCTTTAAACCAGGAACAAGCCAAGGCAGCACAGTAAGAAATGTTCACATCTGACTGTAAAATACCAGGTTCAAAGATGTGCTAACACAAAACCCCACTCAACCTGGAGCTCAGGAGTGGAATTAGCAAAGGGATTAAACTGTAAATTCGAGGAATAAAATTTGTGACAGGATTAGAACTATGAGGTCAAGGAATAAATTTCTTGAGGAGATTAAAAGTACGAGGTCAAAGAACCAAAGAATTACTCTGGGGATTGAGATTGTTCCCTGGCTATTGCTACAGATGCTTCTTCCCTGAAGCATTTTCTCTTGTGCAGTTGGAAATAAAACTGCTTTAAAAAAAGCAAGAAGCAAGAAAACTGAGCAGTGGCAGAAGAAATCACAATATAACATACTTCTCATAACCCAGTGGTCTCTTCACCTACCAAGACACTGAGAATATGTAGAGAAATACCAGTTTTCTTTACTGATTGGAAAACATAAATAACTTTTTGTCAGTGAACATTAGGACATACTGAGTATCTTGGTGTAATTAGTGAAACTTGAGAATATTTGGAATTATTAAACTGTTCTACAAATGACCAAGGTAGTGCCCCTTTGCCTGGCCCCTGAACAAAATGAAAAGGTCAGTCGCAGTCTGGCTCCTCTTTTCTGTTCCTCCACAAAGACCTTTAGCTCCAAATGTTTAGAACAAATCTAATTAGAGTGAAAAAGCAGGGTCTGTACTGTGCTGAAATCATCGTATTTTACTGTATAGTTAAAATTTCAAGAGACAATAGAACTATCTTGCAGTTTATGATTTTCCTAATGACCTTGTTTGTCTGCCTAGTCCTGCTGAATAAACAACATGCTGCAGCCTCCGCGCATCACGGGAAAAGTCAAAATTTAGAGCAAAGGCACTTAGGGCCTGCCCTTTCTGTAACCACAAATTTATTTTTAAAAAAATCATTAAGTTCTTCAAGGTCCGTATGCACTATGAGGCACTCCCATGACATGTTCAGGAAATTCAAGCATTAGACATATGAAACATCATTACTTTGCAACAAAATAGTGCGTTACTTTAATCAACTGCTCTTCCAATGGACTCAGGCAGGAAAGACCTTCCACACAGGCAGCTGACACCAAGACAGTGCTGCAGTAGCACCGTATGCCATGGTGAGGAGTCCCTCTTATCAATGGTAACTTCAGGTAGCAGCAAGTCTCAAGTGATACAACATTTTATAAAAATTATTTTCATTTATTCCCATGAGAATTCACCTGATCATCATTTTCCATATTGTGTCTTAGCACACAAGAGGGAAAGAAAGAAAAGGTAGATGCAACTCATCAGTGGGTGGATAATTCAGCGTGGAGCCCGTCTGTCAAAGGGTAACTCTTCGTTATCCTCAGTAACTAAGTATCATTACAATTTGATTACGCATCTCAGGTATTCTTTCTTGACCATTTTAGACCTAGAATTTCCTGTACCATAAATCATAATGAGAACCCTTCATTTTTATGATTGGAATTTACTTACATGAAAACCTTGACAGTACAGACAGCTCAGAGGAAGTGAAGCCTAAACCTCCTAAATCAATTTTTGATTTTTGCTTGCTTTCTCGATTCTTTGTCAAGCACATTTGGTCTTGGCAGGTTGAAAAATGAGCGTGTGGTAGGGAAGCACTCATGTATTCAGTCTATTATATGCTGGTTAAAAGGAAAAAAAATGCTTTCCAGTTCTTCTTTTTGTTACTATTTAAAATATGCAAACATTTGCAGAGAAGTAGCTGTAATATTTGTAGATATAAGTAGTGGTTTGTATTTATTGCTGCAGTGTAATTCAACATTCATGATAATGTGGTGCAATGCAAACTGTGACATTCAAATCAGAAAAAAAAACCCTGTATTTCTTAAAAATGAACAAAGCATATAGAATACTGGAAAAGTTATCTACATTAAGTTTGGTATTTCACAGCTCAATTCATGCTGAAAATGAATGTTTCTAGTTTTATTTGAAAACAAGTAGGTTTAGTTGGATTATGATTGTATTGATTGTGTCTTCTGAAGATCCAGCCCAGAAGACAAACTATGAATGTCCCATCTGAAAAGGCAAACTACAGCTTCTCATAAAGGATGTGTTGCAGGTTTCTTGCCTCCACTCTTCATGCTTTGAAATCTATTTATATAACAATTTAATCAAAGGCTTCCGTACTTCCAGAATTCTAAACAAGTCTCCAGCTTACAAACAACTCGCTTACCACGACCCACTATATCTGGTGCCAGGCCTGTGTGTGAGACTGACTGTGGCTGGATCTATTATATGAGAATAGTTAATAAACTCTAATGAAGTGATGCACACTGACTTCAAGTGCCAAACATATACAAATTATCCTGCAACCCAGAGAGCTAAATACTTTTGTAGAGAGATAAATCACCTAGCCAGTGCATGAACAACTTAACAAGTGACTGCGTGCAGTATCTACCCCAAGCCACGTAAGGTAACGCTCGTCAGAACTGATTAATTTAATGGGTTTGGGGAGCAGCATTCGCTGAGTTGCTCTGCTGAATCAAAATGATGTTATCAATTTTGCATTCAGTCTTAAGGTACTTATTGGCTCCCTCATAAGCTGTTCTTCTCCCAAGCGTACAGTAGCACTGACTGCCCCATTTCCCCGCAGGAATTAGGTTAGTGGTTATTGTACAAAGCAGCACACTCAGCTCTCACTCATATTTACCATTTCTTAGAAGATTACCAAATAACAAAGGAAAACATAAGCAAGGCAGGAACTTATCACAGGTCCACATATCTGCTAACAAAGCCCAACAGCAGCTCTTAATTTCTGCGCATGACTCGTGTGATACAGTTAAAATGAAGCTATTGATTAAGAAGGTGCTATCAGCAGACTGCGCTGTGCAACTTGAGACATCTTTTCAAGAGAGGATAAAATAAAGCAGGTTTCCAGCACCATCAAACTACTTCCATTTTGAAGTTTGNGAGCTTGAGGCCATTCCCTCTTGTCCTGTCCCCTGTCACTTGGGAGAAGAGCCCAGCTCCCTCCTCTCCACAACCTCCTCTCAGGTAGTTATAGAGAGTAATGAGGTCTCCTCTCAGCCTCCTCTTCTCCAGGCTAAACAACCCCAGCTCTCTCAGCCATTCCTCATAATGCCTGTTCTCCAGCCCCTTCACCAGCTTTGTTGCTCTTCTCTGGACTCACTCCAGAGCCTCAACATCCTTCTTGTGGTGGGGGGCCCAGAACTGCACACAGTATTCAAGGAACTCAAATGAACCTGATCCAACTCGAATTGCTGCAACTATAGGCTGCATTCATATATACAGAGTAAACATGCTTCAGATAGGTTAAAGCTGGACTCACTTTTGTTCGTAGTTCAAAATATTTTTGCCAAAGTGCTTTCATCATGGAAACCACAATTACACCAATTATTAGAGCCCACTTGTGGTGATGGTTACACATATTATAAATACACAGAATAGGGAAAGAAAGTTTTGCCTACAATTGAAGGAAGGATAAAAGTAGAGCAATTATTAAACCAAAGCATTCAGACACACAGAGCAAGTTTATACATAAATTCGCACCTATCCAAATGCACTGAATATACATATAAAGAGAAACGGTCTTTTTTGCTTTCTTACCCTTTCTTTTCCATACAAATATGCTATTTCAGTTCTACAAACTTTTAAGACAAAACATTTACTGGCAACATAGAAACTCCTATGCTTCACAAAGTGATTTAATCTAAGTGCAGTTGCATTGCCCTTACAAAGCTCTACCTTTCTTTCTAAGGAAGTGTTGGATACAAATATCTATATTTAAGTTAGTTTTAGAATAATGGAACAACCAGGTTGGAAGAGACCCACCGGATCATGGAGTCCAACCGTTCCTATCAAACACTAAACCATGCCCCTCAGTACCTTGTCCACCCGTGTCTTAAACACTTAAACAGTTTTATAATCATACTGTAAGAACATGATTTCATCTCCTTTTAAAGCTCTGAACTGTGCTTTGAACCTGCCTGTTTCTTCCAAACTAGTCTAAGAGAAACCTCAAGGAGGTTAGCAAAGACAATACTTTTTATATCATGTCTCACATTTGGCAAGATGAAATCTAGCTAAGGGGACCATATGTAAAACATTCTGGATCATGCATTATGTGTATATTCATTTATGAGATATAATACACTTTTTCAAGATAACAGGGAATCCAAGATAATGTCCCCCTATGATACTGCTTTTCTACTAAGAAAGTATGCCACACGATGGCTGCTAAAATAGAAGTCCCACAGCACACTGAAAACTTGCAGCCTGAGGTCAAAAAAGAAAAGCACATAACTTTAATTAAAACAATCACTCTTGTTGCTTAATTATGGATATAATTTGAGCCTCTCTGGGGAACAGACTCACTTCCTACCTCTACCTAACTCCATTTTTATATGATACTCATATGTTACGCACCCAACCCCTGAATTAGCCTGCAGAACACCACTGGGACAGTATTGAAGCACTAATAAAATATTTTTTCAGGCCACAGATCAAATTGAAGGTCAAGTTTTGTGCTGATGGTAGAAATGATCATCTACTATAATACATCAGAAACTTTTTTTTTTTAGTTCTTCAGTTTATTACCATTAAGAAAAATAGGTTTCTCACTATGGGTATCTTAAAAACAGTAATGTAGCCTTCACCACATGGTTTAATCAGTTCTCTGAATCCCTAGGAAAAGGCTGAACAAAATTCCACATTGTTTTGGTTAAGTTTACTCTAAAGTGGGTGATAGAGTGGGAAAAAGTGGAAGCTGGATGAAGGTCCAAAATAATTTTATTCTGGTTAATTCAACAAGGACTTATGGACCACAGATGCCTTGAAATTCTCCTGCATGCTCTGAGCATATGTTTCTGTTCCCTTCTTTCCCATTTTGCCCCATCCTGTTATTTTTTCAGGCCAATAAGGGAATAGACAGAATGAAAGATCCAGAAATATTTCAATCTGACTATACTGGTCCTTTCACTTAACAGAAATTTTCCAAAATCTAAAATAAAAGGGTGTACTGTCCTTTCCATGAGGCATTTCCACTGCAAACAAGCCCTTTGCACAGAACGTCTGTTTCATAGAATCATAGAGTCATGAAACAACCAGGTTGGAAGAGACCCACTGGATCATCGAGTCCAACCATTCCTATCAAACACTAAAACATGCCCCTTAGCACCTCATCCACCCATGCCTTAAACACCTCCAGAGAAGGTGAATCTACCACCTCCCTGGGCAGCCTGTTCCAGTGACCAAGAACTTTCCTTGAAAAATTTTTTCCTCATGTCCAGCCTAAACAGTTTCACCCCAGGTTTGAAAATGAACCCAAGTCCCTACTGACACTCCAAAATCTGTGCTCTTTGCCTCCATAAGGTCTGTATGTGGAAAACAATGCTTGCCTGCTATTTTTACCTTGGGTAATCTCTGACTATGGTTTTATTCATCCTTTGCAAAGATGAAATCTCGGATTCACACAACGCACACAGAGAGGAGCTCTGTCGATGCAACCACTGGGAGAAAGAAGCAAGCTGAATCCTCCTCCTCAGAGAATTTACTACAGCTGTTTGGTACTTCTTGTATTCCTTAATCTTTAGCAATTTGTCACGTGAGACAACTTGCTTTTCAAAATAAGCTTGCTGCACTCTCTAAGTGCTTGATTAATGGGCAGCTCTATAGGTACTGATTATGAGAAGGTGGGAGTCTGTCCTTTTTTTTCAGAACTGCGTATCAAATTTTCCAGTGAAAAATGGACAAGAATAAAGCTGAAGCAAACAGAATGACTACAAAGAAATGGGCCCAAAGTGCTTTTTAAATAGATTTTTAAATGTCTCCAATACACTGCACTTAAAAGAATTTGACAAAATAATTCTGCAAGGAAGCTTATTTATCCTGCATGAAGAACACAGAGCACTAATACCCCAAAGGAAAGAAAAAACTTAGGCCTGTTGCTGTGGTAAGAGTTTCAGACAACAGCAGAAATTCTTTCCCCTGGTAGCACAAAGAAATACAGGGAATATCCCTCACTGCCAGCCTTCACATCCCAGTTCTCAATGTTGGAAAAGAGGAAGAAAAATTCCTGACCACTATTCATTTCAACTTTTTCTAATTTTTTCTATTCATTTCATTCTTCATTTCAACTTTTTCTAACCATGATCCTTGCTACTAAATATGTTCATTAACAATCCCATACAACACTCAGATATGTACTTAGTCTAATTAGATTAAAGAAATGGGTTTAAGTCAGGACAGTTCAATTAAGAGTAATTATTTCACATGATCTTCCACTGTTTTATGGGACAGCATGGATGATTTCATGACAAAACAGGACAAAAGAAGATTTTTCCTTACAATTCCAACTTCTGTGATGGTACACGACAAGGCTTCACTTCCTGCCTATAGGAATAGATGCTACGAACTTCCACAAAAATCTCTGAGCTGATACTTTCACCTCTCGACATAAGCATTCCCTGACTAAAGCCAGCTTCTCCTTTATCTCAAAAAGAAAAAAAGAAAGGAGTAGAAAAAGGAGATGGGGGCAGAAGATTCCCCTTGTTTGAATGAAAAGACGACGCACAAATCAGCCTCCAAGCTAACACGCTCCACACTCTACTTTGTCACAAAAAGTGAGCTAAAATTAGTATCAGAAAGATGTACTGTTGTACAGTTGAGCCTATACGTCCTGTAGGTCTCTCCTCACTGTCAAAACAACAGGGGTCACCTGGTTGCAGGGAAATAAGCAGAAATACTATGTTGGGATTTCACCCTGGCACAACATGGATGGCCTTATTCCAATTATAGCTGTGCATAACCACCTATCTGCTTTTCAAGTCAACAGTTGTGCCACATCAACAGTTTTGGGAGGAAAGATTAGGAAAAAAAACAATTACCATCTTAACAGTAACCATTTGAACAAAAGCAACATTTGAGAATAGAGTCCCTAAGGATAACAATGGGATAACTATCAAAATGTCTCAGTCTAATATACATGACACCAGAATGCTTAAATAGCACTTGATAAAGTCTGTTGTTTTACACTGGGTTCTAAAATGAAGTAATAGGATCAAAACGCAAGAAATAGATTTGTCAAAAAATAACTTTTCCCCCATTTTGTCACACTTTTCAAAGCGAATTTGCCTGGGATACTTACTTTTTTTCATAGTTTTAGTTAGACGTGTTGAATGTGAAGCAAGTATAAAATGAAGTGAATATCACAAATATGAAGCTGATTGTCAAATTTTATTTGGGGCAAGAAATAGAAGTAAGATAATACTATGTCTTCACAATACACATGTGAATATACATTGTATATTCAGTGGGGTTTTTTTTTCCAAAATAGGGATATTTAGTTTGAAGCAAGAATGAAACTTAAGTCATTATCTGCAGAGTGAACAGTGCATTCCCCAGCTGAGCCAGACTTTCACCTCCTACTCTAAACTTCCTCCCATTTGTCAGACTCTGTTTTGCCCTGATATTTTCCAGCCTGAAGGTGAATGTTTTTAGGAAACCTGAGGGAAAATTAATTTGGTTGCTTTTCATTTTGTTGTGGCTCTACGTGAAAAACAGTCTCATCTTTGTTCATTTTGGAAGTACATGTAATATTGACAACATCTATAGGAAAAGTATCAAAGCTAATGCAATTATGGATCACATTAGGATAAAATAGACATAGAAACTTTGAAAAAGTTTGCAAACAAACTCTGCAAAAATAATGCTTGTTCATCTACAGTAGAAATTAATTTATTACACTCTTTTTTTAAGGTTACACCAAAATTTTTCAGACAGAAACAGGGTGCAAGAACAGGAAACCAAGGAACTTCAATGTAGAAAGTGCAAACCAGTGACAAATCATCATCATTTAAAAACTAAAACCAGTGAGACTGTTTTCTTGTTCTTCATGGAAAAATTGTGTGTAATATTCATGTACTATTAAGGCTCTAGCATTCCAAGACCTCATGTTCAGAGGTCAGGGACCTCAGAGTAAAGTCTTGATGGTTTCTCTCATTCTTGCCTGTTTAGTAGCTGTTATCTCATATTTCTGTTTTATAACTAATATATCCATGTTGGTTTTAGGGGGTAAAGAGGGAGCAAGGAGCAGATTCTAAACTAGTTTAAAAGATTCTATATTGGTTGCAATGGAAAAAGCTGTCAGAAAAAAAGGAAACATGATGCAAATACCAAGATCTCTCTGAAAGCGAATGAGACATAAATTCCCCAAAGCTGTATCAATGTTTTGAACACTTTGCCTAATATCCTAAACAACTCTCTTTTCCAATGCCTTTGATGGGACTTCCAAATCGTTTATAGATTTATAGTAGATACCTGCTGTGGCTTTACTGTATCGGCCATATGTATCTTGTCATTCTACTGTAGTATTTGTTCTGCATTTAATGTGCCAAAATGACAGTTTAAAAAATATTGGACTGTTGCATTTATGCCTACATACACTCACCACATTTCTATGAGAAGCAAGAGACAGGCACTAATTTCAGCACAAATCTGTACTGTTCCCATGTACCGTGGCTATATTAATCTCAGAACTATTTACCATTAAACATAGTGCTCATGGTAGGAAGAACTGCCTCCGCTTCTGTTTGGTAGGCTGCATCCCCTGGAGCAAAATAATATACTTATTTTATTAATTTTTTTTTTTTTAACTCAAGATGAACGACAAGGTTTTTCTGATATCTTCCCACAAATTCTCTGNACGCACAAATCAGCCTCCAAGCTAACACACTCCACACTCTACTTTGTCACAAAAAGTGAGCTAAAATTAGTATCAGAAAGATGTACTGTTGTATAGTTGAGCCTATACGTCCTGTAGGTCTCTCCTCACTGTCAAAACAACAGGGGTCACCTGGTTGCAGGGAAATAAGCAGAAATACTATGTTGGGATTTCACCCTGGCACAACATGGATGGCCTTATTCCAATTATAGCTGTGCATAACCACCTATCTGCTTTTCAAGTCAACAGTTGTGCCACATCAACAGTTTTGGGAGGAAAGATTAGGAAAAAAAACAATTACCATCTTAACAGTAACCATTTGAACAAAAGCAACATTTGAGAATAGAGTCCCTAAGGATAACAATGGGATAACTATCAAAATGTCTCAGTCTAATATACATGACACCAGAATGCTTAAATAGCACTTGATAAAGTCTGTTGTTTTACACTGGGTTCTAAAATGAAGTAATAGGATCAAAACGTAAGAAATAGATTTGTCAAAAAATAACTTTTCCCCCATTTTGTCACACTTTTCAAAGCAAACTTTTTTTCATAGTTTTAGTTAGACGTGTTGAATGTGAAGCAACTATAAAATGAAGTGAATATCACAAATATGAAGCTGATTGTCAAATTTTATTTGGGGCAAGAAATAGAAGTAAGATAATACTATGTCTTTACAATATACATTTGCTTATACATTGTATATTCAGTGGTTTGGGTTTTTTTTCCAAAATAGGGATATTTAGTTTGAAGCAAGAAGGAAACTTAAACCATCATCTGCAGAGCGAACAGCGCATTCCCCAGCTGAGCCAGACTTTCACCTCCTACTCTAAACTTCCTCCCATTTGTCAGACTCTGTTTTGCCCTGATATTTTCCAGCCTGAAGGGGAATGTTTTTAGGAAACCTGAGGGAAAATTAATTTGGCTGCTTTTCATTTTGTTGTGGCTCTACGTGAAAAACAGTCTCATCTTTGTTCATTCTGGAAGTACATGTAATATTGACAACATCTATAGGCAAAAGTATCAAAGCTAATGCAATTATGGATCACATTATGATAAAATAGACATAGAAACTTTGAAAAAGTTTGCAAACAAACTCTGCAAAAATAATGCTTGTTCATCTACAGTAGAAATTAATTTATTACACTCTTTTTTTAAGGTTACACCAAAATTTTTCAGACAGAAACAGGGTGCAAGAACAGGAAACCAAGGAACTTCAATGTAGAAAGTGCAAACCAGTGACAAATCATCATCATTTAAAAACTAAAACCAGTGAGACTGTTTTCTTGTTCTTCATGGAAAAANTGAAAGCGAATGAGACATAAATTCCCCAAAGCTGTATCAATGTTTTGAACACTTTGCCTAATATCCTAAACAACTCTCTTTTCCAATGCCTTTGATGGGACTTCCAAATCGTTTATAGATTTATAGTAGATACCTGCTGTGGCTTTACTGTATCGGCCATATGTATCTTGTCATTCTACTGTAGTATTTGTTCTGCATTTAATGTGCCAAAATGACAGTTTAAAAAATATTGGACTGTTGCATTTATGCCTACATACACTCACCACATTTCTATGAGAAGCAAGAGACAGGCACTAATTTCAGCACAAATCTGTACTGTTCCCATGTACCGTGGCTATATTAATCTCAGAACTATTTACCATTAAACATAGTGCTCATGGTAGGAAGAACTGCCTCCGCTTCTGTTTGGTAGGCTGCATCCCCTGGAGCAAAATAATATACTTATTTTATTAATTTTTTTTTTTTTAACTCAAGATGAACGACAAGGTTTGTCTGATATCTTCCCACAAATTCTCTGTCTCAGATCCACATAAACCTTCGGTCATCATGAAATATTCTGACTAGAGGCTATTAGATCAGCTAGAGCCATGGACAGTATGTTCCATTTATTTCTGCCTTCACTTAAGCTTTTAAACTGTACATTGTAAAAATTACGTTTCTCCTGTACTCTTTGTATTTAACCTGAGGACTGAACCAGTTATGTGTAGTCAACTACGGAAATTCGGACTAATTCAGTGCAATCAGACTCCTTTTTTTCTTTTTTTTTTTTTTTTTTTTTATTTTTNTTTTTTTTTTTTTTGTGATTCCTGGAACATTTTCCTATGTTTTTATTGGCTCCATGTAACTTGGAATGTGGTTTGGTAGGCACTATACAAAAACATGTGGAGTTCCTGCCCCTAGTCATTTAACTTTTAAACCAATAAATCAGGCATAGATTTAGAGAAAAGAAAAAAAACCCACAAAATTTATCAAATGTCAAAGTTCGTGATTCTGCCAAATGTCAGATCTGGAAATGAAACTAAAGGTTCTACATTCCTAGGTGAGAGCCTTAATCTTTAGACATCTCAGCCTAAAACCTCTGTTTCCTCCAGTAAACGCTACCTACTAAAGGGAGGTCACAACTGACTCCTCTTCCCTTTCATGTATACATGAAAATACATATAAGTTAATAACCTCCATGTGCTGCCATTATATGTGAAGATGCTTTATCGCTACAATCATAAGCTGTAAGAAAAAAAACTATAAGACAGTCTGATTCTTTCTGACATTCTTATTGTAGTAACATAAAGGTGTTACAAATGTCATTCTGCCACTGCTGAAATGTCTGTGTCATATTAACACACGGACATGCCTTTATCCACAGTATAAATGCGATTGGAAATATTTGTGCTGCGCACAAAGGAAGAAAGGAATAAATATTTGGTGCAGAGATGAAGAACACAAGCCACTGTTCCCTTTGAGTTTGCAGCCACAAAGTGACATATTTCAGCAAACCTCCCCATTGTTTCTTTCTCAGCTGGCTGAAAATGGATTACAAGGTGAGGATGCTTAACTTCCCCATGGTCCATTATTTCTTATTATGATCCAGATGGAGCGTGGCTATTACAGCACCACTAAAAACTCTAATGAACTGCAATGTCTTAGATTACCAATTCCTCAACAGCATGTTTGTATATCAATAATAGACGGTATAATAAAAACAACAAAACAATCTGACTAATTAGGCAATATCCAATCTGCACAGCTCCTGTCCCTCCTATTCTATGTGCTCATGTGGGTGTTCAATACTGATGCAGTTTCCATTAAACTCCTTCCAAAGCCTCTAATCACCTGGTAGAATACTGCAAACATATTTAGTGGCTTCTCTTGCTTATAAGCAGTGTTTAAACAAAAGCACATCCATGTTTAAACCATGTGAATAATTTTCTTGCTATTCTGACTGTAATGAAGGGAGTTTAGAGCTCTTTCCTAAGTAGCTAGGGAGTGTTTTAATTGGAAGATCCCCAGTATTTATCACTAAGTTCTCTGTTTAGCAAATCACTTTAACTTTAATTAAGCAATACCATCTGACATACCTGAGTTTGTTGGTTTGTTTTTTTAACATGTTACACAGAAATTTATTTACATTTGTGCTTTCTCCTTTAGCAGCTGGTGGAATATATAACACAGCTGCAGTGCTGGGCACCACTCAGAAACTTGGGTTGGTTTGGTTTATTTCTCTAAAAAGCCCAAAGCAGGTTGTCCAATCTATGAGGTCACTAGTTTTCTAATATTGCAGTCCTGCTCCAAAGCCCATCAACTGAACACAAATGATGTGCATTTGTTATGATCCCTGAAAAATATTAAGGAAGTTCTACCATTGAAGTTTTATTATTTTGAACTGAAGACTGATGCTTCACACAGATCTCTCTAATTCTGCCATTCAAAATCCCATATAAGAGCCAGTGTTACCCCTCAACTTCCTAGAAGACAGCAGAGCAACCTCAACACGGGCGCAACCATGGGCACCTGCCTGCTCCTAGCTGAGGAGAAAAGGGGAAAAGTGCTCAGTGACATCAACTACATCAGCTCCCACAAGATGCCAGTGACATTAACCCCATAAGCTCCCACAAGATGCCCACAAGATGTTTCATTTCTCAGCAGGACCAGCTTTCAGCCCCTGCTGCAACTGAAATGTATGTGATAGGTCTCAATGCATCATTACTCACGCAAAAAGCACACAGTGTCTTGCACATCACTAAACAGATCTCTCTGCTCAAATGACCTCATGCACGGGGAAAGGGAGGCTGGCCAATGACCTCCAAGGGCTGTGACCACACCACAGGTGTTGTAGGCATCACACAGACTCCTGCTTCTCTCCTCCTTCACTGCATTCACCTTCAGAGAAGGTGATGTGATTATAAACTTCTTGCACGACCAATCTTCACTCGCATTTAATCTTTTCAGACTTACATCCTCCAGCCCTTTCAACAATTTTTGACACAGCACTGATGCCAATGGCTTTGTTTTTCTGAACTTCTTTCTTATCTTATTGACTTGCTTCCATTTTTCCTTTTTCTTTCAAGGGCTAATGCAGAAAGATTGTGTTTGATTAACTAGAAAGTCATATTTCCTTTAGGTAAGATGAACTATCAATTTGGAGAGGAAATGCCTGCATTAATGAAGCACGCTTGTAACCTTCTTTATACCTCAATTTCCTATTCAAAAATAATGGAGTGGAAGCACCCATCAGATTTTGTGCTTTAAAACGTTTCTGCTCAAGGAGGAAGAGGAAGGGCAAGTAAGTCCTTTCACCACATAAAGCAATGACAGTGTTCCCATATCTTTTCCAAACAGGTGATCATTCAAAGGCATCATGTAAAAAATAATTTCTGTGCATAAGACCTCGTTTAAATGAATGCTGAGGTTTTACTATATGCCTACATGAATTTTAGGCATGAGTCCCAGTGACCTTCAAACAGGACTTACCCTCCTAATTCCCTCTTGATTATATTTGGAAGATCCACCTATAAACCTTAAACGTCAGAAATGTTCTCTTCATTATGGCTCATGGCCAGAAAATCACTTAAAAGTAAGCTCGCATTAAGCAGCAATGAGGTCAGTGGGACTATCCAAGCGCTTAAAACACGCTGCAGGTTGAAGGTTCCATTTCAGGACAGAATAAGGGATCTGATTAAATGCCTTTAAAACACAGGTGAGAATTCATCGTAGCTACCTTTACCCATCGCACCCTTAACCTAATGCTTTTTGATCACATATAAGGCAAGAGAGATGAGACTTAAAGGATGCAATGCCTCGTACTAAGGCAGAGAGAGCTTGTCTGTGTGGCAATTGATGATGCTTTCAGACTGCTCAACCTTGCCAATGCATTGTGAGGATTACAGGGTTTTTTTCCCTAGCCAGTACTGCTACTGTTGGAATGTGCACACAAACACATTTTGAAGGGTCACAGATACGACTGCTACTTCCAGTGTTCAAAATTCAGAAAAGATCCAATCTAAGACACTTATGTCAAGACTGACCATCTTTTGCTGAGGGAAAACTGGCACAGAACTCTACACAATGCCATTTCTATAGAGCTGGGCCTTCTCCTGCAGAGGAATTCAGCCTCAAAGCTATCTCTAATTGTCAAATCACCATGTAAAAATAAACAACAGATATTTATAACCCCTTTTCCATCAACTTTAAGTTATTTCAATTTTATTTCACTGAACAACAGAGCTTTGAAATATGCTTTAATTTTCAGAACATACTTCAGAAGAAATTAAATATTCAGCTTTATTACAAAATCCTTCATGTTGTTATGCAACACAAATGTAGACAAAATAAGATAAAACCCTATTAATCTTTCAACTTAAAAAAAACCTACCAAAGTTCTATCTGATAGTCGTCTTTTTTTACCTGCCTGCTTAGTTTCCCCTAGAAAAAGACACAAAGTGAAAATTGCCCCAAAATGTCTCTTTTTTCTCAGTCTTTACTGAGGAATGTATTTCCCTCCTTCTTCCACTGGATATTAGCAAAAGATGTAGAGGTTTTTTAAAAAATATAATTTGAAGGAATAAAGACGGGGGGGGGGGGTGGTGGAGGGAAGACAGGGGATAAAATTTCCAAGATAAAATTAATATTTTCTCTTTCTTAATTATAAGCCTTTCTTTTTTGAATGAAAAATTCCTGATGAAAACACTGAGGCAAGAACACGTAGCTGAGAACTATACTTCAGTAACAAAAACATTTAAAGCCAAAAACAAAGTCAAAGTCCTCTATTGAAATTAATTTCCCTGTTTCCTCTGCATTTTCATGATTGAGATCCAGTTAGAATAGATTCTTCTTCCATAAATAATTAAATCAAGATTCATCATCTCCAAACAGTGCCTTCCAAATACGTTAGAGAATATGAACACTACCATGAAGGCCTGGTTCTTCATAAAATCTCACTAAACCTTTGTTTTAATGTTGAACACCTCCATTCACCTTCCAACCTGGGGTTGTTTAGCCTGGAGAAGAGGAGGCTGAGAGGAGATCTCATTGCTCTCTACAACTACCTGAAGGGAGGTTGTAGAGAGGAGGGAGCTGGGCTCTTCTCCCAAGTGACAGGGGACAGGACGAGGGGGAATGGCCTCAAGCTCCACCAGGGGAGATTTAGGCTAGAGATTAGGAGGAAGTTTTTTACAGAAAGGGTCATTGGGCATTGGAATATGCTGCCCAGGGAGGGGGTTGATTCACCTTCCCTGGAGGTATTTAAGGGATGGG
Source organism: Piaya cayana (assembly GCA_013389865.1). Classification (NCBI taxonomy): domain Eukaryota; kingdom Metazoa; phylum Chordata; class Aves; order Cuculiformes; family Coccyzidae; genus Piaya; species Piaya cayana. The sequence goes on along the minus strand of WAAB01013366.1, from coordinate 5,006 downwards.
TGGATGAGGTCCTGAGGGACATGGCTTAGTGTTTGATAGGAATGGTTGGACTCGATGATCCAATGGGTCTCTTCCAACCTGGTGATTCTATGATTCTAATGCACAATTTGAATGACAACAGCATTTCCATGGGGATCTGAATTTCCCCAGGATGAAAGTACACCAGTATATCCACGTGCATTTTACTGTTCAAATATGGAATTGATACAGGATAAATATGCAGTACAAACATGTGATTAGTACCTCATGGGCCATAAAACATCACTTAATGTTAAACGACAGTCAACCACCTAGAGAACATGAGCTTTGCATGGCTTAACACATAACAAAGATCTTCAGCTGTACCTTACTCTCCCTGCAACATCAGGGAGATGCAGGGTTGGGAGGAACCTCAAGCAATTGCCTGATACAACTCCCATACTAAGGCAGAGGCAGAGGGAGCTGGAGCAAGCCTAACACATACTCATCAATGAAGTGGAGTCTAACAAATCTGGTGATGGCTTTGACCATGATCCGAATCCACTCAGAGCTGAAAAGTTTTAGTTGGAATCCCATTTCCAATATCAGTCTTTCATTCCCTCCTAACTGACCTGATTGCCCTTCAGAAAACACAGAGGATCAACATTTCTTTCCATTTCAAGCACATTCTTTCCACACTAGAAGTCAATCTTCATGTTCCCCTTCAGCTTCCACTGCCTTAAACAAAAGTCAGCTCCTCCAACTGTTCCCCTGAGATCTTGTCTTGTAACAGATTTGTATTGATCTACTCTCTCCAGATGGTCTACAGCTTTCTACAGCTGTATCTAAATAAAAAAAGAAAAGACGTCTCATGACGAGTCCTTAGCCCAGCTGAATAAATGCCTTCTTCAGTTTGCCTATGACATTGCTCCTGATAGTTTCCAGAGTGAGATTTACCATTTTTATCCAACTTTTGTGTTATGTTCAGTCTGCAGTTGCCTATCACGTTTCCCCTCTCTTTTCCACCAAGATCCTCTCCAGCCTCACAGCAGCAGAGCCAGTTATAAATAGTACTGAAGTTATGCATTTGATTCAACCTCTTTACCTCTTTACACATGATGCTTTAAACTTGTCTTTATTGACATTCACCTTGCTGATTTTGGGCCACCTTAGCATTTTACTGGGATCATTACGGATTCTGATGATGTTATCAAAATCATTTGCAACCATTCCCGTAACACTCTCAATGTATTCTCACAGTTCTGTCACTCAACTCTGCTAATGGAAGTATTGAATAAAATCACGCATGGGGCAAAGACTTCTCCAGCAGTTCCTTCCAGATTTGACAGTGCAACCTGTGATTACTTCTTGAGAGAGATTTTTCAATCAGTGATCACTGACTTCGTTATGACTGTGTTTAAAGCATCTTACACTTGCTGTCTACGAGACCCCCATGCAGAAAAGTGTTAAAGCTCTTTTTAAAAGTTCACATGTATCACATCTACTAAATTCCCCTTATTCATAGGCAGTTATCTTGTCAAAAAAAGAAATCAGATTAATTTGCCATGAACTCATCTTGTCAAATCCATGCTGGCTGCTGGCCAGTGGAAGAAAACTACTTTCAATCATTCATGATCAGAATATTCCTACTGAAGCATATCTGGATTTTTTTTTACTCAGCACTTGCAGGGATGCACAGCAGGTACCTAGAGGAGAAACATCATTTTGAATGGTATCCTATCCTTCCTCTAAATTGAAGGGAAGGGGGTGAAGCTCTTTAACAAGGAACCTGCAGTCCTACTCCCTCATAGGGCAAGCTCCCACCAGTGGAATTTTTTTCCTGATTCTAACAAGATTCTTGCATAAAAAGCCGCAAGGAAGATGAATGAAGGAGATGAGAGACATGCAGGCTGAGTCCTTGGTGCTCTCAGTATTTTTTGAGGAACACGTCACTGTACTACTTCAGAATTAAAGAAATGAAGCAATGAAAAAACAAGAACTAAGTATCTGTTATCTTTTGTCCAATTACCTGAAAAGTCTTGGCAATACCAAATATGTTACAGTACCGCAGGTAGTAGTGCTATAATGAAACCCTGTAGAGACTAGGTGTTTTATTTCTTTTACAAAAAACAACACAAAACTCCCAACGCCATCAGCCTCTGGATGTGCAACAATGTCGCACAGTTTTTCACTTCTGAAATTCAAGCCAAGAAAATGTAGGCAAGAAAATCTCCTGATTGATCTGAAAAAAAAAATATTTTAAGGTCTACACTGGGACACTTCCAAAACCAACTTGTCTCCTCACTCCACTGACATCCTGACAGCTTTCTTTGTGTTCTGGTAGATAAACCATAGCACTTCTCTGCAAGTAAAGCTAGGCCAGTATTAAGGAAATACAATAGAAAATACCTGTCTTACTAATTGAAATGTAGTGCCCACACCAGGGCACAGCTCCACTGAAATCAGGCATGAGCTACCTGAGGAACTGGCCTGATTTACTTGGCTGTCTTTCCCTTTCGAACACCGACAACACACAGGTGTTATCTCAGGAGGATGCTGCCGGAACAGGTCCAGAGGAGGCTACAAGGATGATCAGAGGGCTGGAGCACCTCCCACAAGAGGACAGGCTGAAAGCATTGTTCAGCCTGGAGAAGGCTCCGAGAAGACCTTATAGTGACCTTCCAGTACTGAAAGGGGCTCCAAGAAAGCTGGGGAGGGACTCTTCACAAAGGCCTGGAGTGATATGCCTAGGGCCAGTGGGTATAAACTGGAGAAGCCCAGATTTAGACTAGATATAAAGAGGAATTTCTTCACTATGAGAGTGATGAGGCAGTAGAACAGGTTGCCCAGGGAAACTGTGGCTGCCCCATCCCTGGAGGTGTTCAAGGCCAGGTTGGATGGGGCCTTGGGTAGCCTGATCTAGTGGGAGGTGGCCCTGCCCATGGCAGGGGGGTTGGAACTGAATGATCTTTACGGTCCCTTCCAACCCAAATTATTTTATGATTCTATTAAGTACACAAAATTAAGCCCTGCATATTTCCAACAGTCTCTATGCAGATACAGGACTAAATCTCTTACTTGGCTTTCTGAAACTCCAGATCAGAAAGATACAAACAAGCTCCTTCCATCCAAGTGGTATAATACCTTGAGGGTTACCTTTTATCTAAGATTTGTTTATCCCTCTAGCACAATATGCTATAAAGTTGTGCTCTGTTGTGAGCTAGTCAAATATATTTGCTGATCCAGTTGGATTAATTAAAACTTTTTGCTTCCTGAGAGATGCAGATGATATGAGTAATCCAAGACAACCTGATAATCCCTCTGTGACCATCTTAGGTGCTCGCTTGCACTGTGTGGGAGCAAGAGCACTGTGTAAATGGTGATTTTCCACATTTGTGTCTCATTCATTTAACAGCTATTTTCAGTTGTTTTAAATAACATAGCTCAATAACATGAAATAACATTTCTTTCTTAATTCTTACCTCTTCCACTCACTGCCTCATCTCTCTTGATACAATAAATTCATTTAAACATTTCAAGCCAATGATGATAAAACTAAAGCTTATATAAATACACACTGGCTCTAACTTTGCAAAAAATCCCATAAAGCTTTCTGAGGAGGCTGTTTTACATTTTTAATGCTCTTTACAGAAATACACATTTTTGCTATAAACTAGAACCTGAATGTCTAAAAATCTGCTGCTATGTTGGAGTCACAGCAGTTGTTCTACCTTTGCTGCATCGACCCCAATCTCACTCTTAGACTGAAGTTTCATGAAAAAATGGATGATGCTAGATGTTTTACTCCCTAAAAGCAACTTGCTTTTTACTGTGGGTTACTGATACATTTATACTCTAAGCCCTTGCCTTGCAGCTCTTCAGAGAATATTTAGATTGCCAAATTCAGCTGCTGCACTGAGAACAGTGCCCTGTCTGGAAACACTTCATCTGCTCAAGCTGGGGGACATAACAGCAATTACTAATAATTAAAACTTATCGCTGAAAGAATCTTGATATCCTTGCTTTGCAGAGAGGATAGCACTTGGATTACATTTCAACAGCCCCAGTGCTTTTTCAGTGGCACTCAAATTGGTGAATATCTACTTGCAAAGCAACTTCATGTAACTGCTGTGTCATTTCCTTCTGTTTGAGCTGATGGGTAAATGTGAATAAACAGTTTTGCTCTCTCCTGATTTGGATGTTAAAGAATTTATTACCTTTTTCATTGCCTCATCCGAAACACTGATCTAATACATTTACCCTCAATTTCATTCATAACTTTTATCACTGACTTATTTGTGCAGTAATCTTTACCTCTAGTCTTCTAGGTGTCCTACTGCCATTTGAGAATCCTTCTTCAAGCTCTGAAATACCAAGATACACTCACTTCAAAGGCAAGAAGCAGCGGAGTAGGGCTTTTCTTCTAGTATTTCATCCATCAGTATATGATGACAAGGCCAAATGCCAACTGTCCCAGAACAAGATAGCTACAAATGCACCCACACGAGCCCTTATGGGAGAATCTTCAGTACCCTATCTCAGTGTTTAAAACCGCTCTAGGTCAAGCATTTCTTTACTGCAAGGCAGTCCCCACAGAAACACCTTCTCCTCCATTAGCCCTGCATCTCTTAGAAGTCCCATTAGAAATTAATTCTTTCCTCTCAACAATCTGCATTGCCCCAACATATAATGATCTGTCTTTGAGACGTACTTATTAAAGCACAACTGAGTTTACAACCTTTCTGGGTGGATGCATGTTTGTGCAGAGGAGCAGGCGGGAAGCAGTTGTACTCAGAAGAGTGCCTAGTTCACAAGCACCCCTGTGTTGTCCTCTCAGTAGTTTCCATCATGGTAATTTTGCCAAACTATGTAGTAGATTGACATTGTAAAGGGCAGAAGACCATGAAGAAATGAGCAGCTGCTTCATTCCTCCTTCAATGGGCCACATAGTCAGAACTTTGTGAGGTCCAACCTGGCAACAACCTGCAAGCAAACCCCTAGGGAGTGCAGGCTGTTACCCAGCAATAAGCTGGCCTCTTCTCCCAAGT
>WAAB01013365.1:47744-60823 GCA_013389865.1 Piaya cayana | reverse complement strand
CCTTCTTCCCACTCCCTCTTCCTTCAGTACTTATTCATTGGTTTGACAGACATGCATTTACACAGCATCCATAATGCACCACAAGCTGAAATTTTTCAAGCATACCCAGGAAGGCAAAGTGGCATGGTGAGGGTAATGCATTAAGATTTTTATAGCAGAACCATTATATTACACATTCATAACCACTTGCCGCTAATACTTATTCTGTTCACTACTCACACCACATGCATCATTGTCTTAACATACGGTTGCAGTTGCTGGTAGGCAAGAAGAAAGGATGCTGTCTCTCAGGTGTCACATGCTATTTTTTGCTGGCATTTAATTTCTGCAGAAATAAAGTTTCATTATATATCAGTACATATTCCAGACACAGCTTTAAAAATTCAAAGACATATTTCTTAACTGGGATACCTTTGTGTATCAGACCCCAGGAAGAGATTAAGAGTTACAGTTTGGGGGCAGCTAGTCTAGTGACCAGCTGCAGTATAAATTGAGACAAATCCATTGCTGATACTTCCCTAAGGCTGAGTGGACAGACTTCCTGGGAGAGTTGCAAAAGAGTTAGACTGACCTGGAGTCAGGACACAGAGCAACCAAGCAACAATTTCATAACTGCTGTAGGTAGCTTCTGAACCACTACTAGTAATTACAGCCCACTGCTGACTTATTTATCAAAGAAGCATTTGCTGCTCCTGCTGGCCTTAGAGAACCATGGAGATATTCAGCTCCGGAGGAGGTCTGAGAACCTACAAATGGATGTCATCAGTGCTGAAAGGTATAACAAAAAAAATTAAAAAGTTCAGGACATTAGTTCCCCATGCAGGGAAAATCAGTGTGCAGTTTACCAGACTGTTTACCGAGCAGTTTCTGCCATCCTTCTTGTCTTGTCCTTGTAACAAAGTGCTGTATCATATCTTCATATCAGCTCTAAAACATTGGAAAATAAATTTCTTTAACAATGCATTTTTTTCAGAGAACTGAAAAAGCCCATAAACTTAGGAAACTTTCCTGAGATTCTTCATAAAAAGTCATGTGAATATACCACCACACACAACATCTTGAGCAAAAAATGCAAAATATATACATTATTCAATCAAAGACAATTGTTTTGAACAAACTCTATGAATTTGACTGGTATGTTTTCACCTTTATTCATGGTCTTACCAGATCCTGAATAGCAGAAGATCTGCAGATCTGTAAGAAATGTCATAAATATGTTATCAGAAGCCTAATAAGAAACAGACATATTTCTTGATGCAATACTGTTTTTCACAGTTTTGCAAAGCTGAAAAAGAGAAGTATCTTTAGAAGATATCAAGAAAAACACATGAATGTAAGCAAGCTCATCAGAGACCATAATTCCTACAGTTATCTTCTAATTATGCCTCAAAGTGATTTTCTGTCATTAAAAATCAAACATGTTTATACTCAGATAGACTGCCAGTATTATCAGCAGTATAGGTTTGCAATCAAAAGCTCACCAAAGCCTATTAATGACTTCTGTAGGCTTGAATGACTTGAATCACTGGCCAGTAGATAGACCTGAAAATCTGACTCTGAAAGAAGACATCTTCATACAAATCCATGTGAGCTTTAGCCTGAATTCTTATTGTATTCAATTCAAAGTGAAGGCAGGTCACTTTGCTTTCTCTGATCATTGCATGTGCTTGAATAGNATGATCTGGTGGGTGTCTTCCAACCTGGTCATTCTGTGATTCTATGATTCCAGTGGGTCTCTTCCAACCTGGTTATTCTATGATTCTATGATTTTATGAGTGGCAGGATTTAAAGGGAACTGATTGTTTTTCTGAAGTGGAGATGAATTGCTCAGAATATTTCCAGCCAGTAAAAAAAAAAAAGGAGGGTGAAGGTGGGGAGATGGGGAGGAGCAGAGAAAAAGAAGAGGACAGGCAAGCAATTCCAGTGTCCAATATGATTTTACAAGTAACCTGAAATTACATAACCACAAATTCTGACTGTTATTATTTTGTGCCCATCAACTGTGCTGCTTATTCTTGCTGCTTAAAAACTTTCTTTGTTTCATATTTCACTTTTCACTTAAGACAAGGTTACAGTTATAAACCCCGTTACTATTTTAAAGTAATTACTGAGCATTTTATTTACACTTCTGCTATCTATTGTAATCTATGTGAAGAAAACAATGTTAATTGCAAACAAAACATTGAGCATTCATGTAAAACTATTGTAAACTTGCACTTGAAAAAGTAACAGAATCTCAGAATGGTAGGGGGTGGGAGCAGCCTCTGAGATCAACTAGTACAAGCTGCCTGCTAAAGTAGGTACAAGTGGAGCAGGTAGCAACCAAATGCATCCAGGCAGCTTTTGAATATCTCCAGAGAAGGAGACTCCACAGCCTTTCTTGGTATCCCTCTCCTTGTGCTCCATCACTCTCAAGGTCAAGAAGTTTTTCCTCATATCCATGTGGAACTTCCTGTGCTCCAGTTTGTGCCCACTGCTGCCTGTCCTGTCTCTGAGCATCACTGAAATTAATGTGGTCCCATCTTTCTGCCACCTACCCTTATTTTTAAGCCTTGATGAGATCCCCTCTCAGTCTTTTCTTTTTCCAGGCTAAACAGACCCAGATCTCTCAGCCTTTCCTCATAAGACAGAGGATGTTCCAGTCCCTGCATCACCTTTGTGGCCCTCCACTGGACCTTTTCCAGTAGTTCCTTGTCTTTCTTGAGTGGGGAAGAAAAAAGACTTTATGATTTTCAATCATAAGATATGAAGGTGTAATACACATATCACTTCACTTACTTTTTTACAGTATCTCTATGGCGGGTAGGTTGACAGTCTTTCCAGATATATGTATTAGAAATTACCCAGAAATCTTAAAAAAGGTTTGTACATTCATAACTAGAAATAAAGCATTTTATTAATAGCTCAGTAGCAACTGTAGAGATTTATTTGTTCAAGGTTTATAGGTACACTTATAGTTTTTATTTTGGCTGTGTAAATGATGGATTCTTTTTCTCCATAACTACTGTAAAAATGGAAACACCTGTTTATGTTTATTATGTAGAAACAATATTTAATATCTGAAATTATTCTGTAAAGGTATTTCTCATTATAAATGTAGTCACTGCAAAATTACTTATACCATGTATGAGTTTTTTATCCATGGTACTTTTGAAGAAATAGACATAAAGGAGCAGTGACTTTCTGTGTGTCATTTGGTCTCATATTTTTCCCAAACAAGTTTAGTTATGTCTTTCTGGTCCTTCCCCAAGACCAAACATTTCTGAAGCCTATGAGAAAAAGACAATGATGACACGATCAGTTATATCTCATAAACTCTGGATAGCAATGGTTTTGTGCTTAATTGAACTGTTCCTTATTTACACCTCTTAACTGAATAGTCTGTGTCAGTAAACCAGTATCTTATACAGTTCATTGTGTATGAGTTATAATTTACTGTAATTACCCTTGTATATCCAGCACTTTGTAGCACAGAAGAAGTCTTACATTTCATCCTTTGGGTATGAAGAAGTTTATTAAATCAGCTCCAAGGATGCTAGAAATACACTGCAGATTTGCCAAAAGCAGTAAGAATAACATTTTACAATCAGAGTTACTATAGAGATATGTCTATAATAATAAAAATCTTTTGCTCAATGGAATAACCTGTGGTATATAAAAGGTTAATTCAGAGGACTGCAGAAGCAGTCTGTATTTTCCATCTCTGGTGAAACAGGAGAATTATGAGAGAAGCATATGATAATTTTTTTCATCATATGTTCCAATTCTTGATTCAGTTTAGAGCTGAGAGCAGAGATGAAATACACTATTATAGCCACAATGAAGCTCTTGCAGTATTTTATATGAAGTAAAAACGCAGATTTATCCTTGAAGTGGGAGCAGAATAAAAAATGCTTTTTGCTAGATAAATACCCTAAAAAGTAGATGACAAAGTGAAGGTCCTTTTCTTCCTCTTCTTGCTGTCATTGTGGAGTTGAATTTCTTTGTCGTATGGCGTACATACTCCCAAGAGATAACTGGAAATTGCCTCTCTCTAAATGAGTCTGCAGGTTTGTAGTTAAGGACTCTTCTTGTGTGTGACAGATACAGCCTCATAACCCCTTAAATTGATGAGATATTGAGCCCAAGTTATTCACTTCATGAGTGAGTGGACCAACTCCTAAACTATTATAGAAACAGCTGAAGACCTGCACTGTTGTCTTCTGCTATTCTGTAAAAGAAAAGAGTTCAGTTTTTCACAAAAGATTACAGAATCACCTATCTTCAAGGAAGGTTGCTCAATCCAGATTTGCAGACTGAGGAAGGCCTGAAATTCCAGGTGGATTTCAGGTGTGTTTCCTCCCTCATAAGAGTTTCCATCTGGTTGGGTCTTTATAAGACCTTGTGCTCTAAGTCAGATCATAGTTCTAAGGAGCTCAGCTTCTAAAAGTTGTGTTGGCTGGTAGTTTCCTGCTTCGTGGTTGCAGACCTGATGCCAGCAGAGCAGAAGTATAGACTATCCATCATTAGCTGTGTTCTGTATTCAGATTCTAGACTTCGTCATTTGCACTTCTACTTGTTAGAAGCATTAGAGTTTAGCTCCACATCTTCTCACTCTCAGTTTGGTTTTATAACACTCCTCCTTTCAAAACGCACTTAACAAATATCCATCTGTAAACACACTGTTAAATAACAAGGAATATCTTTAAATTCCTAAGTCCTTCCAGTGGAAATATTTCTATAGACACAGCCTCACTATCCCAGAAAAGGTTTAACCTTTGTTCGGAAATTTTAGTGACCTCCAGAGCTCTACCATCGAACAGATGGACACAATTAAAACACGTGCAGTGTTTCCTAGTTCAATAGTTTCTCCTTGCTGTCTCCATGCAGCATTCACCTTAATGAGTCCCCATGATTTGGGTCCCTCAATGTAACAACAACAGAAAATGAAACAACAACCAAAACGACACCCTCCCCTATAAAAAAAGAAAAACATAAAACAAAAAAACCACCCCACCAACCAAAAAAATGCAAACCAAAAGAAAAAAAAACAGTAATATGTTTCAATGTGAGTTTATGACCTTCCACTTGCTCCTTCCTTCAATCCTGTTATAACTATTGTACTTTTACTGGACATTTTCACATTGAATCTTAGCTGTAAATTTAATTCTACTATTCCTTTTCTCTCTGTTTCACAAGTCTTTCCCATTGACCAGTAGGACCTGCCCACAGAAATGTAGAAAAGGAATAACCTTGGAGGTTGCGAGGCTGTAGAAGCTACATGGAAGGAAATCATCTTGTTACATCATGAATCAATAATTAGTACAAAATGGGAGAGGAACAGAGTTTGGTCATGTACAGACAGAACTCTTTTCCCAACCCCCAAGCTAGAAGCATCTCTCACTATCAAAACCAGTGTGTATGGGCGAATACGCTGAATGCTAGGTCTTGTTTCAAAAAATGGTGCTGTTAGTTTCACGACCTTGCAAAAGTCAGCTTTATAAGCATATAGATTATGTCAGTATGTAGAAATCTCAAGCATGAGAACACTGGGTTGGGTAGGAGAGAAGCTGAACAAAAAATTTCTGAAGAACTCCTGTCAAGTTTTTGTGGATTTGCCTTTTGATAGTGGTGTTTCTGTTTCTTTCCTTCTTTTTTTTTTTTATTTCTCCCACAAAAACTCTCATTTTCCATTCCAGTGACAGATGTTAGGTACTTATACCAAAAATATGTAAGCTGCTGAATATTTTCATCACCACTCATCACATTAACATCAGTTTTACAAAACAATTTACAACTCTTTCATTGGAAGCACTGCTGTATTCTAGAAAATCCAATAAAATTAATCAGCAGAAAAACTCAGAAAGATCAACATCAAGGATGTACCTTAAAGAGACATCACTTTGGAAGAACACTGTTCATTGAAAAGGTTCCTTTTTTGCCCCTTTGAGTTGTTAAGTGCATTATTTCTTGTATGATCCTGAAAATCAAGAAAATGGATGAGTGTATAGAACATGGAGGGCGCAAAGTATGATATACTAATACAATAAATAGGTTTATAGAAATAGTAAAAGCTGCTATAGAAAATGATGGCATTTGAAGACTGTTCTGTCTAATATTCTGCAGGATTAAGAAGAATTTGAGGTTCCAAAGGAGTCACTCAAAAGATTGCTGTCAGATCCTGAAATGGAAACAATCATTCATTCACAAGTTTTTCCTTCTAGACCTACTCCCCATGAAATTCAAATAACTGTTCCCCTGAAGCCATGCTCAGCTGCCATCTAGAGATGCCTCTTCCAAAAGCAGAGCTGAACCCTATAAGATGAGGCTTTCTTATTTTTTTTAACTCCTGTCACTGCTACTGTTAATCTCACCCAGTTGTGGGTAAGAAGCAGGGATAAAATGCAAAAATTTTGCTTCCCTGCAGCAAGGGATAACTCAGAGCTCCTTCCACACGTGCTTGTTGTAGCAATTCCTACTTTACTAGACCACACAGAGGTGTGGCAAAGAATAATAGATGAGTGGTGACCAAATGCTGTTGCAACCTCCAGAACCAGAAAGCAACCTTTCAAAGTCATCATAACCTAATGGCATTCTAGAAGATTTAAGTAAAACAAACACAAATAGCCTAGGTCAAACTAAGTTTACTCTTAAGTGTTGGAGGGAGAATCCAGGAAACTACAGGCCTCTCAGTTTGACCTCAGTATTGGGGAAGGTCATGGAACAGGTGATCTTGAGTGCTATCATACAGTACATGCAAGAGAACTGGGTGATAAGGCCCAGTCAACACAAGTTCATGAAAGAGCTCCTGCCAAACTAACATGATCTCCTTTTATAAAAAACTGACCTGTTTATTGGATGAGGAAAATAGCTGTGGATGTAGTCCTCCTGGACTTCAGTAAAGCCTTTGACACAGTTTCTCACAGCATTCTGCTTTGGAAACTGTCAGCCTCTGACCTGGACAGGTGCACACACTCCTGGGTGGAAAACTGGTTGGATGACTGGGGCCAGAGAGTGGTGGGAAATGGTGTTAAATCCAGCTGGAGGCCAGTCACAAGTGGGGTTCCCCAGGGCTCAGTGCTGGGTCCAGCCCTGTTCAATATCTTTATCAATGATTGGGATGAATTATGAGGGTTGAATGCACCCTTAGCAAGTTTGCAGATGACACTAAGCTGGGTGGAAGTGTTGATCTGCTGGAGGGTAGGGAGGCTCTGCAAAGGGATATGAACAGGCAGGACCCATGGGCTGAGACCAATGATTTAACAAGGCCAAATGCTGGGTCCTGCACTTGTAGCACAACAGTACTACAGACTAAGAGAAGTCTGACTACAAAGCTACCTGGAGGAGAAAGACCTGGGAGTGACCCAGGTGGCCAGGAAGGCCAATGACATCTTGGCTTGTATCAGAAATTTTGTGACCAGCAGGTCCAGGGAGGTGATTCTCCCTCTGTACTCGGCACTGGTAAGACCTCTCCTTGAATATTGTGTTCAGTTCTGGGCCCCTCACCACAAGAAGGATGTCAAGGCTCTGGAGCATATCCAGAAAAGAGCAACCAAACTGGTGAGGGAGTTGGAGAACAGGCCTTGTGAGGAGTGGCTGAGGAACTGGAATTGTTATCTTTGAGAAGAGGATGCTGAAGAGTGTTCTTATTGCTCTCTACAACTACCTGAAAAGAGGTTGTAGAGAGGAGGTAGCTGGGCTCTTCTCCCAAGTGACAGATGATAGGACAAGAGGGAATGACCTCAAACTGCACCAGGAGAGGTTCACACTGGATATCAGGAATAACTTTTTCATGAAAAGGGTCATTGAGCACTGGAACCGGCTGCCCACGGAGGTGACTGAATCACCATCCTTGGAGGTATTTAAAAGATGGGTAGACGAGGTGCTGAAGGGCATGTTTTAGTGTTTGATATGAATGGTAGACTCGACTATCCAAGAGGTCCTTTCCAATCTGGTGAGCCTATGGTTCTATGATTCTACACATCCTGGCTTTCTGTACCTGCTAATTGCCACTGGACCAAAAGGTAGCTGGGATGGTGCTAGACTATGTGAGCTTTCTAGATCTGAGGAGGAAGTTTCTACATGTATAAGAGAATGTGGATGTATGTGCTTATGTATTTATTAAACGATTAAACTGATACCTTAGAAAGAACATGAAAGGGAAAAAATAGGGGTTTTTTTCACCAGATAATCATAGGTCATATCACAGCTGACAACAATCTTAGTAGCAGTGTTTAAAGTGAGAGAATCATCTACCACATCCCCTCATGAGCTAGATAGGGAAAACAAAATGTAACAAAGAACTCAAAGGGCAAGATAAGGACAGGAAGACACCACTCACCAATTACCTCTGTGGGCAAAACCAACTTGACTTGAGGAAAATTAATTTAATTTATTGCCAATCAAACCACAGGATAATAATGAGATATGAAAATCAACACTTAAAACACCTTCTCCCCATCCCTCAGTTCTTCCAAGATTCAACTTCATTATTTCTCTGCCTCCTCCCCATTTGACAGGAAATGGGGATTATGGTCAGTTCATCACATGTTGTCTCTATTGTGCTTTTTCTTCTCACTCATGTCCAGGAGCAGGTTGTAGAGAGGAGGGAACTGGCCTCTTCTCCCGAGTGTCAGAGGCAGGACAAGGGGGAATGACATCAGGCTGCACCAGGGAAGGTTAAGGTTGGGTAAGGTTAATTTTCACAGAAAGGGTCATTGGGCACTGGAACAGGCTGCCCAGGGAGGTGGGTGGGTCACCATTCCTGGAGGTGTTTAAAAGATGGGTGGATGAGGTGCTCAGAGGCGTGGTTTAGTGGTTGATAAGAATGGTTGGACTTGATGATCCTGGAGGTCTTTTTCAACCTAGTGATTCTGTGAATCATGAAGCATCTTATGTCAGTTTGTCCATACAGTGTAAGAGGGCAAAATATTCTGTTTGCAAAAAGCTTTACCAACATTGTGCTCAGTGCTTGGAAACAGAAAAAGCAGACTGCAGAGAAGAGTCAAAACACAAAAGAGCACAGGGGATTTTTTCACTAGGATGCTCAAAATTCTTCTATAGCAGGAAACTAGAAATGTTTCTTTTACTATATTTCAGCCAATGTGAACCTGAAAAGCATTCAGATATTCAAATAAATTGTTCCAAACTCAGGTAAACCAACTGCCCCCTCCAAGATCTAATTCATACTTATTATTTATTTATTTAAACTGCTTCTTTTCTATTTGGGTCATGGAGAAATTTATTTCAAACACATTGACTCAGGAATATGCTGCCCTCTTCCTGAAAGACGGCTGAAGGTATTTCACCTATTCATATGTATTTTTCATATAAACATGTAGCACAGCCAAGAACATGTGATAGAGAAAAACCCACTGTTGCTATTGCCTGTCACCGCATCTATGTTTCCTCATTTTAATGTATGTACTTGGCTAACCCAGCGCAATACCTTCAAGAGTAAACGTAAAGGATGAGTGACAAAATATACACTGGAGAACTGGTTAGATTGAAAGCAGAAACAGAAAAAGAAAACCAAGCAGGTACTTCTAGTTACCTGAATTTTTATCATCTGCATTGTTTGAAGAAGTGTGTGTTGAGGATTAGAGTTGTCCAGGTTTGTTTGACTCGCAGCAAAACTGAGCTGTCTCCACTTCCCAAAGAAAGCATTTCAGTCAGTTTTGTCATGAGTGCCATAAAGGGGAGTGACCTGGTGATGGGTGATATAATGGAAGCAAAGACTCAAAACTTTATTAATACAGTAATAGACTTCAATATGAAAAATGAAATTAAGAAATCAGAGGCAGAACAAATAATATCAAGGAACAATAATACTGTCCAGGAGCACTGTGAAACAGAACCACCTCCAGATTCAGCTCTTGAAAACTTCAACCATAATGTTGCATTCTTTTTCCAGTTTTGATATTGAATGTTCCTTCTCTTCTGTAAACCATTTGTCAGAACAAAGTCTAAAATATAAAACCACAAGGTATATTAAATGCTTCATAGAACACAATTATTTATCAGTGTCCAGTCCAAAATATTACACCAAACATAAGTATAGTCCAGAGAAAAGCAGTGCTCAGTCCTTTAGCAAAATCAAACTTCACATACAGCTTGCTAAAGATGATACTTAACTGAGAAGAAAAGGTATTTTCACTAATACTGGCACTGTGTGGAGAGGCAGAAAACTGTGGACTTATTCCTGACTCATACAGGAGCTGTTAAGGCTCAGTCTGTAACCAGAGACAACATGAGGAACCTAAATCTAAGATTTGCTTCTCTTTTTATTAATTAACATTTCCAATACTCATACAGCTCCCCTTCTATCCATATCAAGTCCAGTCTTGCAACAGAAAACATAATTTTGTAGCAACACACTATAGTTACTTGAGTGAACAATGTTCCCTGTTTTGCTTACTCTTCTTGAAGGAAGTAAAATAGACAAAATCAACACCTGTGATTCACTCTAGCTTACCTGCACACCACGCAGAATGGGAGAAAAGAAGTACAGATTACCTGCCTACTATTTCTCTTTGCAGAAATGGAGAACTTTAATGGCAGATTTGGTTCCCCACAGAAAACTGTACTGAGCAGGAGCTTAAAACACAAAAGTTAAACAACAATATGTGGCTGGAAAGATATTATTCTAAAAGAAATAAATTTGTCATCCTGAAAAAAACATAAGCAAAAACATGTAGAATGGCTATACCAGTTTAAATCACTACTTAAGCAAGTTCTCATGAGTCAATAATTCTAGATTTTCTTTATATAGGCACCTCATTTTAAACTTCAGTTTCAGAGGCAAACTCACAAACCAATTTGTTCTGCTGTATAAGCATGAGATAGAGTGTCAGTGTAGCAGAAAACTAATGGAAGAATAAAAAGCTCTCTTGTAAATGCTTTTCTATATTTTATCAGGGCAGTGTTGTCACTGAGGTTACCAAAATAGGCTTTCCCAATTGTCCCTATTTATTTAAGCATCTCTGGCACATTAGTAAAATAAAAAGACTTAGCTTGATGCAACTTTATTATACTTAGAAACACAAAAAGTAGTTTAAAACACACCACTTGTTTTAAAATAACCATGTTTTAATTAATGCACTTTCAAAACATAATTGTAATGTCACATTTCAGTTCATATTAGAATACATTTTTTTATTACCAGCTGCATTGCTTTTATCTCACACTCAGCATTGGAAGTGTCTTCTAGACATACATTATATATTAAGAGTTGTCACTTAATTGCTGTATGTTGACTATCACTCTATATAGAGTGATTTATCCTTATAGTAAATACCACACATTAGATGCCTCAGAAAGAAAACAATCACTTTGCCTTTCTCTGCCACTGGAAAGCTGAATGGAAAATACCTGTAAAAATAACTTCTGAATATACACAAACTGTATTTGTAGCACCCCTACTGCTTTTTTTTCTGCTAATAGTATAACAATGAACACAAATGGATTTACCATATATCTTAAGATAGCTCCCTTTTCTTGAAGATAACTGTTCTCAAACTTGCTCCTTCAGTTCTTTCTGAAGCTCAAATACTGGAAATTCAAATCCACTCATTAACAAGATACACAAGACTTAATGGATTAGGTACTCCAGGCTTTAAGGTAGCTGAAAATAGGGATGCTTTGTTTATAAACTGCAAGACACTTCAAGGGATACAAAACTTCTTCATTGCTGAAGCATTATTTCCTTTCCCCCTCCCCTTAGTTCATTTAATATGGTCTCAGTGCCCTCATGAACTCCTTGAGTTCTGATATCCCTCCTGCTAAAATCTCAGCACATCCACAAGAACCTGCAAAAGTCCTGACCCAAGAGCTCTTCATACTCAGTTGACACCAGCATTTCCAACTGTGTATGAAAAAAACAAGGCACTGGATGTTCACTTTAAATCTGAGGTGAGGTTCACAGGCCTGTCTTCCTATAGGGTTTTCATACGATGCCTTAGAAGCAGAGAATCCTGCTTCTCAGCCACACTAAGTCCTAGCACTTTCTCAGTCCTTAGAGAATCCAGATTTTTGTTGAAGCAATTCCTGTGTCCTTGACTACTTTTTTTTTTCACAGTTTAGGCTATTCAACCAAAGCACGTTGCTGCCATTATTTATTTTATCAGATCTGCAACTTTTACAGTTCAAATCCTTTTCCCACCTGGAAGAAAACAGATCCTAGCTTTTTGGCTTGCTTTCATATTTCTTTTTCAAGAAGTACAGTCAGTACTACTTTATTTAACAGCTACTTCCCTGTCAAGGTTGTAAAGCAATCACATACTCCCCATATGAATGTTGAAATTGCCTTCTTTTTTTACTATTTATTGATTTTATTTATAATATTTTATTCCTTTTTTGTTGCCGATACTTTCATTTCTGTGAATACTTTAATCAGTCACAATATTTTCTCCCTTTCTCTTCTACAATTTTTCATTATCGTAACTCACCTCTAGAATATCCACTGCCTTTTCCTTTAATCATAACATGAGACATCTCCATTTGCCAGTATTATCTCATCTCTTTTGTTCTCATTTTGTAAGAGAGATTACTTAATATCATTAAAGCACTTGGAAAATACCATTGTTCTCAGTGGAGATTATTAAAGAGACATGCTGGATTAAAGAGACAAGGTGGATCCATGGAACTACAGGCCTGTCAGTCTGACCTCAGTACCAGGAAAGTCATGGAGCAGGTGATCTTGAGTGCTATCATGAAGCACTTGCAGGAGAACCAGGTGATCAGGCCCAGTTAACAAAGGTTCACAAAAGGCAGGTCTTGCCAAAGTAACCTCATTGCCTTCTATGACAAAGTGACTCAGCTGCTGGATGAGGGAAAGGCTGTGGACTTAGTCTTCTTGGACTTTAGTAAAGCCTTTGATACAGTTTCTCATAGCATTCTGCTACAGAAACTGTCCAATCATCTGACTTGGACAGGAGCACACTCTCCTGGGTGGAAAACTGGTTGGATGGCTGGGTCCAGAGAGTGGTGGTAAATGGAGTTTACTCCATTTTGAGGCTGGTTACAAGTGGTGTTCCCCAGAGCTCAGTGCTGGGTCCAGCCCTGTTCAATGTGTTCATCAATGACCTGGATGAAGGCATTGA